>VWYE01016859.1:0-102849 GCA_013398995.1 Alaudala cheleensis
AGCAAATGTTGATGCTACAATAGCATTCATGCTCCTCATGGGGAATTTTTACAAATCTTAGGCTGTAAGAGAAGCATAATATCTGGGACATAGAAGTCAGAAAGAGACGGAACATGTACGGGCTCCAAATTCAATCACAACTTGTTCTTATAAACTTCTGTTTGGTTACACATAAGCCACAGTAACTAACTGCCAACACAGACTTACAGTATAAGCAAGTACTTAGAGAACTGCTGTTCATTTAGAATTAAAAAATAAGTAGGCATAAGTCACATTCTGTAATAACAGCTTGATTTAGTGACTAAAATTTCTTCACCCCAGAAAAATAAGGAGTGAAAAGTAGCCTCGACCATTCATAAGCACATCTATTATCACAAGAGAAATAGGGGTAAAAAGTATTCTTAACACATGGGACATTCTACTACTGCAGTTTAAAGGCCAATACACACTTTTGTAAAATGCAGACTCCTTTTAGTATTAAACTAAGCAGAAAATATGGAAAGGAAGTAAATTTCTGGTTTAATATTTCAGAAGGAGTATTGTAGGGAACAGCTGTGTTTATTAGAGCATTTCTTCTTTACTTAACCTGCAACTGTGACGCTTCCGTAAGTCCTGCATAGGCACATTTGTTGTACTAACACAGAAGTTACTTCTTTCAAAAGATAACACCACCTTTTTGCTGAGCCTCAAGGAGGTCTGAATAAAACTCCTCAGCCCTTCCAGGTAACGTTTGTCAGCGCTGCAGAACAGCCATTGACTGGCAACCAAGATACTTCTTAACACAAAGAAAATTCAGAATTTCCTACGGAAGCACCTAAGTGAGCACCTTCTGCCCATTGGGGTTACCTTGGCTAGGTTACTGAAAACAGCAAGACAGCATTTGGATATTGTTATATTCATTGTGTCCATGGAAGAGATGTTAATTGCTGTTTGTGGCTCAGGGATAACAATGAAATCATCCCCAGGCAGCAGACTTCTCTCCTGGACAGGGTTAGTCTTCATCTAAAAGAAAAATTTCATTAGACAATTACAAACCTATAGGTTACTTTCTCCTGTGTTAAAAGAGGAATAAACTACTTGACTTATACTTGAAAATTTCACAAGCAAAGTAATACCTACTTTGCCTTGTAAATCTCAGATGCTTTAAAGAAACATGCAAATTTTATATCAACATAGAAGGCAAGTTAGTTTCTCTTCTCTGCATGGTTACATGCTTCATTGTGCCCATGCACTGATAAACCTTAAGATCTCTAAAGAATTGTTTTTTTCTCATGTAAAACTGCATAGCTCCTTCAAGCAACAGCATTCAAAAGGTCAATGCCCCATAAAACTTCTAAGAAATTAAAAAATAGCCGTCTATTCAAACCATTCTACATAGTGTCAAGTATCTTTACACACCTCCAGCTTTAAATTCCATTGCTTCTTTCCTCCTTCAACTCGTTCAATGAGTGGCTCCCACACTGCATAGGTTTCATTGTAATAATGAACCTAAAGAAATAATCCAAATTAAATAAGGTCTCTAAATACAAAGCAATTATTATTAAAACCATTAACAAGAAAACAATAAATCTTCATTTCATGTTTTGGAGATCTAGTATTAACTTTTAATGATTTTAAAAACTAATAGACAGAAGTGTAATATATAATACATATTTCACAAATTACACCATTTTTGAGGAGTTCATTCCCTGACTTGCTTTGAAAGCAACCAAGCATCCTGGTAACACCATATCTTTTTAACACTTTCAATTAACATAAACAAGTCTCTCATCTTCTCCCACATGGTTTGAGAAAATGACTTTGAGACCAGGAACTTCAATGCCACAAGTACTGTATGGTACTATGAAATAACAATTAGTTTGAGCCAACTATAATCTGAATCCCCTGGAATGATTCTTCTAACTCACAGCCAAGACCAAGTTTTTAATTTGCTTCCACCACTGCAAATCTGAATAGAAGCTGTGGCCTCAAAAGTTCTGGATGCTCCCTTCCAGTTGTTTTGCTCATCCTTCATTGAACCACAGTGCCTTTCCCCAGAGGGACACAATTATGCACCCAAACTCCACCATGATATGCACACCTGGCAATGGGAGAAGGCTACTTTTATACCCAAGAACAGAATAAAGAATGAAGTTAATTTGATAAAATGACAAGGGGTAGTAAATACATTGCACAGAGCAGGTGCACATCTGGTTGTATGAAACTGGAACATGCTGTCTCCATAAGAGATTTCTACCATCCTGCAATGGTATCTCATTTTGTGAAAAGTGTTTAACTTCTACCTCACCAATAAACACAATGCTGGAGAAACAAACAAAAGGGGGGGCCAAGAAGAGTTAAATGTGAATATTCAAGTAAGCCAAGCTCATTGTTCACACAGCAGAACTTGAATATGCAAAATAATACAGAAACAGAGGACCAGAGTATTTCACATAGCAACTGCCATTAAAATCTATTGACTTCCAACTTTCTGTACAAAGCATGTGATGCTTACTTGCCTGACAAGTAAGAACAAAGAACTCCTGACAGCATTACAATTTAAACCCACTATTAATTCAGCACATATAAATTGTATTAAAAAGTGACTTGATCTAAGGAAATCTGCAGAAATGTTTTAAGCTGCCAACAGTTTGACCTCACTTACCTCCAGTGACATATCAGCAGAGACCTCCATCAGTGAGGACCAGTTTTTAAGAACACCTGCAAATGCAGATTCCACCAACAATAAAGGGACAGTTCTATGTCCCAGACCACATTCCAAGGTCATCTGAACTGATTTCACCACAATGTCAAACTTCTCTTGCTTCAGAATTTGTTCATGGTCCTTATAAGTTTCTGTTGCTTCTGTGGCTATGTCAACACCAAGAAACCAAGCATTGCACTCATCCACAGGCTTCACTTGCCACAAATTCTCAGCTACTTCACTTGCTCCTCTAGAATCCTCCTCTGTAGCTTTGGGTTTTAGGGCAGCCATAATGGTCATGACAGTATTCAAAATTATTGGTGAGATCTTGAACAAAGAAAAAAACCTTCTGTTAAAATACAAACTCTATGAGAAATGGAAGTAGCAAACATGAAAAATCTTTTAAGAGATGCAACTTAATTTCCAAAGAAAAGAATCCATTCATAGACCTCCTCTTGTTTTCCTTCCCTGCAAAATATCCCAAAAGGTGGTGGTAGCAGCAGGGGGAAGAGTTATTTCCTAACTTTGGAAGGAAGTGGTAGGAGGAATCCTAGAATCTGGAGTATTTAAATTATTCCTTTTTGGTCAAGGGACTGTCAAAATGACAAACACACAATAACTTTTTCCAACACAGAGCAGTTCTAAAATGGGTATTTTTGGAATTAAACTAATGGGGCAATAAAAAATGTAAATAACAATAGGCAAACAAAAAATAAAATTTAAAAAGACCCACACAACAACAAAAACCAAGCTACAGCTTGAGAAACACAGCTGTTCTTCCAAAGGCAGTTTTAATAATCTTACCTTAATAGTTAGTTCCTCTACTGTTACAGCCACAGTTTGTAACCCTGAAGTGTGCACCATATTCTCCATGACCAAAGAGCATGGCCTTAACACCTGAGTGAAAAACAATTTGATTATTAAGGTGACTCCTTCAATGTAACCTTTTCATAAGGTCTTGTATTTTTTCACTCCACATGCCAAAGGGGCACTGATCCCCATGAAGCAGCAACATGTTTCAGGGTAAAATATTCCAGATAGTGCAACAATCTTGCAGCCCAATTTGCACAAGCACCATTTTGTACTGGAGGTTATAAGCCAGTGAAGTAAAAGCTTCCGAAAAAATGCTTAAATACCAGACAGAACAAAACCACACAGACAGTGACAACCTAGTAAAAAAAACCTGAATCCTTAAAAAAACCTGAATCATAAGGGAAGAGAAGCACATGTGAGATGAACCACATAGGCCACCTTTGTGGCTCAGAGCTCCCTTGGCAGGAATGTGCAGATGAAGTTCTGGACAAAGGAACAAGGAAACCAACAGGCAGTGAAAAACACTGCCAAAGGGCTTGGCCTTCAAAACCCCTCACACAGCTTCTTCACTAAGAAACTTCTAATGTCATTACCTGAAACACAGCACAGGTTTTAGACAGAGCTCCAAGTGCTCAAGTCCTGCACCTACTGATGAAAGATCCACCTTTAAATGGCACAGACTCCTCCTCTCTGCTGAATAATCAGTGGTATGAACACAGGGAGTTTTGAGTGCTATAGATATGCCAGCTTAAGGGACTTGCCTGCCATCAGTTCTAATCACTGTTTCCATTATCAAACCCTGGTTTCCTTACCGTAGTAACATTCTTGCCTTGTTTTTCTTTGAGAAAGGCACAGGCCAACACTTTGAAGGCCTGCACTTGAGCAGTCATCCTTTGTGCAAGCTTGTCTGATGTCAGAGAAAAGTCACATTGGAAGGAAACTTTTAAGGCAGGGGCATCAGCATTGGTCAAATTGGCAACAAATACAATTTCTGGATCCATAATCACAGCTTTTACTGTCATGTTTGGCCGTACAGATGTTTCTGTGAAAATAAGATTTAAAAAATCATCTTGAATATAAAAACCAGAAAGAGGAAAGCTACTCTGTCAGTGGTCAATCTACACATTCTGAAGAATAAATTAATTTCTTAAGTCTGATACCAAGACAGCATCTTATAAACTTTTGGATTAGTTATTTCAGAATGAAATCTGCAAAGGAGGGAAATGGAGCTGAATGGAAATTGGTTTTACAGACCTGTTGCTGCTTTGGATTTCCCAGAAGCAACCTGCTTTAATTGAAACTGTGCAGATCCTTCAGCTGAAGATGCTGGCATTGACTTAATGAAAAAATGTGCCACTGCCAACAAAAATTCCATACTGGCACATATGTACAGCTTGTCGAGGACAGCAACAACTTCAGTTCCATTCTTATCCTGCTTATATCTTATATCAATCATGGAAATGTCATCTGTGTCATCTTTCTTGTCTATCATTCTGGAAAACAAGTTTAATCAGAAACAGCTCAAATATCATAGCACATAGATCTAGAAAAACAAAGATGCATTTAAGTATGGCCATATTTTCTCCCCATGCCATTTATAAAAGAACAATTACTACACAAGCAAGCCATGTTTCTTCCAGAAATAAGAGGATAGAGGCTTTTCTAGCAGAAGAGTAATTTCTATTTAAAACTAGTGTGCTACACTCTTGAAGGCATACATGCAGCACATAACAATCACAGTGAAGTTTCAGTGCACACAACTCTCTAGCTGAGGCTGGGTGCCCTCTATTCAGCTGTTCTACAGTTTACTGTAATATGCCAGCCTCCAAGCTTTCTTTTTGTTTTGGACAACCTGAGAAATCAACATAAAAGAGTAGAAGCCTCTTAGCATTATTAAAATGACATTGTTCATTGCTTAAGCACAGTGTTAAAGGCCACAACAGACAGCACTACTGAGTTTTATCAATTCACAGAACCACANTTTACTGTAATATGCCAGCCTCCAAGATTTCTTTTTGTTTTGTATAACCTAAGAAATTAAAAATTAACCTGAGAATAAAAGAGTAGAAACTTCTTTAGCATTATTAAAATGACACTGTTCATTGCTTAAGCACAGAGTCTTACAGGTCACAGCTGACAGCACTACTGAGTTTTATCAATTCACAGAACCACACAATGAACTAGGTTGGAGAAGACCTTTGAGATCATCAAGTCCAACCCATGACCTAACACCTCCTCATCAACTAAACCATGGCACTGAGTGCCACTGAGTCTTTTTCTAAAGATGTCCAGGGAAGCAAAGTAGAGAACAAGGAAAAGCCTTCCTCATAAGCTGGAGTTTTTTCATTTCTGATGCATTCAAACATACCTTGCAGTGACATTCTGAATTCCTTCTCTGAGATCATCCAAGGTGCATGTTTTGAGTTTGACACTGATATCCATGGAGCCATCAGAGAACATGTCCCCTGCTGATGCCATGAGATGCAGCCGGAGCTCCCCGAGGCGCAGTTTGTCACTGTGCACTGAGAGGTGGGATCCCTACAAAGGGCACAGAGCAGGGACAGTGAGCACTGCCAGCAGAGATCCCTACAAAGGGCACAGTGCAGGGTTAGTGAGCACAGGGATCCCTACAAAGGGCACAGTGCAGGGTTAGTGAGAACAGAACAAAGCTCTGAGACACTGCCCTTGCTGCCAGCCATGTGCATCACCATCCACGAACTGCAGGATCTGATTAGCCTGTGGCTGCCATCAGTGCTCCACTCATGCAAATGGGTTCAAGAAACCCACTGAGAAAACAAAAACCTGCAGGGAANCACTGAGCACTGCGAGCAGAGATCCCTACAAAGGGCACAGTGCAGGGTTAGTGAGCACAGGGATCCCTACAAAGGGCACAGTGCAGGGTTAGTGAGAACAGAACAAAGCTCTGAGACACTGCCCTTGCTGCCAGCCATGTGCATCACCATCCACGAACTGCAGGATCTGATTAGCCTGTGGCTGCCATCAGTGCTCCACTCATGCAAATGGGTTCGAGAAACCCACTGAGAAAACAAAAACCTGCAGGGAAGCTGATTCTGCACCACTGCCAGCAGTTGCTCAGAATGCATCACTGAAGGATAATGTGTTTGAACTCTAGATCCCTTACCAGAGGATCCCTCCACTCCCATCACTCATCCACTAGCTGACCTACAAGAGCACCTCAGAAATAAGTGGGAATTAAATGACAACAAAATTAAAATAAAATCCCATTACAGTGTCTTTCTTTCCCTATGATGTTTAATGCACAGGAACATCTTAAAAATTATACACAAATAACATTCACTATGATGCCTTGGGAAGGCTGACCTGAAACAGAGACTGGACAGAGCTAGAGAATAAATTAGATATTTACTGAGAGGCACAGAATCTGAAAAACTTGAAAGCTAAAACTTAAGGTGTCAACTATACACAAAGACGTATAAATGCAAGCACCTTCATGTCTACACAGAGCAGACTTTACTAAGTCAGAAAAACAAGACAACATTTCACATTTTCTCTTCTGTTTTCAGCACAGAGAGGATGCCCATGATTGCTCACACTCAGGGATATGCTAGAGGAAATTATGGGCCATATACAACTTGGGTCTGCTTACTAATCTAGAGGCACCATGCACAGAATTAGCACTGTCTGAGCTAACAATTCCTGCTTTTCCAATATTCATTTTTATTTTGGGTGACTGGAATCAAAGTTTGAATGACCAAATCAAATCCTGAGTGGTTTTGGTGGTTCAGTAATATTTTTAGTGTGACTTGCAGAAATGCACACACCTTCTTCTTAAGGACACTGTCTGCCCAAGAAAGCTCAAAGCTCCATTAGGGAAGCATTACAAAGCCAATGCAGCTGATGTAATTTCATTTTTCTGACCTGGGTTCTGTCCATGTGAGAAGCTTTGGCTGCCCACCCCACCTGTGTAGTAAAAGCTCTGTCACAAACCTGAGTCGTGTCACTGTTGTAGAGAGTTACAGAAAGGGACTCAAAATTGAAGTCAAACTTAAGCAATGTGTAACATTCCACAGGAGACTCAACTCCAGAAACACTTTTTTGTCCAGAATCACCAAGGGCACCTGTCAGTGAAAAGAAGATATTTTTACATTTCTTTAGAACACTGGGCTTGCTTTTACTTTTGGGGTTTTTTGTTATTGGTTGCCTTTTTTTTTTTTTGGTTGGTGTTTGGGTTTTTCTAAATTAAGATCAGAAAATCACAAAAGAGGGAAAGCTCTAAATCCATAAGACTACTCAAAATAATTCAAATTTTAACGTAGTTCTATCCAATGCATACTAATATTATCTAGCACAGAATGGTTTAGAACCTTAAAAGAAGCTGTCATTAGTTCACTGAAGTTCTTTTGTTCACTTGAATGAAGAACAACACAAATCTGCTCAAGGAGTCTGCACTAATCTTTGTTCCAGTTTCTATTCAAAGAAGAGCAATTCAACTATTGGTTAAACAGCAATTTTTTGACATTGAGAATGTTAAGTTTGGGGAAAAAACAGGTTTTGGCAAAGTGTTAACAATATTTCATCCAGAGACATGCACTGTTTACATTGATACACTATTTGAATACTAATTTCTTTCTTGATTGTTATAATTGTGCATTAACATTCTAGGGTAAATGATTTGGCTTTTTTCCTTTTCAACCACATGCAGTGAGAAGAGTGATTGATATAAACTGCAGAATACCATCATATGAGAAATTAATCACAAAAAACACACCACAGAAACTTCTGACCATTAGGAGGTCACACTCCCTGTAAGTGCATACATTGTTACTCATAACTTTTCATCTATACAATAGATTTGTAATAGTATAAACTATTTGTTGTGCTTCAGAAAAACATGGTATTTCTATTTGCAAGCAGCCCTCAGCCTTTGAACTGAACATACCCTCAGAGCCACCAGATTCATGTGGAGCTTTGCCTTTCTTAGATATCTGTGTATCCTCAATATACTCTTGCACAGTATTTGGCTGGGAAGAAGCCCCTCCAAGGTTTTCAAGTAAAATTTTCATGATAACAGTTAGATCATCTTCACTGAGTGCAATCTGTCAAGTGATAAAGCCACAAGGTAATTTTTGGTGACAGCATTTCTTCCAACACAATTTGCAAGCACTGAGGAGAAACAATGGGCTGCTTTCAGCAGAAGCAAACTGGATAGTCAAAATTATCCTGCCCAAAACAATCTAAAATATTTGCCCATTTTCCTATATCATTTGTTACTTGTTACAAACAAGAGTTACAGGAGTTCCAACAAGAAATAACAGTCCATATGATAAACTTTCTAGACTTGTAAAGGATCTCTGCCCATTAAAAATATGAGTAATTGATAAACATAAGCACTTTCCAACAATTCAGTGATCCAAAAACATGACCAGAAAACACTGAAGCCTAGATTTGCATTGTATACACTAAAGCAACTGTCATTCAGTAGGCCTTCAAAGACTGAATGAATATGTATTCAATCGTAATATTACAAAATCACAAAAAGGCAAGCAGTGTTAAGTGACAAGATGAGCCCATAGTACACAGTGTAAGAATATTTTTCCTACATTTGGTTAATTTTGCTGGTACTCCCTTAAATCTCTTCCCCCGTGTGACATTTGGCCATAGCACAGATCCAGGAATGAACAAGTAAAAAGGCTCAAGAACAAGGAAAAGGTGCCCCAGTTTGGTTTTACCCATTTAAATCCATATGGTTAATGCAGGAAAAAAGAAAATAAAGCCCTCCCTCTGCAAAGATAATTTTACATTTTTGGGTATTAGAGATAACCTTTCATTTCTAATACATCTACTAAACATTCAAATAATCTGAATGCTACAGATTAAACAATCTGAATTGTTAACTCTTGTTTTTAAATGATAACTCAGCAGATAACCTCAATGATTTTACTGAATGTTGAGTCAATGGATGGCTCCAACTGACCTCCAGAAAAATAAAACCAGGTTTTATTCCATTTGCATGCAGCTACACCAAAACTATTCATTAGACAATATCAAAATTCTAACAAATCTAGAAACTGGATGATCAAGCTGGAAGTCTTTCAACACACTGTAAAGGGCACAAGTTAAAATGAGTTTACAAGCTCCTTAACTGAGCTGAGGACTATTCTGAGAATCTCTGGGACTTTTGACATAGCTCTCATCAGTCATGATATTACCTGCATCGGTTTTAGGTCTCCTTTGATACCAATTGTTGGGGTTTTATGATACCATGCTGCTGCTAAATTTCTCTGGACCCGTAAAGTCAAACTCACAGGACACAGAATTTCAGAATCTGGTTGTGAATCTGTGGACATAATGCACCTAAAAAAGACAGCAGGAGTAACAGAGGAAAAGTGTTGACTAGTTGCAGAATACCAAATAATATCATATTAATCTAGCAAAATTACAGGCATAATTAATTTAAGAATAAGGTCATATGCACTTTCACCCATTTATGCACTCCAGATGAACTCAAGTTACTGTGCTATGAGTTCAGAGAAGGTTTAGAGACTGTAGATATGTGTCTCTATCTAAAAGCATTCCTAAACCTAGCTTGGCAAGGCTTTTTGCTTAGTTTTAGTATGTTCTCATTGCCTACCATGTTTAAATAAGAGAAAAATGCTGCATACAGAACATGGACACACTTTCATTTACAGAGACACTTCAGCTCAGGAAAAAGCTCCTTGTTTACCTCGATAACTTCAAGTGAGTCAGCTGCACATCCATGTTGTCAATGACTGGAGGAAGAGGAGATTCATCTGAAGACACCAGCTTGAATTCATTCTGAACTCTGATTAAGCCAAGATCAGCCACCAAAGCATTGCATGAAGCTGGAGACTCAGGGACAACTATGACTGGGGCTTTCAAGTGCACATCCATGAGGAGGCGGAAGCTCTT
This sequence comes from Alaudala cheleensis, assembly GCA_013398995.1. NCBI lineage: Eukaryota > Metazoa > Chordata > Aves > Passeriformes > Alaudidae > Alaudala > Alaudala cheleensis. The sequence continues at coordinate 10,409 of VWYE01016859.1, forward strand.
CTTAGCAAAGTCCTTCATGCTGGAAGCAGCCATTTCTGCTGCCTGGACAGTGACTGCAGTCAGGGCTTCTTGTGCTGCTTGGAAATTGTTCAGGAAGTTCTATTCATAGGTAGTGAGGAAAAGTAAGAGTTCCATGAAAACAAATAAGCCTCCCATAAAAAGGCAAGCCCCAAGTAAAATGTAAATTTAAGAAAAATTAACACCTGTGGTATAAATGTGAAATTTCTAATTCAACCATGCTTGTTTCAAAAAAGGTTAAAATCATGAATAAGCTTACATGTTGTTTAACTGCTTAATTTTAAAGATATTATTAAAGTTATCAGCTCCATTCATTACTTCTTTTGTCATCATTCTCCTTGGCAATCTTCTGTAAAGCAGAGCAACTGAAGTGGTAACTCTTCAGCAAAATATTTCTATGTACTTGCACATCAGCTCACCACCAGGTACAGGTCAAAAGGAGCTGATTGCATTTTATCTTATTAAAAAAAAATTAATGTCAGGAAAAACACTTTAAACAAATGTCTTACCAAGAGTGACATGAAGAACTTATGTAGGTAAATTATTTGGATGCAGCCCACTTTCAGAGACATTTTACCATCCACCCTTGACATATCAGTGTAGGCTTCCCCTGCAGTGGCATCTGGGTAAAGTGACATGTGAAATCTGAACACTTCATCTCCCATTATGCAGACAGCCTAGAACATTAAGTACACATAGTTATTACTATCAGGTATTTCTGAAACAAAATAATATTTCCCCAAAAAGATCAACAGCAACTTATCAGCAGTACTTGAACACATGGCAGGCACAAAAGGAAACACAATCACTATTTTATAGTACATGTCTCTTCTCACTTGCTTATCTATAGCCCATTTAATATTCAACCCCTGCTACTCAGAATTAGACATACTACTGCAAACATAATTTAAAAGAACTAAATATTAAAAGGAAGAATTTTTGCTTCTCTGAGCTGAAGGAAATGAACCAATATATTTTGCTTAGTATTACATCACATATTGCATTCTATAACACAGCAAATTAAACTACAGTGCTGTCACTAAATCACTTGAAGAACTGGGTCTCTTCAGCTGTTTACAATCTGCTCAGCACATCACCTTTTTATGGATTGTTTTTGGATCAACATTTGTAATCACTATGTCCTCAAGTCTGGAGAACACTTTAATGTTTTTAGGCTTCTGAGTCACAGATGCATCCATTCCTGAATGAAACAAAAGAAAGTAATAAATGCACTTCAACAAATTTCTAAGTAAACGCTGCTGCTAAAAAACAAACAAACCCCTGAATTAATTACTACTGAATATAAATAATAATAGCTTAGAATCCACCCTTCTGCTACAGAACAATGAATGCTAAGCCTGAGAAAGAAGTCAGGGCCTCACTGCACATGACAAAGTTGCCAACATCACTTGATTCTAAGACCAGAGTACAATTCCCCAACACTATCTAGGATCTAGCTATTAAAAAAGGCAAGTTTGTGTTATCCAAAACACAGTGCCTTCCCTTCTTTAATTTTACTACACTTAGAAATTGTCTTCGTTTTCTGAGTAATTTTTTTTCCTTGCAGATCATTTCATACAATAAAAATATATTGAAACATGTTAGACACATCTGGAGTGCACAATGGGCTTTTAGAAGTGAATGGAAGGAAACAGCCTTGTTCTGGTTACAGCCAGCTTTATCTAATATTTAAATAAAAACCACCTTACCTTGTATTCTGATGTCTGCAATTGTACAGGTCTGATCACACACTGTAATACTGAATGCATTTAGCTTTGCAGTGAGTTTTAATTCACAGACATCATCATGGCCTGCATCACCAGACACTGCATAGGAAACACAGGAGGCACAAGGAGTTCAAGTATTACAGGCCCACTGTTTAAAACCAATATTAGATTAGTAGTTTTGTACATATATAAACCATTCAAAAGCAACCTGCAGTCATTCCCTAAAAGTGATGATAATCCTTACTCAAAATGTGAAAAAAGTAATTTATTAAGAGTTTCCTTCAGGCACACAAACTGTCACCAACCAACACAGGCAAAAAGGCATCAAGATGATGCCTTTTCTCCTCATTAATACCTAGCTTTCATGCATCACTTGCTGAATGCAGTATACACACTGTCTCACATGAGAAGTGCTCCTCTCTGTGTCAAGTAACAAAGTCAATTTAGGCATATTAGCTACAGCAACACTGCACAAACACAACATGTAACAGCCTCTGTACTCAATCCCAGTGCTGTTCACAAACAACACTACAAGCACAAGAATCAATAACACAGGGCCTGACAAAATATTCAGGAGCTTCCATGCAAAAACTCTTATTATTTCAAGGTTACAGGGACCTATAATTAAAATAAATACACCACCCCTGCAGTTCAGAACTTCTCTTTGCTTCCCCAGAGGAGTATTTCTTTTCAGCAATGTAAGCCCTATAGAGCCCTCAGATTGGAAAGCTACAGGGTTGTGACACTGAACCTTTGGAAAGGCTGCACACTGCAACATCATTTATTCAACTTTCATTATAAAAATCAGACCACCACCCAGGGGAAAGTTATATAGTCAGGAGAATTTCTAAAATTAAGCAACAGGAAAAATGTCTGGGTTTTTTAATAAGATTATTTTCTCCTCATTTACAGTTGTGCATGCTTTGTTTTCCACCAAACAGACTGCAAAGCTGTCATCTAAAATAATGTCCTTTGAAAATGAAGGTGAGAAGCTGTTAAGAAATGAAAGTAAATATTATTATTTAATAATAAAGTAAATAATATTAACTTTTCTAATATGACACTACCTGGTCTGAGAGTACTTCCTTTTTCCTGTTCTTTCACTTGAGGCTTGTGTTCTGCTGATTTATCAGTACTGGGAAGGCCACCTGATGGAACACTGAAGGTGAGGAAACTCAGGATGGAAAGCAAAGCCTCTGTGTGAAGCACTATATCCAAACATGAAAAGATGACCTAAAACAAGCCAAGGAGACAAAGTAATATTGTTATTTAGCAGCAGTTTATACTATAACAACTCACACTTGCTGTCATAGGATCAAAGAAAAAAGCCTCTTGCTCAGTTTCACAAGTATTTGAAATTCTATCTCCATCCCCTTCAACTTGACACTACACAAGCTCCAGAGCAGATGAGGGAGCTTGGGAAGGGAAGATAAAACAGCCACAGAGGAAGTGTGCCAACCTAAAAATTGATGCCTCCTGTGGTTCTGCCTTTTCAGGACACTCCCTAGTTCTGCTGCATTTAATTTCATTGCATTTCATTTCATTCAGCATTTTGGTTGACAGTTTCAGAACTACATATGAAGATATTTTAGTAGATATGGTACAACAACCAAAAAAACCACTAATTCAAAATGTGCAATCAGAACAGGGAATATGTGAGCAGCAACTACTCCTGCCAGTATTACTTGGTGAAACCCAGCATCAGCCACTTATTCCACAAAAGGCCATCAAGAAGCAGCCTGATCCATCACTACTATTTTAAAGGAAACATTCTAAAAGTAGAATGACATGCTTATTTCACAAGTCACTGAAGCCATAGAAAATTCCTCATGAATAGCTGCTTTCAGGAGAAGTAAAAGGACTAATTGCACTCAAGACCCCTGAGAATGCTACTTGGACATTTCAGCTCCCATCTCAATTTCACTGGTATTGTTACAAGCTCAGAAACACAAGGCCCTGGTTTCTCTCTCTGCTAACTGTATCACTCCAGAAACAAAGCACATGCTAAAGGCCTAAGCAAGAATTCATAAATTTTTCTAACTAGCAAAAAAAGGGATAGTTTTTAGTTCAAAAAAATTACTATAGATTTTTAAAATGGAAGTATTTATTTTCTTTTCTACATGGATTTGCCTTTGAAGTAGTTAAATGTAAAGCAGCAGATTTTAATGATGAGAGTCAGGGCTTTTTGGGTTGGGTTGTTTCCTTTTTCCTCTCTCCAATGAGAAGAAAAAGGGCAGCAAATAACATAGCTTTTATGATTCAAAAAGCTTAAAAAACAAATTCAATACTTCCAGTACTTACATTGATGTTTTGCTTGGTGCTTTGGTAAGTAGCAACAAAGTCTGGTCCTTCAGGATCAGCCTAAAGGAGAGAAAAAACAAACAAACAAAAAAAACCCAAAAACCAAACAAACAAAAAAAAAAGGAACATGGTCGGTCTCTATTGAATTAGCCAATAATTAATAACAATCATGAGTAAATTTATTAACTGAATTATTTAAACTTAGCCCACACACAAGGATTATTCCAATTGCAAAAGAAAACAAAGGGAAGTGATGAAGCCTGAACAAACAAGCTCTTCAAATAAGGCACAAGCAAGACAACCAGAGTGAGGCACTCACAATGCTCTGCTCAGAGACATTTCATGGCAGATATTTTGTGAAAATTCAACAGGCTAGTTACAAACCTTTCTCTCATCTAGAATCTATTTAAAGTGGATCAATTTATGCTTACTACTTTGCCAGTACAAATTTATGTTTCACTATGTAAATGATGCCACTTCAGATAGGAATATTGAGAAGCCCACTGGTTTTACAACCTATCAAACCCCAAGTATTCATGCAATTTTTGAAGGCCTTATTTAAGCTACCAACATTTCACTGTTCAAATGTGAGTTTTATCACCTGTGGAGTCACTCTTGACTTACACAGGCAAAGGCCATCACACCTGCTCAGTCTCACAAAGGTACTCATTTGTGCTGTACACACAGAACATAAACTAATACTTGCCTTGCCAGATACATTCAGTAATAGCATTGACTTATGAAGCAAGCATGTGGAAAATTAAATTAAATGCTAAATTGAAAAACAGGTATTTGGGAGAAGGGCCAGGTAAGTTTTAGATACAAATCTACAGGCTAAGTATGGAAACCTTACTTTAACCCCCATGTAATTTTACTGAAAATGCACTGAAACCTTAATATATTCCATTTTCAAGAGATGTTCATCTGTCTCACTTGAGGAGTTAAGAATGCAAAGAGGATCTCCTTTTGAGTCTGCAAAGAAAGAAATAAAAACGTGAAGTGTTTCCACTCACAAGCTTTATTCCACCTATGCAATGTCTCCATGCTAATTCTCTATTACACACTAATCAGACACTATTCTTGCTGAAAGAGTGAAAGTAAACATCTATTTTTTTTTTTTACTGAGAAGCTGCACATGAAGCATTATCTTGTGAAATGCTACATTCACTTTATTTTAAATTAAATCAGTAAAAACTAACTTATCTAGGTCTTGAAACAAGTTTCAAAACTGAAAGTTCTTTGCATTCCTACCTTCATGTTTTCACACTCAAAACCTTACTTTTCTACTTTGGATAAATGGCTATTTCAGGTATCACTTGACTGTCAGTTTGAATTGTTACCTGACCAACCAAGGAAGCACTTGAATTTCCAGTGCTGCCATAAAGCTGCAGAACTGGTCATAAAGCACAGAATCAAACACATCAAACACACTGATCAGCTGGAACACTTCTCAGGAACACCATTCCTGCTCAAAGCATGCAACTCACTCACACACATGAACTCTGGCAATGGCAGTAAAACTTGGTATCAGATAAAACTGATTAATTCTATCTAAATTACCCTCTCACTGGTTTAGGACATGTTATCCTCTGGCTATAAACCCAACTGCACACACTCTACTGACTGTATCAGTTGTCTAGAAGACTTACCTTTTATTTCAGTGCATCTCATTGTAATCTTTTTCAGATATGCTGCTGCAGCCAATTCATGATTTCTAATTTTGGTTTTGGTTCCAAGCTGTAGCACAGTTAGAATATGCAATGGATATCTCTCCTTCTGAACCTGCTTCATCAAGGTTATTACAACCTTGAATATGAAAAGGGAAATAAGTTCAATATTTCAGTGAAGCTGTTCAGACATAACAGGCAGTTATAAGCAGGTGTTATCTCCTCAGCTAAATGTGAAACATAATATTAATCTACACATTTTGCACTTTTATAAACAGACCCTGTAAAACCAATTTGCTAAAGATTTCCCCTGGCCTCTGCTCTGTTCCTCTTGTCTTCTTTTTGTTGCCAAGTCAACCTGTTAAAATGGACTTTATAGCCCACTACTTGTAAGAAACAGATAAGTACTGGGTTCAGATAGAAGAAGTTGTACAGATGGATACATACCTCTTTGATTTCAAAATTAAGTAGCATATTGATGACATCTTCATTTAATGTTGTTATTTTTCTCTTTTCAGACAGCATTCCTTCAGGAACACTCTTATCCTGCACCAAAACTGATCTCTCCAGTTCTTTCATTTTACCTGGAACATTTAATATACTGCTTAACTTTTGAAATTGCCACCATTTGTTTAGCTCAAAAACACATCCAATTCTTTAATTCATTTAGATGGATTACAGTCACCTAAGATAAGCATAACAATAGCATATGCAGAGTCTTTACCTTCAGAGCATGCAAAGGAAACAGAAACATGTTCTGGTAACAAGATCACGGATATCTCAGTACCTTGCTAGTTCCTTGACAATTTAGCTAACACAATTACCAAATTTTGTCTTGTAACACTTCCAATTTTTAAAAGTATCAAAGTATGAACATTGTCTTTGCAAAATTAAAAAGAAGAGTTTATCACTCACACTCAGCTTATCACCATACTGTCAGATCTAAACTTGCTTTCCAGGTAATAAATGCCTTTCCTTACTCCTAGAAGACATACTTAGTATTCATGACAAATTCCATCTCTGACCTTCCTTTTGCAGTACTGATTTTGCATCCATTTGAGTTTCTTCTGCTTCACCCAGGTTTTCTGTCAACACTTTGAGACAGACATTCAAATCCTCTTGACTTAACACAACCTAAAAAGTTGCAGATCACAATTCTCAGGAAAAACACATTGTTCCTTGAACTTATCACCTGCTTACAAAGCACAACAATGTTTCCTGGCAAGAAGAGTGCTTATTTACAGCTATTTTGTCAGCAGAATCATCCCTTCAATAAGAAAATTGAATTCTTTCAACCACTTATTGTAAAGTCTGAGAGATTAAAGGTTTGGACCTCCAGTGCAGTATCAATACACACTGCAGCATTTAATGTATCTATGCTTTTAAAACATTCCTGTCAATGACAGGCCCATTCATTATATTTTAATTTCAGTTTCACCCAAGATGTTCCTGGTACTTTCTTTCATAGTGCATAAAATACCACAAAAAACAAGTATCCCACTCAAGGGTGATGGGAAGGTAGGAAGCTGGAGTTGATAAAGCAAGTATTTGCATTAATTTAAACTCCTCTCAAGAAGATTCCGTTTTTAAAGGAGAAAAACATAACAATTTTTTGAATTCTTCAAAGAAATCTTGCTCAGAGAACTGGTCACAAAACCATTTACAGGATCCTTTCAAACCACTACATTCATCTAGGTGGGGTTAAATCCTGTTAAATTGCTGAAATCCATTCCACACCTACTGAAAATGTGCAGCTTGTTGCCCCTCTGTGTCCAGAAATAACACTAGGGGTTGCTCTCCCAGTAAACATTATCACCACCTTCTCACAGGACTTACATTCATTGTATCCAGGTACCCTGTGACCTCCAACACTGGCAACTTGTGAAACCAAGCTGCAGAGAGGTTTCGTTTCACAGACAGGCTTAAATTAATAGGGTGAAGTATCTGAATATCTGGATGTGACAAATCTGTCTCCAAAGTGATCCTTGAAACAGAAAGGAAAAAAATAAAGAAAACAGTTGGGAAGTTGGAAGTCACATGTTAGATTTTGGAAAATCTTAAAATCTCAAATGTAGCACCAAACACTTTCCTAAGCAGAACAGTTTCTGATTCTATTAGTGATCTAACTGCTCTAAGATAACAGGTTAGCATTTTAATTCCAAATATCTGCCACAAGCACCAACCACGGTTTCTAGGCAAGAACATCAATGTTCTATGGAGTGCCAGTCACTGTACCTCGATAGTTTCAGCTGTGTCAGCTGCACATCCATCTTGTCAATGACTGGAGGGAGGGAACTGCCTTCTGAGGACACCAAGACAAACTGGTTCTGGACCTGAATCAAGCCCAGATCTATGACTATAGCATTGGGGGAAGTGGAGGACTGGGGGATGACTATAACTGGTGCTTTCAAGTGAATGTCCATTGCCAGCCGAAAGCTCCTCTGGGCCAGGTCTTTCACACTGGTGGCAGCCTTCTCTGCAGCCTGGACTGTGGCAGCACTCAGTGTCTCCTTGGCTGTCTGGAAGTTGTTCAAGAAGGTCTAGAAAAGCAGTTGAAGAGAAAGGAGAAATGTCTGTAAGCAGTTTTTACTCTAGGTTACTCTCTCATTTTACTTCATCATCCACCAATTATGCTGCCCACTCTGTTGAATTTTCCACAGTAAAAGGCAACTGAGAACCTTCTGTCATGATCTCTAATAGAGAGTCAAGGAAGTACTAACCACTGCAATCCACTCATTTTTTCTTCTTTCCTTAGCTCCTTAGCTTTTAGGGACAAAATTTTGAAAGCCCCTCTTACTCTCCTTGAATACTATGGCATTCCTATTAAAGAACCTATTAAATGAGATAAAGCCCACTGGTGCTTTATTGAAAAAGTTATCATTAGGGTAATCAGATACACTGATAGTTACACTGGTTTATTTGCAGGCATCATGGCACCTACCCTGCAGAAAGATTTGCCTCTAATGTTAGCTCTGATAGCTCTCCAATGAACTCAGAATTTTGCTAGGGTGGGAAGGGCAGCAAACATAAAACCCCCAAACTACCTCAATAGCACCAAGTGTTTCTCTACTTCCAAAGCTGAGGGTGGGAAGTGACCCAATTGAAATTTAAAACAGTTCCTTACCAAAGTTCTTAATAGTACACAGGAAAAATGAAACCCATCCCTTTTCTTGCAGAAACTGAAACTACCACTTGCACTGAGGGCACAGCCCAGAAGACCAATCTGAGAATGCTGCAGAAACATACAGAGGGAAATAAGGCTCACCAGGAGAGACATGAGGAATTTGTGAAGGTACACCAGCTGGATGCAGCCCACTTTCAAACACACAGTACCATCCACTTTTGACATGTCAGTGTAGGCTTCTCCCTCAGTAGCATGAGGATTTAATGTCAGATTGAAACTGAAAACTTCATCTCCCACTATAGACACAGCCTGCAAAGAGAAACAGCACCCACCAGCCATCAGCAGCTTCTCCAAAGGTACCTTACACAAAGAACTAAAGATACATCAGCCTGGAAGATTACAAGTTAGATTACTAGCTTTTCTAATCCTTTCAGTCATCCATTTATGTAATATGAAAATTATTCTTTATGATGCATCTTATTTGAGAATACTTATTCATGACAACTCAAATACTTTTAGAGGAGTGGAATGTGTATTACATTTCACTTTTATACACATCAAACTAACCAAGAATCAAGTAAAAGTTAAAATCTTGTAGTTGAGTACTTTTTTATGGAGGGTCCTTGAATCAACATCTGTGACAACTATGTCCTTCAGCCGGGCAAAGAACACAGTGTGGCTTGGCTGAAGGCAGAGAGATGAGTCAAGACCTGCAAAGAAAAAAATAGAAACAGTCTTGCACAGCAGAAGAAACAGTTGTTTTCAGGGTGGGGACACCAGCAGAGGAAGTGAGGAAAACTTACTAAGCTTTAAGAAGGACAGTACCACAGCTTCAACCAAAAAAAAATAGAAACACTTCTAATACAGATATCTCAATAGCAATCATCTCTGGAAATAACTGAGCTACTATTCATAGAAAAACACTCAATAATCCACTTCTCAATAAGCAAGCTATAGAGTGAGTGCATTGAGATTGTCTGTCAGAAAAGATGTTACTATACTGAACTATTTGAATACAGTACTTTTGCATACATTATCCTGTGTGAATACATGATATGATTGAGAGATGGGCACATGCAAAAGACTTTATGAACTGCAGTACTAATCCTGCATCTCACACGTTCTTCAGTATTCATAAGGGAGTGTTGGCAACCATGAGGATGGCAGTTAAAGTCAGGCAGAAGTGAAACTCCCCAAAGAATTATTGATAGCCCTTACAAGGGGTAAAACCAGTCAAGAAAACAAAACCAAAACAAGGAACCCAAACAAACCCCTGGGGTTAAAAACGAAAGAAAACATTTTGAAGGCTTTTTTTAACCTACATAATTATTTCTCCTAAATAATGTTATGGTATACCATAAAAATATCCAACACTTAGTACAACATGAAAAGCCACCTATAATCAAACTCCTTCAAAGGATGAACCTAATTAGCTGAGTAATGGCACAGCACATCTCTCTAGCTGGAGGCCAAAACATTATGACAGACTTGAAGGCTGACTTTCAAAACAAGACTAGAAGCCATTTTTGCACAGACAAGAATAAATAAACAAAAACATAAAAACAGATGCTGCATATTTACACCTTATTTTTAGTCCAATTATTAGCAGTTGCTTTGAAACTAAAGCACCAGAGCAGTTACTTCTAATAAAGAATTGAATACCTTGTATCTTGATCTCTGCAATGTTCTTCTTTTCATCACAAATATTTAAACAGAAGGCATCCAGCTTGGCAAAAAGCTTGAAGTCAAACACATCCTTATCCTTGGAAGGTTTAGACACTAGGAATAAGAGAATGTGGGATTGTTGAGGTATCCATGAGTCATATTTTCATTCTCATCTTTATTTCTACAAAGGTAATCTTGTGTTTCTCTGGATTTGCTTTGCCAGCATACAACATATCCTTCTAGAACCATCATTTGGATAATCACACCTGTACCTTTCTTCAATCTGAAGTCATCTTCCTGCTTTTCTTCTTTGGATGGTGTCTCTCCACTTCTCTCAGGGCCTGATGGACTAACAGCTGTTAGAAAACTGACAGCAGACATCAGGGCCTCTGTGTGCAGCAGGAGGTTCAATGATGAAAAAGTGACCTGTTGAAAACAGGAGACTCCATAGGATCAAACAGTAACTCAGAAATGTAAGAGGTGCAAAAGCACCCAGTGCAACAGAACCATTCCTTAGAACCAGAAAAGCTGCACGTGGGGCCAGCAAGAGTTAATAAAGGAAAAAGCTTTCTGAAAAGTAGAAAGGGGATAAGGTTAGAAAATAAGGAAAGCTAGAAAAAACCCAGCTCTTACAGCTGTAACTGTAACCTATAACCTCCTCAGTACAAAAACAGTGATGCAAAATTAATTCTGTCAAACACAGCCTTGGGTTTGAATGCTCCTGCAATAACAGCACTACCAGCAAGGGTAAATGGCAGGTGGCTGACATGTAGATAGTTAGAATATGAGTATTCCTCAATAAATCCACTAAGCAGGCCAAAAGCTAAGGAAGTGCCTGCTGTGTAGTTTAATAAAAGTTGCCCACTTGAATGTACTTGAAACTGGAAATACAGCCCAAATGCAATTCTTCCAGGCACAGAAGTCCCATTGAGGAGCTGCAAGGCAACAGCAACTCCAGATAATGTACAGAAAATTGAGTTCTCTTAACATCAGCACTAGCCCATAGTATGAAGACAGTTACCTCAGCAGCACTGGAGTATTGCAACTCTCATCTGCTGCAGCTTCAGGAACTGCTTCTTGGCAAAAATGTTTCAGTAACTAAAGTTCTCAGATAAAATCTTTAGATGCTCTGAAACTATTAAGTAACAAGTGAAATATTTCATTCTCCACACTACAATAAGGCAGGAAAAATAATGCCAATAAAGGTATTATCACGGAAAACATCCTTTGTACTTTATTTCAAGAATGCCTCAAGTCAGTCTTTTTCCTTAGACTAAAATCTGACTCAAAAATATACCATTAGAAAAAAAAAAAAAAAAAAAAANCTGATGCATGAGAACGTGCATTCTTCCAGTGGTTTGAATTTCATCCACATGATCTAGACTGACACTTTTTTAGCAGTTCAACAGACAAACACCCTGCTCTTAAGTGGTATAAAAGTTTTCAAGGATGTTTTAACTCCTGAAATCTCCTGCTGGAAGGCAGAAAAACAGGAAAGCAAAACAACTCTTCTTAATTCCTCTGTTCTGAGCAAGCAAACCAAAAGAAAACAAGCAATAAAATCTGCAAGCACTCACTTGAATCATCTGTTCAGTGTTGTTAAAAGTTGTCTGAAACTGCGGCCCATTTCTGTCAGCCTGAAAATAATGATTTGCATGAAGGTTAATATTCATTCCAACCAGTCACTGTCCCTTCCAGAAGATACAAAATAATCCAACCAGCTCTGAATAGTAGGTTCAGGACTATATATAGACTATATATTAAGAATATGTAGAAATGCTTTAAAAATAATTTTTAAAGCTTTGTCATACCTTGACATATTCCACCTTTAGAAGGTCTAAGCCAGGCTTGTCTGAAGAACTGATTAGATGAATGGGTGCTTTTTTACCTGTAAAACATCACATGAGAGAAACAAGAATTAGGATCATTTCTGTTCTTTCTGTTTTGTGCCTTGAAGGTTTTGATTAACTTTCAGCACTATTTGCTAAAATACATTGCATCACCAGATATGAGTCACTGGTTTCTCTTTGCTATGTTCAAAATGGCAAACCCCTTCTCCATCCCAAGACTGAGCTCTGAGCCATTTATTTATCCCCTAAGCATTAAGGTGAGAGTCCAGAGCTCATCAGCTGTTATCAGTGGCACAAGCACTGCCCATGGACAGCTGCACTGAGAAACCAGAGCAGGATTTGCATTTCAGTGAGCACAAGGCACAGGAGAGCTCTGATCAATTGCTACACACATACACACACAAAAATCCACTTCTCTGCTATTGCTTCTTACCTCCAACTCCATAGTAATCCAAGCTTATTTTCTTCAAATAAGATACAGCTGCTAAATTATAGGTTTTGACAGTAGCTTCTGTCCCAAGATGCATTACATCAAATACAAGCACTGTTTCCTCAATTTTCTTTTGTCTGGTGAGTTCTACTAAAACCTGGATGAACAAGAAATGCAGTTATGCCATCTTGGCACATGCAGGATTCTCACCATTTAAACCAACAACAAAATAAGTTCAAGATTAATGCCCTCCCTGCTTGGTTGGAAGCATTGCTTTTATTACAGATTTGAGAGTATAAAATAGAAAGGGGAAGTGATTGTTTGATGGTGAAATATATAAATCCAAAAAATATTTGGGGATTTTCTCTTTGCAAGAGACCTGCCTGGGTACTGACTTTGTTTCTCCAGTGCAAAATTCCCACTCCCCACCCCCTAATTATGAGTTGGCACTAATTTTTTATACTAAAAATACTCCAATAAGGGACTTTTTTTGTTTTTAATACATCTGTGTGTATGCATCATGTTTTATTTATATGCATCACATACAGACAAGAAATATTTCATATGCATTGAAATATGTATGTGTATACATGAGAGGTTTTTCTGTTTGGTGATTATGTTTCTCCATCCACTAATCTGGAGAACACTGGGTAAATGAATATTGGATTTTTTCTAAAGTATTCTTTAGGTAGGGGAAAATAGAATTACAGACATACTTCTTTAATTTCAAACTTCAGCTGAAGATTTATCAGTTCCTCCTGAGTAGGCTCCTCTTTTGTTATTTCTTCTCCTTTAATGACTGAACTGTCAGTTGGTTCAGAGCTTTCATCAAAATCAAAATATTCTTCTTCAGAGTCTACAGAAGTGAAAGGATTTCCTCAGTAAACTTTTTCCAGAAACAGGACTAAACATCCCACCCTCTCTTTCCCATTCCAATTGCATTTTTAACAGCATGAGCACTTTAAATCTAACCTGACAAAATATACTTGAGATCTATACTGCTCATTTACCCATGGATGTGAAGTGAATAAAACTAAAGCCCTATTTAGGACAGCATTAGAGTCTAAAGGCATCATCAGATATTCAAGAGCACATAAGGAAGTAATAATAAGAGAAGCTCCAGAAAACAAGTGTCCAGGTTTCACTACAGGAAATTTTTCTCTAGAACAGCCACAAAAATAAATACTCAAATCCAGTGTCAATACAGTAATTTCTCAGTAATGTGTTATTCTAGTTCTGCCTTTTCAGAAAAAGGGGAGCTTTACTAATGCAAGACAGTCAGAACAACCTAATACAGTTTGTATTTACTCATTTGAAGAGGTTGGTTATGCATAATAATGATTTTTTTAAATGCAGGTTTGTTGTTTAGAAAAAACAAGTCTATTAGTCTGAGGTAGCATCAGCATCTTAATCAAATCTCCTTATGCACCTGAGGGTAGATATGAGCCATCATGCCCATCTCTGTTGTCCTTAACATGTTTTAACATCAGTAACAATATGAAAATGCCAGCTATTCCCTAACTTCTGGCCTGCTGCCTTTCCAAAGGCACATCTGTAGCTTCTTACCTGACACTATTTCTGCTAACAGCTGGGGTGGATTGAGTAACCCTTTACCAACAACAGGGATTGTGGGAATGGCTGGAACCTGGAGGGAAAGCAAAGAGAACAGTAACCAACACAGTATTTTAAAGTTTATATAACCTGGTACATTTTTTACTGATGATGAATGTTCCACAATGCCTGCCCCACACTCTTTGGCAAGCTCAGCTCTGCCAATACTTATACAGAAACCAGCAGGACAATGACAAACACCCCACCAGTTGTTTGAAGAAGCCCAAGATGTTCTGATGGTAAGTCAATGAAGACACTAGGGAATGGTTTTTTGCTTGTTTGGGCTTTTTTTTTAAGTTCTCTTAGTTGTAGTCAGCTTACCTTTGTGCCTGGAACTGACATCGATGACTTCTGAGGCAGTGGAATGCTATCAATCAAATCAAAGATTGCCTTGATTTTCTGGTCAGAGAGTCTGACATGCACCAAAGGAAGTCCTCCTGACACTTTAAACCTTTTAAAGAAAAACCAACTGGTTAGACTCCCATGCAAAAAGGTACCAATTCCTCATTTAAATCTTACCAATATGGATACTCCTATATAAAGATCACATCACAGAAAAGCCAGGGATTGTGCATTAAAACAGAGCTTGGAGTTAAGCAGTAATTAGTAACCAGCAAAGGGTTCAGGGAACCACTATCCAAAAATGATTTTGCCAACAGCAATGACCTATTTCAGTTTTTTAGTTAATATCTTCAAATTGCAAAGTGCAACTGAACCTTCAGGGAAAATACAACTTTCTTTTCCCTATGTACAAAGTAATTCTTAACAAGTTTTTTCAACACTAATATATTACTTGGCCATCCTGGAATCTCTTTCCACCATTGATTTTGCCAACTGTACATGAATATCCATAGGCTGCAAAATGTGCAGAGTTGATGGATGTTGAAAACGAGCCTTCTTCCAGTCTTCACCTGAAAATGTCCGGTAAATTTAGATGAAAAAAACATCACTTGCTAATTGCTTTAATTAAGGCATCATTAAAGTTATCAAATGGCATCACTAGGAGAGTAAAAAAACCCATTTACCAACTAAAAAAACACCTAAAACAACTTAGGTGAAATATTTTAAGAGCTTTAATCCCATTTGTGAACACCACTGCCATAGCAGCATTAAATCCAATCCTACACTAAAACATGTATCTGCATTGACCCCTAGAAAAACAAATGGACAGACAGATAAAAGAGAGAACAGCAACCCAGCATTCTGCTGCTGACACAAATTTAAGTGAAGAACTAAGGCCAATTTTAGGTGTGCTTTTCCTGCCTATGATGGAAAACACAACAGTTCTGTTCATTTACATTCATTGCTACCACAAAGTGATGCACAACTCCAAACAGAATGAGCAGGTGTTTGAAGAGAAACTAACCCATTTGTTCAAAGTTTGGCACCCAATGTGTATTATAGCCTATCTTTTCATTAACTACTGATTTTAGTTTCTCTTTTTTTCTTTAAAAAACACATTTATTTATTACAGATAGGTAGCCTTTGACAATCTTTTGCATAAGCAGCAATTATGTCGTTTTGTTACCTGTTCTTCCAAAAAGAAGTTGCACATTTTTAATTTTCACATCAAATTTGTCATAGGCTTTGTCCATAATCTCCTCTAGAGATGAAAAGTTAGAAGCTTCACTACTGCCTTGATTTATGCTGTTCAGCTAAACATATAAAAAACAAAACAAAGTCTTTAAAACAGGCATGTTCTATTCATTCTAGTGAAGATGAAAAGATGATTCATAGGGGTGAATAATTGACATTTGGACTCTTACAGAGAAAATATAATAAATCATTTCACAGTTCACTTACTCTTGCTAAGTAGATTTTTTTTGTTGTTGTCATTTCTATCAATCCACTTACTCCCAGCTATGCAGAAAGTTTTTTCAGTAGGACACAAGACTTTATTAGTCTATAATTTTACTTATGGACTACAACTAAAATAAGTATTTAATCAGTCATTAAATCAAGTTAAATTATTGTAAACATTCTATTTTATAGAAACAAGGGAATTAATTTTCAAACTTCAAGAGAAAAAATCATATTGTCTTTCATTAATAAAAGGCTATCATTTTACAAAAAAGGAAACAAAAGTTCATGTATTCTGCTGAAGGAATGGAAGACACTGAATGTTAATCTATTACAATCATGATTATACCATGAATATGTTTCCTGGGGAGGATTAACTAGTCCAAGCATGTCAGAGATACCCTAACAACTCTGATCAAACTGCTGGCCCAAACCTATTTAGTTGGAAATATGTAAGTTAAAAATACATTGACACACATGATCACCCTGAAAGCAAGATGGTTCCAGACAACAGCTATGTTAAAAGAGAATATCTGCTTCCCCTGAGTTTATAAGAGACAATAATTTATATACCTGAAATGTACCAAAGTCCAAAATGAGCAAATCTGAATTTTCATGGTAGAAACCAGTCTGTGGAACCACAAGGTAGGAAGGTTTCAGATTGATCCTCAAGTCAAGGACTTTCCGCATTTCAATAATATGAACTAACCCTTAAACAAAAAGGACAGGATATGGAAATGTTAATGCTATTCACAAGTGAAACAACTGTGACAGTCAGCATACAAAAAGATGTTATATGAAAGATGAAGCCTCTTGAATCAAGGCTTTCACAGCATTATACTGATTTCTTAATAAAGTCAATGCTCCTTCCCACAAAACATTCACTAAGTCTCCAAGCAGCCAAGTGAGAAGAAAGGAACTCTATCCCAGCTGAAATGAGGGCACCAATTCAAGGAAAAATCCCAATCCTACTGTTTGGTCATCAATCAAAACATAAGCCAAGTGTTTGGGTAATCATATGGAAACATTGTAAAAGTTCACCTTGACTGAGATTTGTTACTATCTTACCTGTAGCAGTTCTTTCCTTGATTTCTTCCAGTTTCATTAATGTGGCTGTTGTTAATCTTTCAAGATCCATTCCCTTACTTGTCTGAAAGAATTCTACCAATGCATTTATTGTTCTCTTCAAAGAAAAAAAAAAAGACAAGAATTAGCATTACATAGCATTATACATGTAAGTCATTCAACAAAAACTCAAAATCAGATCTGGATAGAGCCAAGAGAGTAAGAGAAGAGAGAGAGGATTCAGAAATACCCGAGAGTTTTGGTTACTACTCACTGCATCATATTTGATTTCCACTGGCTGTGATTCAATAGTAAGGCTCTGGTCAGCTGTACTGTCCTCTGGGTTAACATCAAACTCAATCTTAAGCAGAGAAGATCTGCTATCCCCTATGGAAGCCACAAGAGATGGTACAATGTTTTCTTGTCTCAGGCCTGTCACATACCAGTTTTCAAGCTTTGCTTCAACCCTAAAGAAGATGAATAGTTAAAAATACTTAATTGGACAAGGGTTAGAATCCGTTGCAAGAGAAAAGACAGGCAGAATATTTATGTTATGTAAATAAAAAGTGTAGGAATGTTTACTATTGTGTATGGATTTAAAAAGCAGTTACAGATTCTGTTGGTGCAAGTGAGAATTCTGTACTGAGAACTCCCTGACAAGAGTGTTAAGAGGAGTCTGTAGGAAAACTCCTTTGAAGGAAGCCATTTAACACCACCAAACCACACCAACTTCACTCATCCTTAGAAGTACCTCTTACATAAGAAACTGCTTTTGAGTCCTGTGCCTCCACCACTGAAATCCCTGACTTTGGGAGGCAACATATTTGGCCATAATCACTGTCATATGCCCGGCTCTATTGACATAACTGAACTACATTTTTTTCAGAAATAACACAAGAGTATCTGTTCTACTGCCTCAGTCTTGCAAACTAAATTATATGGCATGCATTTATGTAAAATAATGTCAAAGCTCTTTTTGTTTCTGTGCAGCATTCAAGCTGCACCTCAAAAATTCCCCAGAATGATTTTTAGCAAAAATATTTCAAGAGTCAGTGACTGAGCTGGTGATCTTATGTATGAAGTCTGAACTGAAGGAACTGCAAATGAAAGCAAAAAGTGCACTAATTCATTTTCCAGGCACTGGAAATCTTAGTCAATGACTCTGTAATCCAATAATTTTTGTTCAGTATTTCTGGTGTGCCCTCTTTTAAAACACAGGAAGGTCTCAGTATCTTATCCTCTGGCTGATCTCCCATCTACAGCACAAACACCTAATTCTTCATTTCTGTAAGCAGTAACATTCACTAGTTTGGCTGGAGTGTGTTGGGCACACCATTTCACATGGTGTAGCTATCACTTCCCAAAAGTCATATTTCAGGACTTTGATACTTATATTCAAGAAAGAGGTTGCCATTGTTCATGAAAACTAGCAGACAGCATTCCCTTCCTTCCATTCTGTGCCACCTACCAAGTTATATTATTTACAACAGAGTACAATTACAGCATGCCCACAAATCGACAAGGCAATACACAACAAGCACTACCCAAGGACAGTTAAGAAGCTGGGGAGTGGGGTGAGGAGGAGCAGAGATGTCTCTAGAAAAAGAAAATACCAATCCAATTACTTAATGGCTTGTGCTCCTGGGCGCTGGGATATTTTGGTACTCAGATCAATTATCTGTACTTTTAGAATTTCTGCCACATTCTTGTCTTCTTTAATTGTCAGAGAAGTGCTTAACAGCTTCAGTGTCACAACATGGGCAACATACTAGTGAGAAGAACAGAGGAAACTGAAATTAGTCATATCAGAAAGAAAAATTTTTCAGAACTCCTCATTTTAATAAACTGAAACGTGTCTTTCTAAGTTTTTCCAGTCAGCTAAGATTAGAAACTGATCTCTATGCAGAAAGCAAAGTACAGAGTCTTTACTTTATCCTGTGTTTACCAGTCATTTCTTTAACATAAAACAGTGTAGTTCAACAATTTCAGAGCAAATATAGTCTCACTCTTTTCGGCATTAAGGATTTTTTTTTAAACCCTGAGGCAAGCACAGCTAAACTACACTTAGTAGAGGACTCACTAGATCAACCAAAATCATTATAACCCCATTAAATAACTTCATTTTAGAAGACATAGCTTGTATGCCTTTGTTGTTCTTACTGCTAAATGCCAAGTCTTGGCCTTGCCAAGGAAGGGTTCTGACTTCCCAATATATGTATCATTTCATTACTGCATTAATCAGCAACTTTAGAAAAATCAATTATTTCCTACATGAATTTGAAGCCTCCATCTTTCCTCAGGGTGATGGGAAAGCTGAAGGCATCTTCACACCTAAATGTTGTGTGATGCTTTTTTAAACCATCCCATAGGTTGCTTACCTGCTTTGGTAATGAAAGGTGATGGGAGCTGTCACTATATCCAATAGCAGTAAAAAGTTTAGCTTTCTCCTCTGGTGTCATTAGCTCATCAATAGCTAAAAACCAAAAACACAGACAATTTGCACTTTAATAAATAACAATTGCCATTTTTCCTCACATTTGCCTCCTACTACTTTAGCTGTGCTGATATATTGCATTGATTCTTCATATTGCACTAAATTCCATATTGCAAAATAATTCCCACAAGTGTCTTCATATATGGTACATTTGTAGCACAGAAATCAATACAATTTTTATTACAAAAGTATCCATAGCTCCTCATGATGAAAATAGATTTCAGGAATTTCAGTAGAGCAAACCTCTGAACCAGACAGCAAATCACCAGATCCAGTATTCCAGCTGTTGCCAATTATCAGTAGAGCTTTAAGTGCCATATTCTTCTCCTCACCAAGGTTCTGAAAAGCTTATGGCCATTTCAGAAGAATGACTTATTTGCCAATTCAATATTCAGTAAGAGGTGCCATCAAATGATCAGCACTATATTGGATTGTTGATGCCATACCCATAGTAGGAAGCAAAAATACCATCACTTTCTTCTTAATGTATAAGAATATGTAAAATCTCTCTAGACATTAGTGCATTACAGTCTACACTTACTTTCAGGTACAGGTGATTCTTCATCTTCTTTAACCCTAGATTCTCTTTTACCCCAGAAACCACTAAACCATCCTCCACTTTTCTTTTCTGCTTCAGCACTTTTCTTCTTCAGTAATTTTTGTCCCGATCTTATTGTCTACAAACCAGAAATTAAAACAAATTGGACAAAACACATAATTTACAGTATTACTATTTTTCTGTAAATAACCCATGCATGTTGAATGTGCATTTAACTGAGGGACAGCAACACCACACCACAAGGAATTAAGAGCTCTTTGACTCACTAGACAGAGGCAAAAAAGAGGACCAGGGTGAGGGACATGTCTCTGTGTATCTGTGCATGAATTTACTTTGGACAGTTTTTTTCTACACATTGCACCAGCATTTAGCCTACAAAAAGGTAGGAACCATACAAAAAGGCAGTATTTAAGAGAGCACAAAAAGCAATTACATCCCTTAAATCTAGGAGATTCCTTAACCTAGTAGTAACAAACCTGAGAATCAATCCTGTACCATTTAAAACTTCTGAACTTCTTTTTCAACTGGTTCCCAGTTCGGAAATTAATTTACTCTTGTATTCCAACCTACCTATCCTATCATACACATCAGCACAATTGTTTTTAAAATACTATCATGACAAAACCATCCTATTTGAAGTGCTATGATATTACTGAACAAAAATAACTCCTTACCTCAACTTGTGCTTGTTGTCTTGCTAAGATTGTATTGAAGACATCAAGTTTTCTTTCTAGGTCCTACAAAAATGTATGATCAAATTATTTGCCACTGTAACACATTTAGTAAAGGCTTACCACTAAAAATTTTCTACCAGCTCCTTCATATTTACACTCCAGTTGATTTCTAGCTCTGCTCATTTCTATCACAGGTAGATCCCATCCCTGGCTGCAAAGCTCACTAGAAGATAAAATTGATGTTAGGCTAGTTTTTTAGTCTAGTCTTTTTTCCTTAACTAGATTATTCTTGCACTTCATTAAATATATCCATGCTCATTAATCCTCAACCAAATCCAGATTGGTTTAAATGGCTCTTTACTAGTATTTTATCTTGTTTTCCACAACAGGTTACACAGAACTTCAGATTAAAAAGATATTTTCACTGACCTCTTGTGCTCTTGTCAAACCATTAACCTGGATTACTCTCAACTATATCTAAAGAATTATTTCATAGAGGGACCACAACACAGTTCCTCCCAAGAGAAAAGACTCATACCTGGATTTGCCTCTGTGTTTCTTCTGACAGTTTACTCTGTGTTAGCTTGGTCTTGTACACATTTTTGTAGCTCTTCAGAAGCTGCCTGTGCTGTTTTATGTTACTCCATGACCACATTCGACTTCGTCTTCTGATGTGAACTTCAAGAACACTGTTACCTGCATATTGCCACCTACAATAATCCCACACTTGTCAGCAACTTCCCATTTCATTTTTGCAACTTATTTCATTTACAACTTACAGGTTGCAGAGGTAGTTTATCAGCATGCAAACACTCTGTTCACCACTTGTGATATGAGTAACTTGGCCTATAAAAATGTTCATGTTTTCAACACCACTTCTGAAAAATGGACAGAGGGCTTACATTTAATGCCTGAAGAACCAGAAACCTTCATTGTTGACTTCTACACGTTTGCCAATTTGGGCTGTTACAGCATTAAGTGCACTTAAGCACTTTTATAATCAGTATCAGTTAGAACTTTGAAAAAGCCAACAAAAAGCGTATCAGTTCAAATCTTTAAAACCTACAGTTGACACACATGTTTCCCTAGTAAAACATTTGCCAAGTTTTTTCTTTAGCCTTTCTAAAATTACATTTTAACCTCTAGTGAGAGCATTGGCATTTTATTCAAATTTTGGGCACTTCAGCTTAGCAAGTGAGATTTTCATCAACTGGATCTTTTATTACTTGAATCTAAGGGCTAAGCAAAGATCTGTGAGTTATATCAGCATGTGATCTAGTTTTACAACTACTTTGAACCATGAAGGAGAATGAAGAGACTGGAGAAGAGTCCAGCATCTCCCAAAGAATACATGAATGTGCACAGCTTACCATTCCCTGGCATTTTTATGGAGACACACACTTGGCCTAAATCTTCTGTAGGGTGCATTGCGAACCATGTAATCTATGGACTCCAGCAGGTCAATCATGCTGAGGTACTAAACACAAGAGAACAAGTTTCTTAGCAGAGCTTCAGGTTTTGTTTGCAAGCACTGCTCAAACTGCAAGTACACCATGGCCTCCAGTATTCCTCAAACTACACAGAAATTGAAATCCATGCATTTTCATTTGTATCTGAAAGCGGACCAACTGCACCCATTCTTCTCAAAGGACACCACTTGGAACCCCTTGTTCCCTCCAAGAACAACATTTGGTAGTTTCACCAGCCTGCTCAGCACAAACTCACAGGCTTTCTCAAACCAACCATATTTGTTTGGCAATGCAGCTTCTCTCATTTTAGAGATGCTTTTACATTAGTGAACTTTACTGGTACAGTTCTGAACTCAATAAATATACATTTAGACATTGGTAAGAGCTAAAAAGCTCTTTAGCCAACTAAGTTCAAGTATCTCTGAATAAATGAGAACACAAAATTGCTAGGGAGCCAACTAAATTAGTTCCTTGATACTTCAGCAGGCTTTGTTGCCAAAGCCAGCACACTCCATTCATTCCCACCCTTGCTTGTACTTTGGCATCTCTGCAGTTACAACACTGGATTATAGTTTAATAAGATAAGGGTTACTCATGATTGCATTCTCTAGGTGAAAAGAATGCCACTGGAAGGGCTGACTACAGATCAGGTGACTCCCAGAGGGTTCACATATAAGAGTTCCAAAGAATCACCAGGAAGTGATTGTTACACAGAGGGAAAAAGAGCCTACATTTTTCCCACAGCAGTTTAGAAATTCTTCAGGCATATAAGCACACAAATCCCTAAGAAGAATGTTTTCCAGTGAACAAACGACTATAGCTCATCACAATCTGAAATGGGTGATAAATACCAAACCAACTTGCCTGTGGCTTAGTGAATTCAATGACAATTCTCTGTACTTCTACATTGCAATCAATCTTAGGAGTTTTCAGTTCTACTTCTGCATATGGGTTGATATAGAGTCTTGCAGAGGCTGATACTGGTCTGAAAACTTGAAGAGAAAACAATTGAGATGGATTTTTTACTAAAATATAACAAGTAATAGATCTAACACGTCAATAGAGAATGTGCCTGCTCAATCCCCACAGAATCAGGATGCAATTCTTACCAACAACAATTAAGATAGCCCTGCAATAGTCAAAAAGCACACAAGCCCTAAGATGTCCTATTACATCAAGCTTTTCTAAAATGAAGAGAGTATGGCCATGCCTGCAGGATCAGGTCAGGCTGTTGTACACTATCATGCTCAGAACAGTTAAGATTCACTCACTCCTAGCTCACTTACTGTACTGGTAGTCTTCAGGCTGGTTACCATTACAGGGAATTCCTCTTTTCAGCTGATCCTGCAAAGGGATATGATACTGTCTAACAACTGCTGAAGAGCATTACTAGTTCAGAGTTCTTAAAACTTTGAGTAGACCAACTTAAGCTCATGTGCATCTTGCAGACTTTTGCAGCTGTCAATTCAAGCTGTGTATCAATTTGTGTTTTCACTTCAGACTGAGATTCAGAGAAAAGAGAGGAAAACATCCACAGACAGGCAATGCCAAATGAACTTGGCTGTTCTTAATATCGGGATTGTTTAAAGCACTTCACAGTTTTGATTCAGTCTTTGATGTCAGAACCAAGCCCACTGGATTAAGTAGATATTTTGTTAAGGGGAAAAAAAAAAGGTATCCATAAAAGATGAGCATAAAAGAAAAAGGGAAACAAGTAGCATTGTATAAGGACAAAGAACATCTTTATAAACATAATGAGTCAAAAATATATCATGTCTAAATCCTATAGGGCTTGATAACAAATGAGGTTCACAAAATATTATTGACAATAGTGCAATTAAGATATGACCCTGAATACAGTGACCACAAGTGTGAGGAGTGGGGTAGAAATCAGTGTGGTGTAGCTTTGAATGCTACAAGAGCCAGAGAATATAGTAATTAATGCATTTTCTTCTACATTACCAGTATTTCTTCACGGGAGCCATGATAATATATTTTGCTGTGTATGTTCCAATAAGCACTGAGGCTGTCCAGGCACAAGAGCTGCACAGGAAAGAAAACATGCAACAAACTGCATACTCTGTATTCAACCCATTCTACAAACTTTGCTTTCCATTTGTGAAAACAGAAAACATATGAAAGTAGACTAGACAGCAAATGAACCATTAGCATTGAGATGTATTTCCTCTGACAATACTATTTTGGAAAGGTAATTGAACTGCAAGTTCTTAAAGCATGTGTTCATGCACATCTGTTAAACATGACCCTGGACTACAGGGGTAAGGGTGCACAAAACTGGTACTCAGCCTAATAAAGAAACCAGGACTACTAAACCCTTCTTATTTTGTTCCTATGATTCCTTAGATCACTTTATGCACAGGCTCAGAGGGTAGTTCAGGAGATGGGCAAGGAGAACAGAGAGATTGCTTAGCTCCCAGAATGCCAATTACACTAGGAATACAAATTAGACTAGGAAATGGCAATTTGACAACCTCTTTAAATCACAGTTTCCACTCAGACTTGCTGTAAAATGCATTGATTGAGGGGATCAGCATTCACAGTTAAGAGAAATTATTTAAACTATGGAGTTTAAGTTTATGCCTTACATAAAAACAGTTATTTGTGCTCTACTTGTGCATAATCATACATCAAAAATAAAGACAAACAGAAGAATTCAAAAAGCACACTATTTTTCCAACTTTATGTAGAGCCCTAAATTTACTAGTCTCCAAGATCAGCTGCTGCTTTCTTCACTTGTGTAGGAAAAAGAACCTAAAACACATTACCTTGTATATTATTTTTGCAGCTTCATTCAGAATAGAAGGTGTCCAGTTCTCGTTTGTTGTCTAAAAGTTCAAAGTGATAAAAGCAATTTTGTGCATCTTAGCTAACACATTTGTGGGTTTATCCTATGCTTCCAAGCAACAAATGCATCCAGTTTCTCTGCATACACACACATCAAGATAACATACAAAAATCTGTCAGTTTGCTTTCATACTTTGACATTCAACTCCTCACACTACCCATAAAATGCTTAACACCAAAGGCAAAGAGAGGTCAGCTGAAATGTTCTCTCCCCATTTCTCAAAAAGCCTGGCAAAATACCAAATTCTTGATCATCATGATGCAATGTTTGCCCTCATTTATTACACCTGGACATAACCTGCCCAGTTTCAAAGGTCACTCAGATCATTAGAACAAATCCCCAAGTCTCAGGAAGTGTGATATACCTCGATCCTCTTCCCATCTACCTGCTCCAACTGCCAGTACTATTTGCATGAATAAAAGATTGTCTACACTTGCAGCTGTATGTACACTGTCACTGTATGTTGTGACTGTGCTCCTTTTCCTTTCTGCTGCTCCAAAGACAGGCAAACTGAACACACAAGAACACACATTCACACACACATTACCAGCAGACTGAGCTCGCCCAGCGTCACTCCCAAGGAAATCGGACACTGTGGGTCTGTGATCTACAAAAACAGAAAAATAACAGCTATTGATTTCTCTTGCTGCAGACAGATGTATCCTTTAAAGCTGACTGAAACCCTGAACTGTTCTGAGCAACTTCCTTTGCTTGGTTTATCTAACTGAAACATTACTGGAATCCACTAAGTTAGGCCAAAACTGATATGGCTGTAGTGTAAACACTGAAAATTTTCTTTTGGATTCTAACATTGTCATACAGGAAGAAAAAAAAATTAGAGTACCACATCTCAGTCAGGTATATCACTTTAAGATATGCACTTCTGTGATCTCTTTAACTTTAGTGCCTCTGAGAATAGCCCCAAAGAAAGGTCTGAGAAATACCCTATTATCCAGTGCTTGTCTTTTAAATTCAATTGTCCCATAACAAACTGCTCAATTGTTTTCCTAAAGGAAGGTAAAACTAGAAATACCAGTTTGGTTCATATAAACAAATATTCTTGTTTATCAATTAAGTGTTTTCAACAGTTTGCCTGAAAAACTGAAAAACTCTGTACTGCACACAGCAATATGTGAGAACAGACACTGCCCACTTCCAGTGAGCAAGGCAGCACTGGACAAGGGGAAAGAGAACATGAACACCTCTTTCATGTATCCATATTTCTGGCATTCAGTCATATCTGGGGCAAGTTATCTGAAGAGGTGCAGAAGAAACCACAGCAACTTTTTCAAGGTGGCAAATACAGTTTCTCTATGGACTAGAGAATCAGAACTGCACTGAAATCCAATTTTAAATGAAGACAACACATCCCAGTTACTTACATCATCTTCATATTTAACATGAATGCCTGTGATTTTGACTTGCACATTTTTTATAACTTGAGTTGCAAGCTTTTCTAAGAAAGTATCCTTCTTCTCCTCCTTTGGTTTGTCTAGAACAAGAATTTTGTAAAAGTCAGTATTTAGTGTAATAACTGCATCTTGAATTTCATTACACCAACAACTATAGCAATATAAATTTAATTTTTCCTCTAAATTAACATTTCAGTTTTCACTAATCTAGATTACATATTTGTATTTTTTTCCGTTTCTGCACATCCATATTCTGAAGATGCAATATTAGCTGCCTCTGCACAACTTAACCACAAGAAAACACATGTCTAAATTTCAGTCATAACATTTTAGCTCACAACAAGTTCTGGATCAATAAACCCCTACCTACTCCTTCCAAGGTAAAAGGTTCTCTCTTGAAAGTCTCTCTGAGAGGGGTTTCAAGATGGGTAAGACAGAGTAATTTAGCACAAAATATCCCTGAATAATACACACAAAGAGTAATATTTACAATCCCTCATTATTTCACTATAGTGATTTGACTCCACCATCTCAGGCTGTGTTTCAGCATTTTACCCAAAGTCTGGCTGGATGAGTGAGCAGCTTGTTCTGTAGCTGCCTTTACAGGCTACACTCTCGTGTTCAGTACCCTCCCTACAACATGGCTATTCCAGCAAATGCTACTGATCAGCCTATCAAGCTTACACATTTTTGTTGGAAATGCTATAGATGGCTCAAGTTGAAGAAATAGTCATGGCTATAGAGAAAAATAAGGACTACAGGTTTTGGCTTAGCTTACTCTAATTGCTTTTTACTTTTTACATATGCAGTGCACAGTGAACAACACAGGTATCTAACTTTGTACATCTTGCTGAAAGAATTGGGAAGTTTCTCTAAAAGCTTTCAAGAGGTTTGGGAAATCTGCTTAAAAATTAAAAGACTTCGCTATTGAACATGATACAGCACAGTTTTAGCCAAGAGAGCATTTAATTTCAAATGAAAAAAAAATTAGTCAGGAACTCAGAAGAAACAGAAACATTATATCACTTTTACATGCAACACACATTTCCTCCAATTAACTGATTAAACAAACCAAAATAAAGGCATAAATCTTTATCAAAGCTTCATGATCTTTAAGTGCAAGGAACCACTAACATTTCTGCAGCCAGATGCAGCCACCAGCAGCAATTTGTGTGACAATTTGCAAAGCTTATCTTGGGTCCCCACAACGTTTTCCCTCCAACTGCAAGGCTGTGTAGAGCTGCAGCTTCCTCCAAGGCCAAATACGTAACAATACAACTACATGGGACATGGCAACCCATCCTGAGACACATGCTAATGCTGAAAACCTGCACGGTTTGGTGTTTAGAGACAACAATTATCCTCTTAGGGAACAACATCAATTTCATTGCTGTTTAAATATGTCATAGCACTAAATCAGTTCTTTAGAACAGAGAGCTAAAAGGTGATGAAAAGACTCTTATCGCTATAGCATCAGTTTCAGGTTTTGTTTACCTGTTATTGCAATCTTACAAGAATCAGACAAACAGATGGAACTCACATGCCGTTTTTCCAACAGTCACAGTGAAGTGCCACTAGTTTACACTTCTGCTGTAAATGCTACAGATAGCTCAAGTTGAAGGAACAGGCACAACCATGCAAGGAAAGAGGAATAAGGACTCTCTTCAGTCTCACTGAATCCAGAGAACACATAAACAGCAAAAAGAGCTTGCTCCCATTTATATCCCTTCTTTCAAACATGAGGAAAAAGGTCTCATGGGATGGACAGCCAAGGCTATGAAAAACTAATCCAAACAGAAAGCAAAAAGAAGCCTTAAAGTTAAAAGCCATAACTATTACCCACCTTTTGAGTGATCACGACCTTTAAAGGGTCTCTTAAAATGCTTTTTGTACTTTTTACGCTTACGTCCTTTTGCAATGCAAGCAATTTTTTGGAAAAAGGATAAAATTCAAGTTAGTAAAGCAGAAATACAGGAAAGCATAAGAAAACATGGAAGAAAGTTTAGCTTGTCTCAAAGCATAATGGCTTAGAAGATCTCATTCAAAGTTTTCAAGAACTGCAGCTGTGTTAAGCAAACAATCAGCTACTTCTCATTGTATAAGATATAAATCCAGAAGAGGCTTCCACCATACAAGGATATAACTTTCAAGCGAAGATATAGATGTATGTGGAAACCCAAAGAGCACTTCTCAATAGGATTCTCATGATAATCAACAGTATGGTATGAAAGCATTCTGAAAGAACAAATCCAGTAACCACAAAAAAGACATGATGATTCTGAAAGCTTTACATGAAATTAAATTCCACTATTTACACACACATTACAACCCACACAATCACAACCATTTCATAAATTAAATGATGCTCGTACTTTTCCACAATTCTGAAGAAAACCAGTTTGGTGAGTTCTCTTGTTTCCTTTCCCCCTCTGACCACCCAAGCAAAAATAACTGAGCAAGAGTGCTGCCTGTGCTTATCTTTATGGGGTTGGAGCATGAGAAGGGTGTATCCCACTAAAGCAAGAAGGAAGCAAGTCTAACAGTGTACCTAACCTAACTTAGGCTCATTTGCAGGCCTGTTCAAACAAAGGAGGGAAATTGCCTGCCAGGATTTCAACCTGTCTTGCAGGTAAGGTGATAGGGTGGGCACTACACAAATAATAAAAAGGCAAAACTAGACAAATAGAAGCATTTTATTTTGGGTAGTTCCTTTTAACAGTACAAGTAATCCTTTAGCAAGGTTATTTTAAAAGGACAGCTTCCTTCACTTCCTATTGAATTTATAGATCTCAGGCTTTCACTCCCATGTATGACAAAACTAAGGAAACAGGATATTCCTCTTTCACCCACATCCACTACTATGGAGAAACTAAATGTGTGCTTTTAAGCTCACTTTAAAGCTGTGCTCAAAAAACAGCTCAAGCAAGAAATTTTGGCCAAGTGTAAGTTTTTGAAAATCAGGTTTCAGAAGTTAAAAATAAAGCATGTACAACAACAGAAGTTCCTCTGAATTTCAAGGGAAGCTGTTTCCTTGTCTAACTTGAGAGTAATGCAAATAAAGAGAAGCAGGGGAAAGCATGCTAATGCCTTCAATCTGCTAGAGTTCATTTTGTCTGTCCATGGTTTCAAGACAGCCTGAACTTCCATTATCTTAAGCCCAGACAGTTTAGGTAAGGGTAATTACCCTCCAAACAGCCAAAGATTGTAATATTGTAGTAGAATACTGTCAGTGTTTTATAACAATCTTGAGCTCAACATGACTGATGGAAATCTAAGGGGTCTCCTAATCTTCTGAAGCAGGCACTCAATTAAAAGAGGACTAAGTCATTGCAAGATTCCACTTGCATCCACGTTCATTAAAATCTTATTTCTGGAACCACCAAATATGTGGATGTTTACCAAACAAGTATTGTTTTCTCCTTTTACATTTGGCTGCCTTGTAAGGGGAACTTGTAAAAATCTGAACTGCCTGCTCCTCATGCATGTATAAAATATAACTAACCATGCATACCCACCAGGCTTGGTGTCCTTGTAAACCAGACTCTCCAGCCCATACAAGGAATCTTGTGAGTGTGTGCCTTGGTCCACATGGCAGCAAATAACCAAAAAAATGCATTTGGTTTAAAAGATGAAAATCAACTTGTCATTTCATATTCAGTTCACCAAATTGCTATGACACAGCAGTATTTCCATGACAGTATCTGACAGCCCAAGTCACTTCAGAATACCTAGTTTCAGTGATTACCTACACAGGAAAATCATGCCATTTACACTTTTTCTTGTAACCAGCAAAAGACCTGCAGCCTCTGGTCTCCATCTATGAGGTTTGATAGAGACAGATTGCAACAGCTTAGAAAAAAGAAAATAGTTTAATCAGCTTGTGTCAGCACTTTCCACTTCCCCCTCACACTACCTCACCAACACAGTGCCTTGACCACTTTGCTCAGTATTTGAAAAGCAAATCAGAAGAAAATACCTCCATGCCAATTTAAACTCTCAAACCCAAGGACTGAATCAAGATTCTAAACAGATTAAAATAAACCAAGCAATAATCAGAAAATACAGCTGAGAATTCATGAATCCTGGCAACTTTCTATTCAATATATTTCCTAGAAAGCCGAGAGAGAGAGATTAATTTCTTAAAATCTTATGGTTCAGTAGAGCAACATGGGCTCCAAGGTTTCTCTATCTAGCAAAAGCAAAGGAACTGCTCATGCAGGACTTACACAAGCCCTCAAGTACAATATTCTAGTACAGCACCACAAACACAAATGGCTACCACTGAAATATGATCATAGGGTAACAGAACTTCTCAAGTCAGAATAGAAAATAATCCAATTTAAATGTTCTTCTCACTTTTCCTTCTCAGGGCTTAAAGTTTAGAACTACAAAACATGACTAAACCTAATTCTTGTTCTTTATAGAATCAGTTGAGCTACTAAGGTATCAGACCATTTATTTTTTCAAAAGCATTACAAACACTGGATGTACTAAGTTTTTGTTGAAAAAGAAAACAGAGAGAGGCACACAGACTCGCTCCTAAATACATGAAGCTCCAGAACTGGAATTCCTCAAGCAGTACGCACTAGGTTAAGTTCATTTTATTACCTACCCTTTCATCCTATTACTATACTGGTGCAGAGAGCATTGGGTGAAACACTGCTGCTGTACAGGACCCAAGTGCTACCTAGCAGGTTAAACCTCTACCAACATTCCTTCACCCCAGTATCAAGTAATGGCTGCAAAAGTCATTCACTGAAGTTGTCTTAGTCCTCAGATATTTTCTGGCATATTAAAGACAAGAAATAAAGCAAAGCTCCTTTCTTCATTGCAGCCAGATTGTCAGATTGCTGTTTGAAGCAAACTGCAGGTGTAGCTCTCCAACTAAGAGAGCAGAAAAATGTTCCCCTAGTCTCCTGTAACTGGAGAATTAAATGAGCAAAGGGATTACAACCAAACTGTCTTTTTTCTAAGTGCTGAAAGCATCATCTCTTTATCAGTAACTTTACCATGAGTGATAGTATTAAAAGTATCATTGAAATGCATCTTAAGAACCATTACAGAAGCCAATACACAGGTCTCAAATCAGACAAAAACTTCAGTATACCTTTTTCTTCCAACACATGTCATTGGTTCTGAGCTTGGTTTCTGTCCAAACAAACCTAACTGATACCATAATTTTATTAAAGGTATTGGTTGCTATAATACAAGCAAACAATAAAAAAAAAAAAAATTCACCATCACAAAACAAGTTAGTAGGATCTAATTGAGAGCCTAACACTTTTTATTACATAGAGCAAAAGTTTGAGGTTCCTATGCCCATGCTCAATTGTTTTGTTGTGTCATGAATTATTTCCTGCTCACAAGAGTGTCATTTCCCAGTTGAAACCAGTTCAAACTCAGTACATCATAAAAGCACAGCAGAAACTGAAATAAAAGCATTATCATTGCAATAAAAGTTTACAAGCCTTACCATTCCCCTGAAAGGTTCCTTTCAGCAGAGAACAACCTACCACAGGCACCAGTAAAACACAGTTAAACATCAATTACCAAGGTGCTAAAGCAAGATAACAATACCCTCACGCAATGCACTGTCTATTGTTCTGTATGGTCCTGTTCCCCTAGAGCACCAAGGGGAAAAAAATAAAAAGGACCAACCAGATGAATAAATTCCCATTTCCCATGGAAGCTGACTGGATAAATGAATGGTAAACAAACAACATTTCTTTCAAGCTTTAGAGGAAAAAAGCTTCTCAAAGTACTGTAGTAAGATTAGCCGGACACTTGAAAAAACAAAACTTATTAAGTCAATTAGAAACCAGGACTTTTCTTTCACAGCACAGCCAAAGTCCTCAAATTCCAGTGGAGATTTGCATCCTTAACTCAGTACCTTTTTCTGCTGCTTTCTGCAAGGCTTCCTCAATTCTTGCCAGTTCCTTTTGTTTATTATCCTGCAAGTATTTTTCTTCCTTCTCTGCATCATATTTAACACCTGTAAGCCAAGTTGGGAGAGCATTAATCCTAAATCTCAAGTTATATAAATGCATTATCAAATGCATTTATACATTTGATACATATCACATACAAAATCATGTTGCAAAACACTTGTTTGACATAAAGGCTATTCTTTTTCCATTGCCGAACACAGCAGCCAGCCTCCAAAACCGTTGTTTTCACACAATTGTGCATTATTTCACAAGAGAATTTTTCCATGGAAATTCAGACTCCCAAGAATGGTCTGTGCAATGTTAGACAGATTTTTAAGTTCTTCTAGAGATATATTTCATGCTCTAGGAACTTGCAAGTTTTCTCATCATGCCAGAGGTTCTGATTTCAGAGAAAACTAGTAAAGTTCTTTGACCCTCTTCCCTCTCCCTATAAACAGTACTAATGGAATTATTACCTTTGACTGTTATCATTTAGAAGTAGATGAACAGCTTAAGATCTAAAGCATGCCACAAAGCTGGATTCAGGATAAGCACGTTTTAGAGGAAACTTGGCTGTGGAATTGAACTTGGAATGGATACAACCAAGGACCTCCAGAAAAGCAACAGGTGCTGTTTTCTCTCACCCTTCTTCTACTAACTTGTCAGCATTTCTCTAGAAATTTCCCTGAGGGAGCAGAATGTAAAAATGGTGGCTTACAAGAACTACGCTATTATACACTCATTTACATGGTAGCCTTAGATGTTGTTCTCTTCCATTATTTAACTGTTGCTGAGAAGTTTACATACTTGCTCCAGGAACTATCAGAAGATACAAGCCTTCTAGAGTTGCAACAACTGCTTCCCCATAGAGATTCTTCCAAGGAATCTTCAGAGTAAGTTTGTCTAAACAAAGCAGATACAGTTACATCAAAACAAACATCTCCACTGTGCTTAGTCCAAAGAACACCTCTGGCATTAAAGAGCACAAGTCCTGTATCTTGATGTCCTAAACACCTCAGAAGGTTAGGAGAAACCACATGGGCATGAACATTTTATAAAGGCCTTGAAGTGATAAAATACATGCAGAAGAAACATAAGCCATAGCTTTAAGCAAAACGTCACAGTCTGAGTCAGAATACCTCAAATCAAAACCTGAGATCATAACTGAAGTTCAATTCAGAGATGAATACGATTTTCCCAGGAAGTAGAAGAAAAAATACAAGACATATATGTCTCCTACAAATGTTTCATGTGAAAAAGCAGTGCTGACCACCAGGGAAAGGAATTTACAAAAAAAAATTAAAAAAAAAGAAACAACCCAACAGCTCCAAGAGTTCCTAAGCCTTACGCATATTTGTCAGCTTCAGGAATTTAACTTAAATTCTTCACAGTCCTAATCAGCCCTTTAAAGAACAACACATATTCCTTCTACACTAAACACTACACTAAACTCCCCTACCTCATCCTGTCTCCAGGAAGAACCTCTCAGATGTGTTTTTCATACCAGTCTGTGAAGTTACACAAACAGGATTTGCCAGATAACATCAATGGCAGTCATGCTGCATTTCTATGCTGATTCCAATAGTGGGTATAATTACACTTAAGAAGCTTGATCAAAGAAATTCAGGGGCAAGATTGACCTTACAGCTTATTAAAATTTCAATTCCAATAGTTGTATTGGAACTAAAACTTACCTATCTGACCAACTTTTATTCTAAAAGGTACATCCAGTTCACTCTGTAAATGACAAGAATAAAGTATTAAACAGAAGAAGTAGCAAAAGTCAAATAAATAAATTTAAATTACTTTTGCAAAGTACTGTATTTACATACAGAAATTAAAAGCTACTTCTTTTCTAGTGGAAAACCTTAGAAGGAAAACAAGACAGCAACAGACAGGCAAACTAGAGGAAAAAAGAGAAGAATTGGACCATATATTCCTTTGGCCTCTTCTTGTTCAAGAAAGTGTAGGCTACTTCTCTAAAAGTGGTGTTCAACACTGACCTTCCTGTAATGACTTTTGCCTGGAAATCTAACACGTTGCAATTGTAAGGCTGTCAACCATCCCTTCTTTTATATTCTTGACTTGGTCTTGGCTCACTCTCAGCTCTGGTCAGTCACATACATGACTTTGCATTTTTCTACCTCAGAACTGCTGGAATCAGCCCCCGTAAGTAAAGGTGTGTACAAAGTAAGACTTCCTTCCTTTCTTATCTGCTACATATGAAGATACTTGTAGCAACAGATTTGAAGTTATGAGGAATGGATAAAATGGACAAGTAAAGTATGAAACTTTAGAATAACAAAGAGAAGCCAGTGATCAGGTTGTATAAAGATCCAACGTGTTTTCAGTGCACAGAAGAGTAACAGCTCTCTTTAAGGAAGCTGAAACACACTAAATTTGGAGCAAGATTCTCTCAGTAGTACAGATGTTCATTAGCCAAATTAAAGAACATGAAAACTCGCCAAGTCATTTGTTTTTCCAGACAAGAGTATGGGAACTTAATGCAAGTTACTTCTTGTTTTTCAACCACAGCTTTTCCTTCTCTGTCCCAGTAAAAAAAGTGAAATTAGAAGCAGTTAACAAAGAACTTACTTCCAATAACCAGTAAAAAAGAAGACAGTGTTTCCTTTTGTGAGACTACAGTGAGCAATATTTTATCCTAAGTCTCAGTCTTTAGACCCATAAAGCCAATTTGCTGATACTTACTAATGCATTCTCCTTTATCTGTAAATTGTCAAGTGCCACATTTCCTGTCCATAAGAAAGAGAGAAGTACAGAAAAAATTACTTCAAGTATTACATATGTTAAAACAAGGAACACAGGCACAATCCTCCCAAGCACTTACAAACAAAACCTGAAAAACTTTATTCCAGTCACAGAACAGCACAATAAATGTGTAACTTGTAAGAGCCGCTGAACATGGGTCATAGACAAAATTTCAGTTAGAAAAGATGACAAAAACATCACCAACTAAGATGTCTGTATGTTTCTACCCTATTAAATACACCCACAATAATAGGAAGTCTTTCCTATTACTCACTTAGTAAGAATGACAACTACAGCTCTATCAACATAGGGTAGACTTGGAAAATGGAATCTTGTTTTTCATGATTTCACATAAAAGAAAAATCATGAATCACAAAGCCACAAAAACACACGCCTATTTTCATAAACACATTAACTTTTCCTGACGCAGACAACAGAATAGGATTTCTAAATGAAACACTGGCACAGAATTATACCCGAGGAAAGCCCATATAATATACCTTAGTGCTTTAATGTCAGATTCCTTAGAGCTATACTCCATTTCAAGTATAGGTATTAATATTGCATAAGTATTACAATACGTACAACCATGACAAGAGCAAAAATAAGGTGATGAGGTACTACAGAAGGCACCTAAACCAGCCAGCTTCCCTAGGCAGAACTTCAGTTGTTTTTCTGCATGACTACGGGGTAGCGAACGGAAATGTTTGGATACATTGACCGAGAACAGCTACTCCGCGTACCTGCACCACCCCGGCTGTGTAACTCATATTATTTACACCGATAACGGAAACACACGGCTCGCCGAGCACCCCATCAGCTGCACCGGCACCCAGCGCTCCCGCCACCCGGGGCACTGCGCCATGAGCCCGCCCACAGGTCCAACAGCACCATCGTGCTTCCACCCAGCCCCCGAGAGAGGGAACAGGAGAACAAACAGGGGGGTTATCGATATCGGCGGTTTCGTCGCTCAAAGCGCTCCGAGGCCAGCGCCGTGCGCCCATGCCCCCGCCCCACACACCGACGCGAGGGAGGAGGTGCCGGAGAGCACGGGCACAACAACGACCGACGGTCCTCCGAGGGAGCGGGGACGTGTGCGGCCACACACCGACCGTCGGTCAGGGAGGGCCGCGGCCCCGGAACTCGCCCGCTGCTCACAGGGGGCCGCAAACGCACCGCCCCCCCTCAGAGGGGTCAGCGGTTCCGCGGCCCGCGAACCCCTCACGGGGCAACCGCCGCCAGCGAGACCCGCTCCCTGTCCCCGGAGACTCCGGCGGCCCGGCGGATACGGAGCGGCAGAGGGAAGGGGCTCCTTACCCCCCCATATGCCCAGCTTGAGCTGCGACTTGTTCAGGTTCTCCACATAGTCGCCCAGGAAGCGGTTCAGCAGATCCGCCACCACTGATTCCAGCACCATGGCGTAGGCGGCCCCTCAGCCGCGGCCGCCGGCTGGGAGGGGAGCGGAGCGCAGGGGAGGGGGCGGCGAGCGCGGCGTGACCCAGCACGGGCGCGCCCCCGGCAGTCAGCTGACGGGGCGGGGCGCAGCCCAGCGCCTGCCGGGGTGCTGGAGGTGCGGGGCGGAGGGAGGCTCGGAGCGGCGGCAGTGCCGGGCACGGACAGACCCGGGCTGAAGGGAATCCCGAGCCCGCCGCCGGCGCTCGCAGCCGCGGGGCCGAACGAGCGCGCGGGGCGAGGCGGGGCGGAGCGGGTGTGAGGCGGCGGCAGATGGCGCCCCCCTGCGGCGCGGGACCGCCACAGCAGCGCGGCCGCGGCTCCCCCGGCGCCTCGCGGGGCCAAGAGACGGCGTGAGGGAGGAGCAGCTGCGGGCACCTCGCTGTCAAAGGCACCGCGCCCGGCTTCTCACCCGCAGGCATCGTCCCGTCACCGGCATCGCGCCTCGGCTCCTCAGCAGCCCCGGAGAGCCGTGCGGGTTGCACTGGAGGTTGGCGGGGGTGCGGGAAGGCGCCCGGCCCAGCGGCCCTCAGCTCCCCCTCAGGCGGTTCCCGCCGAAAAGCGCGCGGGTTCCGCCCGTTCAACTCTGAGGGGCCGCGTTTGGGGCCCTGCCCGTGCTGAGGCCGTCCCAGGGCGAATTGTTCACATCAGTTCACCTGGGATTGACGGAACCTTGGGTGTGCTTACAGTGCCTTAGAAAACTATTTATTAGTTTTAAACTGTTTATTAAACTGTTTAAACAGGTAATCTAGCAGAGGAAGTAAACACAAATCAGAAAAAGTCTCAAAGCCCAGGTTTTTTAGAGGTAATAGCACTGCAGAGAATGTAGGTAAGAACGTGCTACTCCATGTGGGGAATCTGCAGGTAGCAATGTCAACCCTGGAACAGATGTTAAATCTCTGGGGTACTAATATCAAACTAGTTCTGTAAAGTCATTCTGAACTAATAGGAGCTCAATTATTCATGGAAGCACAGCACTTGGTAGCTCGAAATGGCACATTCAGTCTAAAAATGTATTCCAGAGAGCAGAAAACAGTATTAGCAATAGGATTCATCTGCAAAAGTATGTGAAAATACATCAACACCACATAAATATGATCACAGTGAGACAAATATTGCTTTAAACAGCGTCCAAATATATTGTGGAGCTTAGAGCCAGAAGATTTCACAAAACCACAAAGCTGAAGGGAAATATTTAAGTTTGACCAAGGAAAGGTCCATCAGCAATTGTTAGCACTCTGGTTCTGTTATACCCCGTGTTTCAGGCTTGCAAGCTCCCTCTTGCTGCAGTGAAGCTTAATTCAGAGAGCTCTGCTAGGAACACTTCTGACTTTACTTGAATTGTGGACATTCACCCTCATCAAAATGCATTTTCAGTTTATCAAACCATATGTGGTAAACCACAGAATGCAGTACAGACCATGCAAGCAGCACAAAAGGTTTTATCACCTTTTCACACATTGTTAAGAGGCAAAGGCCACACCTATACCTCATTACTATATGTATATATATATGCCTACCTTTATGTTCAATTTATTTGTTTAATTGTTTTGTCTAGTCTTGGCTTTTCCCGTCATTGGAGAGAGACAATGGAAGAAAACATGTCAGGAAATTGTGAAGAAACCTCCTGCTGCTGTTCTATTAGGTAATTAATTTTCATTTGTGATTTTTAAAAATGAAGTTTTGAAAGATTTTAATTTCTTTATACACACTCCACAGCTGAATGACTAAAGCTTAAGCAAAAGTAGTGGCAGTTGTATGTCAAGAACAATTGTGCAAATCAACTATAGTAAATTTTCTCTGTGACAATTATACAGTATAGCCACGATGATATCTCCATTTTCTACTTCATTTTTCATAATGTCCATCATTTCTGCACAGAAAAAAAAAAAGAAAATCACAACTATAAAGGGTGTTGAAAATCACAAAAGCTAGTTCTATGTGGTTAAATAATATCCTGATTGCCTAAAGTGTTGTTCTGAAGAACTTAAAGAACTCCATGAATTTATGAAATCATCTTGTTTGAGGAAATGGCTTCAAGTAGCCCTAGGAGAGGCTTAGGCTGGATATTAGAAAAAATTTCTTTAACCTGGAAAAGATCACCAGCCAGTCACATTTGTGTCAGATTTCCCATTTCAGTAAATCCTACATAGATTTTCTTAAATAAAAGCAAAATGAAATAGAATTTAGAATGGAAAACCTTAAAGCAGTTTTATTAGATATTTTATCAGCCATATGTGTGGTTTAAGTACTGCAATATTACTTGAAAATAAAGACACATATCATTGCACCCCTATTACCAGCAATCCTTTGTTAATCTGCCCAAGCCTCCCTTGCAGATAGGATACCACTCAAAAATTACATTAATGCTGCTCTGTCTGTAGGT
Source organism: Alaudala cheleensis (assembly GCA_013398995.1). Classification (NCBI taxonomy): domain Eukaryota; kingdom Metazoa; phylum Chordata; class Aves; order Passeriformes; family Alaudidae; genus Alaudala; species Alaudala cheleensis. Next base: position 49,675 of record VWYE01016859.1, read on the forward strand.
AGGTGCCATTCCTGGTGTGTTCTTAGTGAGAAAGGTAAACAGTCCAAAACGGGCTGGGGGGGAAGGAAACAATCCCAAAAGCCCCTCATCCACAGTTATATGTCCTATCAATTCTGTATCTAGGAGAACAGATCCAGCACAAACAGAAATATTGCTGTTTGCCCACCATTCACTGAATACACAGATAATGTTCATTGGCCCTGGGGAAAACCCCAGGCACTCTACTTGTCTTTTCCTAATGATTGCTTTGATAAATGTGAATTGAATAATTAGTTGTACTCAGCTGAAAGTCATCAAAAACATGTTTTAGTTGCAGTATAAAGGCTTCTTTTATATTATTGCAGCACTTTGTTACATAACAGGATCTGATTATTCCATCACTGCACTAAATCACTTAAGAGAAAATAGAAATACAAGATTGTGACACTTAATTTTGTGTGTATGCTATTTATGTGGCAAGATTTGATCTAACTTCATAGGGAAACATTTACTGAAAATATGGAGCCTGAAAAAAGACAAGATATCCGCATTGCAAGTATCAGTTACAGCTTCAGTTTTATGGATAACTGCAACAAGTATTTGTTTAGAGTTGCCTGTTACAATCTTGCATACAAAAATAAATAATAGCCACAGCAGTTCTAATCTGAGGTGGGTATATGGAGCCCAATAACCAAGCTTTCTTCTCCTATTTTACTGCATTAATATTACAAAATCTCAGCTCCTACCCTCTGACTGTTGGCAAGTGAACAGATGGCAAATTTTATCCACTGTACCTCACTAAACAGAAAGTATGTCTGTTAGCAGTTGGGAAATCAGCCAGGTAATGTTGCATCAGCTCTCACCACACAGTCTGCAGAGATAAGAGGACTTGGTGGCGAGTTTGATCAGGTTGCCAAAAGCCAAAAGTGTTTGGACAACATTAGAAAATCTCCAAAAAACAGTTAAGCCTCTCTGAGCAGCCAGTTCCTTGTGGACTCTGGTCATGAGGAATGCTTTATTCCTTCCAGCTACTGAGGATTTCCCTTGTGACAATATTAGATTGTTACAGTCTCAGAAGTAACTGTATACTTAAAGCACAAAATTTTGGACCTAACAGTTGGAAGAGATCAATATTCATGATCTTGCCAATTTGTCTTCTCTAATGAAAATTTTAGTGTCCTGTAAAATAGTAATATTTGATACTGGGGTTAGTCTTATTTATATTTTTATTTAAATTTTTTATAATAACTTCATTTTGCACTGTTTGTAACCTTTTCTCTGAGTAATACACAGGAGATTTCATTAGTGCTGAATGCACTTGTAGACAACAAGTAAAAACAAAAGGTGCTTAAACAATTATGTCAAATACTAGAATAAACACTAGAGTAGCAAAATAGTAGCCAAAACAGAATAGCAAAACTGATACTATTTAGAACACTGCTAACAATTAAGACATTTCCTAGAAATTTTTGCAGCACCTAATCTTATTAGCAGTAAGTAAACCCAACAGATTAAGATGTCTGATGCACTCACAAGATGCCAACACATTGCAATCTGCTTTCCCTTTTCCCTTGGAACAGCTGGAGAGTCTCAGTTCTCAGTGGAGAAGAACTGACATCTGCAAAAAGCTGTGATACTGTTTCACTGTGTGTCTTTTCTCCCTGTGATGAAACAACAAAGTATAAAAGACTTGCCATTCACAAATATGTAAGAACTAAATGATATGCAAATAAAAGCCTTAATCATAAAAATAACTTCAATCATCTGCAGAAACCCCAGTTCTGTTTCTCAGAATAATTTTAAACCAGACATGTTGTCTAAGCCCTAACACAATTATTCAATTTTTCCTCTATAAAAAATGCCACATCTGTTCTAAATAAATAAATGTGCACCCATTATCCTCCAAGACAAACCTTGCATAAAATTATCCTCACTGGCTTCTATAAATATGTTTTCAGAGAAATCTAGATTTAAAAATTGGAATTCCCACTGAACTTAGTTAAAAGCCTAGACCCAAAGATCTTTACAGCTTTCATGTGATTAGAAAAAACAAGGACAGCAAAGTGCAAATACCACATGGTATGAAATAATGCTGTATCCACAGATGAGGGCAGCTCCATGACCAATCTGACTGTGACAGGTGGTTTTCAAGGGAGTTTGAAGAATCATTTCCTTTATCTTCTGCATCTTATCAGCATCTGAAAGATTTATTATAGAACTTACATTTCTGCATGAAATTTCTAGGCCAAGATGCTTAGTTTATCTTATCAGTATTGATCATATGCATGTCATACCAGCTGAAGTTTGGAATATAAATTATATTCCTGTATTTTATCCTCAGACAGGGAATCTTCAAAAAGCAGCTAAGTTCTATCACAAGAAGAATCTAACTTAATTTTTCATGAGGGCTTTATCTGACAGAATTTTTGAGAGTCATAGCTTTTTGTTTCAGTGGTATGCTGTGAAGACAAATATGCCACTAGTTAGGTAGGAAATTGGTTGAAATAAAAATGTGCTTATTTTAATGAATATGCTGCCTTTAAGTGGGGAAGGAAGCAATGGTAGTCTAGTCTAAACCAAACATATTTATTTTAAATTATAAGTGTAAATTCATTCATGGATAGGACTTGAATTTATTCATTGTGAAAGCACACATAAACATCTATTAATCCAAAGCCAAGCCATTGCCCTTCCTAGAAACTTCATTTTTTTGCACATTCACTTGGACATTGGAAGAGTCCTCCAGCAAAACCCACTAAGTCATAGTGAGAGAATTATACTCTTCTGAGCAGCTTTTTAATGCAAATGTGTTCTTTTTCTTCTTTACCCTCTTCTACACTGGCTGGGTGCTCCAAGGGATGCAAAATCTGCTGTTCAAAGCTGAACTTGTGCAGGCTCCTCCCCAGTGGGTCACACCTTCTCCAGACCCTGCAAGGTCACACTCAGGAGAGGGTAAGTTGCTGGGTTTGGGGATACATCTTTCCACACACCTCAGCAAGATTGCAAAGACTGAGGGTCACTGTAATCTCTCACAAAAAAACATGGTCTTTATATTGCCACTTAATTGTTGAAACTGACTTTCATATGAGGAACTAACTTTTAAATGGCATTTTTAAAGCTTATCTAAATTCAGAGTTTATTGTATTTCAATTGAAGATAAGTACACTTACCATTCCAACTTTATTGTTTTATATGCATAATCTGGGTATTTATTAGACCAGGATTCTCACATAAGATGTAGGTACGTAGCCAAATGTAAGTAGCAAGTTATCAGTTATTCCAGAAGTGAGGCACTAGAAGGGCACAACATAGAATATATTTGAATACTGTACTTGAACTCAAACACAGAATATCTGCCCTTAAATTCTTCATTCTTTAGTTCTTCCAACAGGTAAGACACACTAACCAGCTCAAGCCTAAGTTTAAGAGCAACAGTCTTCCTCAAATGTCACTCATATATTTGGCCTTCCAATCCTCTCTGGAATTTAAGTATTCTTTTGCTTTTTCAAACATTAAAATACTTAAAGCTGTAGCCAAGAGTTGCAACTTTTTTCCCCACAGGCAACAGTGCAACTCTGCCACCACCCAGACAGGAGATTCATGTAAATATTGATGCTGCTCTAGTGAAATCCTGACTTCACTTCCATTGGAAAATCTGATAGTGATAGTTCATAACATGGGTGTAAATGTCAAGTTTGACACTTGGGTTGTGCTGAACCCATGATTTTCAAGGCTGTAATACAACTGTGCCCAATTAGAAAGTGGCACTGGAGCATCACTGTCACCTCAGCAGAAAGGCTCCTTGTTTGGTATGGCTCTGCTACAAATTAGAGCCACTTCCTTGTCCTCGTTCTTCACTTGATATTTTATGAACAAAAAGCTTTCCATAAAAACAGGGAGGAAGAAATGCCAAAGAATCAAGTTCTTTGGCCACATCCTGCTCAGGTTGGTTTTTTGACTGTTCTAGCTGTGTCCCAGCCTTTGTGACCTCTTTGGTACAAAGTGGATTGTCCCCACAGCCTCCTGTATGCTGCTTAGGAAGCAATACAGGCTACCTGGCCTAGACTGTATGTTAACTATTTGTAGAAAATACTGGAAAACACAATCCCTTAATTTTCAGAATATTACACAGCCCCAAATGCCAGCATTCAGTAATGAAGCTATTTACAGATTAACCTGATTTCCGAAGCTTGCCTTTGTCACGAAACATTAACCCTCTGCACACTCAGCTTACGTGACTTGGAAAGGCTGAAGCCTCTGGATACAAATTGTATTTTAAGTTAGTGTACATATTGTAAGCTGTCACTTATCAGGAGGAAGCTAGTTAATAATACCTAATAAAGTAATAGCTTAACAACTACCTCTTACAGGTGATTGGGCTTTTTAGGTGAAAGGTTGTACGTGGCAGATGAGAAAGAAATTAGGAGCCTCTGCTTACTATGTTTTTGCATCTTTATTTTTGACAGCAGGAACCATATGTACTTTTTTCCTGGTGTTACTGTAACAAAAAAGTACTCTGTTAAATAAATATGTACCTGAATTAGGCACTCACATGCTGTGCTGCAGTAGCCTGTGCAAATCAGATTATTGCAATGACAAATCTCTTGGTTTATGCATTAAAGAATGCAAAGTAGTAATCCTGAACTACAGCACACATCAAGTTGCCTGTTATCTTGCACATTATAGCAAATCCTAGTCATGTAAAGGGGTTAACTGCATGAACCCAGGGATCTGTCTGAATTCCACTTCTAGACCAGAAACCACCTTCAAACCTTTCTTTATTTTAATCTTAGTTTTAAAATCCTTCAAAATACCTAACTAAATATTTATGATCCATCTGACACCTCTGAATAGTAGTCTCCTTATAGCACACCTTATAGCCTGCCTGTCCATGTTGCCCTTATTCAACTTCCTCACCTACATAATATCAGATGCTGTCCTGGGTAGATGCCTAGGTGTTTTGTCACAACATGAAGCATTTCTCCTGCAGACAGTCTGTGTCATTTCAATTCTCATTTTCTCTCCTCTAAAATGCAGAGGATAAGATCTACACAGAGTTAAAATTAGTAAGAATAGAACAGTCAGTCCTCACTTTAAAAACCAAGGACTGCCAAACATGGAAGGTATCTCCTGATCCTCTGGAAGAAGTTGAAGGCAGCATGGAGATGCACAGCCTCCAAGCAAAATTCAGCTTGAAAGCTGGCAAACTCTCTGCTGAGAGTGTTCTCCCATGAGGATCAATGCACATGAGAATGCCTAAGGTCCAATTGCCCATAAAACACACAATCCATGTAGTTTGTCTGTGTTCACTTCATGAGAACAGAGAGTACAACAAACACTTGCCATTACAGCAACCAGCGGACCAGATTCTGTATTCAGCATTTCAGTATAGCAGCACAAGAATAACATGGGAGCTATTACTGTGTTGTTGAAATTGTCTGGTCTGCAGTGACATTTCTTCCCTGTAGAGGCTCTGGGACCTGTAAAACTGATAGCTCTTGGAAAATTCCATGGAATAAAACTGGGAGCATGAGATTTTTGTGTACAAAGTACAGAGCCAGTCAGTATAAATGTGTTTGGTGAGCTGAGTTTTGCTGGCATCCTACTTCTGAAACTTGTCACCAGCATGAAAGGGGCCCACCCCCAGTCTCTATCCAAGTTTGAAACAATCCTTCCACTGCTCTAAACTCCATAGGAACACTCTGTGTGTACTTCTGCCATTAAAATGGTCACATCTTGAGACCAAGAAAAATATTTGAAGTCAATGGAATAGTAATGACTTCCATGACACAGCAGTTTGGCCAATAATCACATTGAATTTCATTGACTTTGAGAATACACAATTTTGAGAAAAGCTTTAAATTATAACAGTCTCCAAGGCAGAGATGACAAGAAGTAAATAAAACCATTGTTTGGCACATAAACATTTAAGGCATAGTCACTGATGTCACCTGTCACCCACACCCTTGAACTCTAGCTGGCATTGCCAACCCAGGCATCATCTGAATCACCAGCGCCTGATTCCCCATTTCATTTTAACAAGGCCTGCAGGAGCAGATGTATCTCTTGCCTAATGCCCTCAGTGAGCTGCTTTTACCTCTGAGGTAAAAGTTATGCAGGAAGGAAAACACTGAGCAGATGGGTGTGTTTACAGGGGAGTTAAACTGTGTGCAGAAGCACCACTGTTTCTGGGAATCAGTGTAGTCAGGAAAGGATAAAAGCATCTCATAATTAATAAAGGCATCAGTCAGTTCAATCATATAGCAGTTTTTCAGGCTGTGATTGGAAGAAAAGATTTTTTCCAGTTTTTCCAGAGTTAATGATAATAAGCTGTATAGAAATACATTTTTTCACTTTAAAAATACTTTGTATAACACTAGCTTTTATAGGATATGTAGGAAGCACTTAGAATATGTAACTGTAGAATCTAGACTGGGATTTGAATAGTTCAAACTCCAGTTTACAATCCATTTACTTACTGTAAAGACAACACATGACAACTTAGGTACATTTACAGCAGTTTAGATTTGTACGTTTTTTAATGAAAGAAAATGTGTTGAGATTGCACAGAAACTCCAAAACTTCAGTAGACACAGAAGAATAATCTTCAAAAATACAATGGGTACATAAATTATTACATCTCCTCAGATGAAATAAAAATTAAAAAATAATTTTTCCAGTTACCTGAACTAAAATAGATAGTTGGATTCTTTCTGAGATTTTCTTCTGCAGCATAGAGGGATGAACACCAGCTCTGAAGAGTTTAAACATTTCCCACTTGGAGAGGACTGGGTTCCACAGATTGTGTCCCAAGTGTACAATAAACTGGACTGTCAGCCAGTGCAGAAAATCAGACAGTACTGGTTTGTAGAGACCCTCCACAATTAGCTGAAAAGCAAACCTCAGCTCATAATCCTGTTGATTAAATTGAGATCAGAACAGAGGGATCTGAAAGTTGGCCATATTGATCTACTGGTGTTAGTCCTGAGGCTGGTCCAGGGATGAACCTTTATGCAAAACCCTTGGCAAGCTTTGTGCTCATACAGGTAAAGGCAACAAATAATCAAAGAGGGTAAACCATAGCTCTGCAACTGCAATGAGATTTTCAGGAGAAAGTGTTGGAGCAGAAAATGGCAGAGGGCCTGCTTAGATCCCTGTAGTTCTTTAACCCAGGCCAAAGAGGTTTTATCCTCTCTTGCAGTCAGTGCTCTTCATTCAGCAAACCCTGGCCCCTGCTGAAGTCCTCCCTTACAGACAGGCCTTTACCAAAGGGAAACAACTCCTGTTTCAAACATCTGATGCAAAATTAACCAATAGCAATTCCTCTCTTTGGTGGCCACACACTTTGATTACATGCTGTACTGGATTTATGACTTCATAAAGTTGTGAACACATGATCTAATCTGAACTGTCATTTTGGTTGGATTATAATATTGCTCATTTTAGTTTATGGTAGTTGAGCCTGCATGATGTGCTTCTGTGATGCTAATATTTACCCTTATCATTTAAAATGATAAAAATGCAAAAAAGCACACAGAACTAGATTATATCTTGATATTTAATAGCCCAAGTTTCTCATGAAACACAAGTTAGGACTTCTAAAAACAAAGGCCTTCATTAGAGTAGGCCACCCCTTGTGAAGAAAGATGAATTCAAATGTATCCACTAGCATGACTGGAGGACAGATGAACATATTGTACAGGAGAATAATAGAAGAGCTTGGCTAGCAAACTGAAGAAGATAGGGACACAGCTTAGATCTTATGGCTTCCTTTTTTGGGAGAAGTTAATTCTAAAACCAGAGCTTATGCTCTTTTCAATTTTTTATGATTTGGATCTGATTTTTTTTATTTTTTGGAGGATATTCCTTTACTTCAACAAGGCTCCCATTCCTGTTTAGCCACACCACTTTCTCTGTGATTTAGTCTTTTTGAAAACACATTAGATAGAGGTGCATACATCCAAGTCTTTGATAAGAGTTCTTTAAATCCTCTCTGCACAGCTTATATTAAATTGCCTTTCAGAAGCCTCTTCATTTGTCTTCTTTTATGTATTACTGTAGTAAATCATGTTTTTCCTCCTCCAGGGTTGGTATTTGAGTATGTGATGGTCTCTCCTGCAAATCACAACTATTCATCCACTATTGTGTACCTTGCACACTGGTTTAGGAGTGTGTTAGGACTGATTTCTCATGCTGTGGGTCTCTGGCTACTTGATGAACCAAGCAATTACCCTGCCTTGTGTCCCAGCACAGCATTTACTCAATATGTCAAGGCAGCTTGAGTTTCTCAGGCTCACATCTGTTATAATTTCATGGTCACCATTTGGGTTTTATGGCAGATGATTTTACTTCAACTGCTCTCACTTCAAGCACAGCATTTCAGTGCTTAGAATTTCAGTGCTGTCATAAACTTAGCAAAGAAAATAAAATTTAAAAAATAAATTACACACAGAAAAAAAAAACCCCACAAGAGTTATCATTTTTTTATAACAAATTACTAGAATTTGAAATATTTGACATAGACTTCTTGCATGCTCATCAATCCTTAACAGCCTTGTAATGTTCTCTGGTTGCCTTTTCTTCACTGTGAGCTCAAATTTGTCCCTAAACTGCAGTGCTTAGCCATGAAAAGTTCCTGTTCTCTCCTCCATCAGGAATGTTGGGTGAGCACTTTCCTGGAAGATACTTATGAATAACTCTTTTTCTCAGGCAAACAGGAAGTGTCTGGTGCCAGGGAGGTTCTTATCGATCCTGATAAATAGGGTTATCTCAGTATTAGACAACTGAGAGAATGGATTCTTTTCTTCACTAGTGATGCTCCAAAATGATTTCCATGCAGTTTTACCTATTCCAAGCTTTGGGCTCTTAGCTGTGTGCCAGCACAGAGTGGTGTGTGCCAGATTTCCCAGATCAACCAGCCAGCCCAGCACACAGCCACAGACAGAAGAATTCATGGCAGCACCTCCTGTTACCCTCCTCCTTTGGTCTCAGCCCTCTGCAGCCTGAGGCTCTCTTTTGAAATACAGCAGCATAATCCTCACCCAGACTGCTGAGAAAACCCCCAAATAGTGAGTGAGAGCTGTGAGACTGTGTGTCAGCTGGGGCTGGACAAAAGGAGAAAGAGAACTTTACAGACAGAAGCAAGATTGTTGAGCTGGACAATGTCACCACCTGGAAAGGCATAAAGACCTAAATCAAAACCAGGGATTCAAGGATGGCAGCTCAGCAGCTTTGAGGGTGAGCCATTTCCAGGGAACAAGACAACGCTGTGTTCCCCTCTGCTGTCAGGTCCCTGCCAGCTCTCCTTAGCCTGGCAACTTGTCAGTCTCAACTGTGTGCATAAGGCAACAAATAATTGCTTTGTAGCTTAAAGGTGTGTGTATCCTGCTTGCACCACCTTTCTACACACTCAGTTGCCAAAGGCAAATGACAGAGAAGAAAGAGGACACCTCCACTGAACCACAGCTGCCAGCATGGCCAGGGTGCCTCACGAGATGTCTCCTGAATGATGGGTCATACTCTGCTTACAAGCAAGGAAAAAAACCTGTTGGTGCTGTGATACGTGCAGACTGCCACTAGAGGGAAAAAGCAAAATCTGTTCACTTGTAGCAAATGCTGGGGGGGAGAACCAAACCACAAAATTAATACAAACCACAAAATAAACATCTGATCATCATTCACACCTACTTCTATCTGAGTATCAGCCTTATCCAGTTTATCAGGGCCACTGTCAAAAAGACCTCCATTCCTTGTAGACGGCAGCACAGAACGTGGAAACACAGACAGGAATCCTACTGATGCTCAGCAGACACAAGGTTACAATGAGAGCTACTGTTTTGAAGTATGATACAACTTTTCAAAGGAGATTTCACTAATTTCCTGCTTTATCTGTAAAGATCCTTATTTACCCACGTGACTGTGGAAAGTTTGTTGCATTTATCCACAAACCAGAGGGAAGTAGAGATTAGTCTTTAATGATGGACAGAATCTGAATGTGTGCCTAATCCAACACAAACTAACCACTCTATAATCTCTCAGTAAATTGGTTTCTCTGGGACTGGAGGAAATGCCAATAAGCTTAAAAACGGGAAGCTGAAAATAAGGCACCAGCAAAATGATAACATTTGTTTAACACAGTAGGGAGGAAAATTCAAGAAATGTGGTGGCCATAAGGTGGCCATTTTTCCTCCAATTTGTTCCATAATTTGGATTTGAGAAATTCTTCAGTGGATGCCTGTGACCTGCAGGCATTCATTGCTAACCAACAGCACTCATCAGATTCCCTCTGACTCAAAGTGACTGCCCAGGCTGCCTCCCACATCATCCCCTGCCCTTTGACCAACAATTTCCCACTCCCAATATCCTTCAGAAGTAATTTGGGAAGCTTCTGCTCCAGCAAATATCTGGCTGCTTCCTGTGATGGTAGCAACTATGTTCATGTCATACTTTTGAAATAGGTTGTTTTAAAACATCTTTCAGAAAACAAACATCAAAAAATAAATTCTATTAACCTGGGATATTTTATCCTCAAACCCAAAAAACTGGTTCTGCTGCTTGAGAAACTGCTGCTATTGTTGATTTTCTTACCTTGACCAGTGCAGCTACAGTCCGTCCCAAATCTCCACTGCTTTCCTCTTCTTCTACTTTGACTCTCTTCCCTCTTTTGTCTTCTCAGAGCCCCAGTTCTCTGAGCTGTTTCCCTGCTGAGTCCTTGGCCAGCTGGGCTGGTCCTTCCCAGTCACCAGCGTCTCCCCAGAGTCATTACCCACTCCTGCAGAGGGCTGCCATGTCCTGCCAGCTCCCTCAGGTGACCCCTCCTCTTGGTCTTCACTCCTCCTTCTTATCATAAATCCCTGATGTTCTAGCACAGGATCAATGCAAACACAAAAAAATACAAGCTCTGTGCTGGGCCCAGAGCAGCTTTGATGGGCAAAGTCTGACTCTGTTTATATGCATGGGCCAACAGGCTTAATTACTCTTTAGAGTTCACATGCACACAGCTTGATCAGAAACAAGAAAAATTAAATCATTTTCTCACTAAAATACAGTCTGAGGTTAACATCCAGGCTAGAAAGCATGAGACCAAAAACTTGTGATTTGACAAAGTTACCAATGACTGAAATCCAGCTCCAATGACAAGAAATATCAAGCAACCTAAATAACCAGCTTTATGAGCTATAGTTGTAATCAGCTTCCTCATGTTTCTGGTAACTGTTCATTACCTGTACTTCTCTGGAGCCATTTTTCAGGAAAAGTTATACAAATAATCTGTTTTCATATGGTATTTTTACACAGCTGTTTAGAGCATGATACATTCACCTGGTGAAAGGATGTTAAATCAGCTTCACAAATATTTAATCAAGCTACAGCACAACTTTGCTCCTCTCTTTCCATAAAGGCAAATAACTGTGCCTCATGGTTGCTGTAGTTACATCTTACTGGAGAAGCATCCAGGCTGTTCTCCCTTTGGGTTTGAGACTTCCTTCCTCCAACTGTGGGTCAGCTGAAACACTAACTATAGCTTTTTAGAGAGAAAATCTACTATTGCTGGGATATTTCACTGCTTTGTGGGAGACTGTGTATGGGTTTTCAGAGGTTTAAGGTGAAGTGTTGTTTGGGTTAGATTTTTGGGGAGTTTGCAGGATTTTGGAGTTGGTTTTTTGGGGAGAGGGGATTGGTTGTGGTGTGGGCTTTTGGGGGGTTTATTTTTTTACAGAATATTATCTGAGAGTGCTGAAATAATAACTGTATAAAGTTCATTACTATTATAATGTATTCACTGAAATGAAAGGTCAGAACTTGTGTAATAACATCTATGTTCTTCTTCATGAGGCCTAAATTTTGTTAAAGCTAATAAAAAACAAATCAGAAGAGATTTAAGCACTGCATGTTGTTCCTCAGAAACTCTCTGTTCCTCAAAGAGTCTTTCCCAGAAACACAGTGGGTTTTTTCTTTTTAATTCCAGCAATGAATTCCACTCAAAGAATGGTAATTATTTGTGGTGTAGGTTGCATGTATCAATGTTCAGCCTTAATTAGATTGTTGGCTATGGCAGCCTGGGTATTTGCATGAGTGTGACTGCAAATGAGCTCCCTGCTCCAACAGATGGTGGAGTTCCAGCATGGAGGCCGTTTCACTGCTGGGCACTGCCAGCCCTGCAACACTGAACTTGTGCCAGACTTGGAAATAGAAGGGACCTTGTTCTGCTTCAACCTCAGCCTTGTCCAGCATCATGCAGTGACACTTGGAGGGCTTTCAAGAATGTGTGTCACAGGCCCTGCTGGAGCAGATAGGAAAAATAGCATAACTACTGTCCAGCTCTGTGCTCTGTGAATGCTGCTCCCATGCATGTTTACAAAGGTGCTACTGAATAATGAAAGGACATTTGAAAACGTCTCTTTCTAAAGACATGGATGAAATGTATGTTTTCCCACTACTAAGTGAAAGTGAACAACATAGTAGAACTATTAAAGATGGGATTTGCTTTAGGAGAGTACCAAGGAAGGAGGGAAAGGTAAGCAATATCTAATAGACATGATATGCTTGCTAAACTATTCCTGTTACTCTAATTCACTAAACCTAGCTACACCCATTCTTCTGTGTCACTTCAGAAGCCACAGTCAACAACTCCTAAATGGATCTCTAGAGGCTGGATACACTCTTTGCTGAATTGCAACCATACAAATCCAGCTCCAGGGCTAACACATTACCTGCTGCAGACAAGTGTTTGGAAATGACTGAGATAGGTAAGTAAATTACTGATGAGTTAATACAGGAAAAAGTGATAAAAATAGCATAGAATCCCTCAGGCTGCAAAACACAGCAGATGATAGAATGGACCTGTAAAATCACTGGTGACAGAAGACTGAATAGGGAACAACTGTTGGGTGTTTCTTCCAATGAAAGACCTGCAGATTGACAAATGAATATAGTTCAAAAGAAGGGGAGACACTTTTTCACATAGTGCACAGCTAAAGCACTTTGCTGCAGGAGCGAATGTTTACATAAATTCCAAAGCCTCTGCAAAAAATTCAGAGGAGAAACCTGTCTGGCACTTTTAAACACAGTGAAATGTGCACATCAGAAAGCCCCAAAGCAACCTCAGCTCTGTAGTCTGGGCTGTGCCACCTGAGCTGCTCTCACACTCCTCTGCCAGTCACTAGTGCAATATCCTGCCGCACCACAACACTGCAAGAGCTTTGGGATACACCAGGTATGTGGCCATCCCTGTCTTCTGTCATTTGCCTGCAGGACAAACACAGCAGCTTTTGTGGGCAGCATGGTGGGCAGAGCACACCACCACGGACATGGCTTCTTTGTATGGGGAGTTCACTTTCCTGTGCTTTGAGCTCACCACACTTGGAGAGACAGAGAGACAAGTCCTGCTGCTCTGTTTATTTCTAGCAATTTGCTCAAGCATGGACTTTCACCATTGAAATGTAGCAGCATGAATATGCAATTAATAAACCCCGTCCAAAGGTAATTTAGGAAGACGCCAGGTACCTTATCTCTGCTCTCAGCTGCATCGTGACTTATCACAGTTGACATTTCAGTGAGGCTGTAGCACAGATCCACATGTGAACACTCGTAGGAGAAGATGCAATACAGCAGCTTTGATGTCAATAGAATGTCAGTCTCTGTCGACTTCGTTCAGACTGAACTTAATTGCAGGAACTGCATTAATAGTCAACATCAGCCATCTGTTTAAACGTGTGTTTTGAAAAGCACTGCCATGTACAATAAACATGCTCAACTGTAATGACTCACGGATCTGTTCATGTGAAATGAGGATTCTGCGATTTCCCTGACAAAAACATTCAATTACAGGCCAAAAGTATTTTTATATCAAGTAATTTGTTTTCATGGCAGGTCCAGTGATCTGTTAAGAGGCAGTGTGGGAAGTATGTTCACTGCAGAGCTGATGAACCGAACTGTTGGGCCAACTTTGCCTCAAGAACCTGTTTGGTAAGTCAAAGCTGCACCAAGAAACATCAGCAGCTCATGGCACTCAGGGGCTGACAGGCACATAGTTACAGTTGGAAAGTGTTATTCAAAACATTTGTCCAGGTGTACTGTGTCCCAGGTGTGAAGCAACTGTTAATTCCAAAACAAACCAGGTCAGCCTGGTGGTACTGGCAGCCTGGCTGAGTGCTGTGTGTACCCACTGGGATAAGCATTTGCCTTGATGTACATTATACTGAGCCCTGATCATGCACAGGGGGACACTGTCACCCTCTCCTTTGCAGGCCAAAGCTGTTTCAAGCAGCTGACACACACCTGAGCAATTCTGAGGGAAAAGTCAGAAATATGCACCTCCCATTTTATCTGTCAGACTGACTAGGAAAAACAGACTTTCAGTCCTTTGTTCTTTCTTAAAAGTAACACTAATGTGCACTTACAAGAGTGAAACAACCTGCCATTAGCTATTGTGGTGTCATTTCTAAGTAAGCTTTGTTAAATTAATCATTGCACTGCACTGGTGCCTGCACTTATTCAGCAGCAGCATAAATTATGAATCTGCTTTACACACACTGAGCAGGGACATAGATCTGGCTGTGTGCTTCCCTCTCACGTGCACAGGGGAGAATCCTCTTACATTGTTGGCAACACTTATTGGTGTCTCTATAGAGAGGAAGGGGTGGGGGAATAGGAGGGAGGAAAAACCCCATATGGCATATCATGAATTAGCAAATCCAAAAATCTTTCCTCACGTGGACAGTTAGCTTGACATCACCATGGACTTGCAGTTTTGTTTTGTTTTCACCCCTAAAACCATTTTAAACTAGTGGGAGATATAAATAGGTCTCTTACATCCTAAACTATTCTATTGCACAAACTGCTTGTTCCAATGAGGTGCAATGCTTCATTAAATTAGGAGGTCAATAACTGGGTTTTTATGATATACTTTAACATTACCAGTTTCCTCATTAAATGTTTTCTGCCTCATGTACCTGGGTAAGTCCTGCTCTGTCAATGGATCTCGTTAATGTTTCTATTTCAGTGATGTTGTAGTGGAGGTGGAGTGGAAGAAACCTGTAGAACTAGAGTTCTGTGTGGTGTACTGGATTGCTCCTGTCCCCTTCCATGCTATTATGTCTCCTTCTGTAGTTCCCAGAAAAGCTGGTAGCACAGGCCTGTGTTAGTTTAATCAAGTGTGTGTGGCTAACAAGTCTCCTCTCACCTACCACTGCTCAGTGTGTAAGAGCACCACTGACAAGCCAAACTGTGGTGTGCTGCCTGCTCTTTCCAAACCAGAGAACTGCTATCCTCATTTTCAACATCAGTCACCAGGGCACTGTGAGACATGGAGGTGACAATTCAGTAGCTCTGCAGAACCCAAAATGCTCATGTCACTAAATGTGAATTAAAGTGGGAATGATCCCCAGCTTTTCTTATGATGTATCCACTAGAAAATGATCTTTTTCTGATTATCTGATTTATAAAATTGTTGGCACTGTTTTACTTGGGGATATTTCATGTTTTGTTTCAGGATCCAGGTCTCCCTTCAATACATCCATGTTTCTGTTGTTGCTGTTATTATAACTGCATTTTTTAGGGAGACCTATGGCTCATAAGTGCTGCTTTCATTTTTTCGTATTCCTCATAATCTGTACAGCATAATAGGTGAAAATAGCATCATTTTCAGGTTACTTAGCTGGGTTTACCCTCTGAAGTCTAGTGCACAGATGGCAGTTTGAGACTACTCTGGTTTTCTCCAGATAGCCACATCTGAGGCGTCCACCCAGTCACGTAACTGTCACACAACAAAACAAGGATGAAGAGGAGGGCACAGTGAGGCAAATGGAGAAGGCTGCACAATGTCAGAGGGACCAATGGAAAGCAGAAAGGGGTAAAATTCCCCTCATGTCACACACAAGTACAGTTCTTACTGCCACTGCTGCTACCAATAATTCAGTCCTGCCTTTTTTTCCCCTTGTTTTTTAATATTGCATAGGTGGTAGCTACAGGCCTGGTATATTCAAGACCATGGTAAAAAGAATTTACTCCTCTGATGTATTCTGGGCAAAAACTTCCCTTCAGACATTGCTGTATCTCATGTACCATAATACATGTTTATCTAGCATATTGTTTTGCAATCAGGGTCACTCTTCAGAAAAGCATTAACTCCTGTCTTCACTTTTAAACTGCTGTCAGTCTGGTTAATGCTTTTGGAATTACATACTGCAAATCTCTTCACCCTTTGACTTGACATGCTTTAGTCCTGCAGCCTGTGCTGTCAAAAATCTTGTTAATTTAGGTGTAATGAGCAGAGAAATGGATCATGACTAAATCCCAATGTTGTGCACTGTTAATCTATTGAAGAAGCAAGACTTCAGCCTTGCCAAATTATTTTTGTCAATCTATTTTTCAGGTTTTCAGCCTTGCTTTGTTTTGTAACCCTTGCATGTTATACTAATGACAGAGCATCTCACATAGGTATTAAAAGTTTTTAACTTGGCACTTGTGACATTCTGAGATTCCCTTTGCATGTAATGTAAGCAGGGTCAGACCACAGGTATTTCTGGTACTTTAAAAAAAAAGCCAAGATGGGTAAGACATCTTATAATATTACATTTCTGGTATTAGCAAAACATATAAGCAGCACACAGAAAAGTCCTCTCCAGTGTTTGGAAGGTGAAACAGAGTAAAAGGAACAATGGTAGTGTGATTTGAGGAAGCAAAGATGGAGCCAAACTCTTCTCAGTGCAACCAGAATGAACAAAAGGAAATGGGTGCAGACTAAAACATGGGAAATTCCATTTACACAAAAGATGACACAGGAGAAGGAAGAGGGGAAAAATGCCACTTTTTTACTCTGGGGGTGGGGAAGCAGTAGAACAGGTTGCCCAGAGAGGATGTAGTCTCCATCCTTTGAAGACATTCAAAATCCAACGGAACGTGTTCCTGGGCAGACTGCTGCAGCTGTCAGCAAGGGGAGGGACTTGGGGGTCTCTGGCCCCTGCCAGCATCAGCTATGCCAGGATTCTGAAGCTGACAGAAAGTCATGGGCCAAAGCCATAACAAGGACTGGTTTTCTTTAGGAAAAAAGTTCTTATCATGCAAAAGTGAAATGTGAGTGGTACTCAGTCCTCAAATAGTATTCCTTTACAATACAAACACTGAGTGGAAATACAAATAAATGGAGCAGATTAGTTCCATACTGGCAGACCTACCCTGTATTTTGGCTTTTGACTTTATCAGGTTTTTTTTCCAGTAACTTTCCCTGAGATCATGCTGCATTTTGACCTTTTAAAAAGTCCCATGGATTAAATCTCCCTTTGTTTTTGTTCATATTTGTGCAATTTTCAAGTGTTCTGCTCATCTCCTGTGCCCATGTAGTAACTTCCAGGGGTGACAAATCATTCCTGTCAGCTGGACATGTTTGTTGTCCCATAACTTCCACCCAGTCCCATTCCTGAAGCAACCTTAACTCGTTCATTCCTAGCAAGAGATCTTCAAAACAGATGGCTAAAAAAGTCACATGCTTTTTTAGAACAATGCAGAAATATTCCAGTTGGTTCCCATAGCTCTTTGTCTACATTTACTAGATGTGTCTGTTCCTTTCCAACAGATCTAGTTAAGACAAGTCTTAGGAAGCACTATTGAATTAGATTTGTGCTTAGGATTTATGCAGACTTGGACAATGTTCAAAGTTCCCAGTGGGTTAAGAATGGCTCTCAGTTTCAGCAGCCTTTTCATACTAATGGTCTTGTTTCAGATTCCTCTGGATTATACCAGAGGAAATAGCCCAGCAAAACATTCTGCTAAAATAACCAGCTGGGTTAATAAGCAACAAAGCTGTGGGATAGATTTTGTAACTTTTCCAAACAGAAATCAGAAGTTTTATTTTTAAAATGCAAAATTATTTCTCTGGTGCACTGCAACCTGTGTCAGGGCACAGGGTTAGTCACCCATCTGAGAACAGGGTGGGTATTTTCCTTTACAGAAGCCCACTTGACAATGCCCTCACTCTCAGCCCAGCCATCCTCCATCACTAGTGGAGCACATGTGGCAGACAAACATATCTTGGGGCTCTACACAACTTTTCCTGTCCATCAGAAATCATCTGTGGAGGTTTGACTCTCCTTCTCCCACAGGCCAGCTAATCCAACACTGCATAGCTGAATTACTGCCTTGAATCAGCTTTGACAGCAGCTAATTAGGGGTGTGAAAGTCAGCATTTACCCCTACAGTCACTTTTTCACCATTTGTGACACTGCTTTTGCCAACACTCAGCATGAGCTATTTACCTTAACAAGCTTTCCAGGGTGATCCTTCTCCTGGACTTCAGCTCCCTGTTTACTGTGAGGTTGAGCACAGCAGTCCCTGCAGGCTGAGCAGCAGGTCATGCTGAGCCTGTCCAACACCAAAGCTTTGTCATGCTGCTAAAGCTCCTGCAGGAGCAGTGCTGGGGCCTCCAGCTCAGCTGAGGTTCTGGCACCCAGCACTGCAAAAGCCAGCTGTGCCCAATGCCTTCTGCAAAATGGGAGAGCTGGGATTTCAACTGAAAGCAATTCTCTGCTGTGGGCACTGGGCTATCACAAAGGATCAAACAACACATGCTTACAACTAGAGTATCTTCTGGAATCAAAATGGCACAAATAAAGTAATCTGGTGAAATCACAGAAATCTCAAAGGCAAGCTGAAGTGGCTCTGGGATTTCAAGACAATATCTGTTACTGCTTTTATATTTACTGGTATGGTAAATTCAGGTTTAGTGCTCACTGGAAACAGCCAGTGGTTAGCATAGGAAGATCTGGGAAAAAAAAACCAAACCAAAACAAAAAAACTAAAAAAAAAACACCCCACCAAAACCAGAACAAAGATTTGCATTAAAGGGTTTCACCTTCTGGAACTGTGCACTTTCTTGAGGAGCTTATAGAAATGATCCTGAATGTGCACACAATGCCATTCTAAGTTACTGCGTCTCATCCTTCGCCTCTGCACATGAGCAAATGAGCACCTCTAGTGTAAGCCTCTTACCTGAGTGACATTTCTCAGTGTCTCTCTCACCTCTTAAGAGAGGGAAGAGCTCTTCCTGACAGGCAGCTGAGGAGCATAGTGAGACAGCCATATGAAACCAGAGCACACAGGGATGCATCAGGAAACTCAGCTTCTGTGGCCTCCTCTAATCCACAGCAACAGTTCAGACTGACAGGCTGTGACCTGCTTCCCTGGAACAGCTTCTTCATCATAGCAATGTAATGAAGATACAGAACTTTGTCTGGGACTCCCACTAGAAAGCAGCAACTCCAAGGTTTTTCAGATTACCTTCTTTTACCTTGTGCTCCTTCAGATGTTTCCTGACTTGGCACTGAAGAGGCTGAGAAAGGTAAGTAGAAAAATCATTCAGATTTAACAGACCAGAGGCAAAGTGGAAAATCTCATTCAGTTCTTTCCTGTCTAGAACATACAATGCTTGACAAGGTCAGGTTCTCACTGCACCACTCAGGATAGCTCATTTTGCAGCATTAGAATATTTATAGGTAGAAAGAGAAAAGTAGCAGGAGAAGGAATAGCAAAACCAGAAGACAGAGCTGTCTGGTCACCCTTATCTAAGCAAAAAGGGCTGTGAATTCTATTTACTCCTGTTTGTTGGACCCTTCCTCTCATCCAATTGACTGTGCTCAGTTCCCAGTACCTTGCCTCCATTCCCACCTATTACCAGGAACCTGTAGCTATTTCTGCTCCTGACAGGAACAAAGAACTACTGGAAGCTCTTTTCCTCTCAAAAGGATACCCTAAATGCAAAGATGCAGCAGCACAAAACGTGGCTTGCTTATCAATCCCAATGGAGGCACTAAATACTCAATGTAGACCCATTCCCCACTCTGCAGGCAGCATAACACAGCCCAGCCCAGGCTGAGATGTGCTTTGGGACATCACTCCTGTGTTTTACATCACCTCAGTGCAGAGCAGGGTAGCTCACAGACCCTCCCCTACATTAAACTTCATTTTACCTCTACTACAAGGGCAGATTGTTCAGCATCAGCCTTTGCTTCCAAGGCACTGTTAATAATATTAAAGTACATTTCAGTGACAGGCACCAGCATTAAGTCTGTATTGAAATGCCACTCATTTAAATATGCAGATTAATCTTACATGCATTTTTTTGTTCAGGGCACACTACCCAAAAACAAACAGCATCTGATTATGTTGTTCATTTTAGGAGCATAGGGCTACTGCTTGTTTCAATCCTGCTGCAAACAGCTGTCAATAGATATGACTCATTACCTTTCCTGCCCTGGCCAAATATGGCCCACAATTCAGGCACCCATGCAAGCTGGAGCTCCAGCCTAAGCACAGGACAGCTACCCAGCAGCCAACAGCTGGGAAAGGTGTGATGAGCACGGGGTGGCCTGGTGACCATGGCATGGCCTGGTGACATGGGGTGGCCCGAGGAGCACGGGGTGGCCTGGTAAGCACAGGACAACCTGGTGACCATGGGGTGGCCTGGTGACCATGGGGTGGCCTGGTGAGCACGGGATGGCCTGGTGACCATGGCATAGCCTGGGGAGCACACACAGCTTGTGGCATGACCTCCTTAGCAGTCCTGCAAGAGAGGTCCTCACACTGAGCAATCCCATTGACACAGATTTCTCCAGGACAATTTCCCCAGCTTGGCAACCCACAGATAGGCTTTTCACTGATTTATACTTTTATCTAATTGTTCTTTCATCAGTTCTCTACAGAAACTGAGAGTTACCCACAGCAATTATTGCCTAGACAAAAAGAAGAATTTTTGCCCATTAGGGCCCATCATATGTTCAGTTTTTCACCACAGTCACTCTGGCTGACTGAAAAGCCAAGCTCCAGGAGCAGAAGTACCCCCCTCCCCAAAAAGCCCTCTCAGATGAAGCTCTTAGAAGCAGCATAGGTGCTGTGTTCAGCAGTGCCTCTCCAAAGGCAGTCTGAGAAATGGGAGCAGCTTAGAAAAAATGATGCAATAAGCAGAATTTGATACTGCAGATACTGTGCTGCCTAATCCCCAGTCTACAGAGCTGTCCTGTTAGGCTTTTTAGGTCACATGTGTTTGCTTCCCTTGGTGTTATTTCTGAACTCTACCTGAAAACGAGCTCAGTTACAGGAATTGCATTCTACCCTACCATACTTCAGTATATTGCAACTCAAATTGTATTTGAGATAACCTGAGTGGATTTTATTTGCTTAGTAGATAAGTTGTTTTTGTAACATTTCTCCAGAATTGAAGAGGCATGCTCGAAATACCTGCATTTGAAAAGGCCAGCAGAAGTATTACTGCCACTGCAGCTGAAACAATATTTGCTTAGTAGAGCATGAGTCCAGGATCTTGGCACAAAGACCTTCTTTTCCTCAAACAATTGTCTGGGGTTTTTTTAAATTTAAATTGAGATGTGATCTTCCAACCAGTGAGCACCACTGAATACAGCTGATCAGACAACCCAAAACAGGAGTTTTGCTTGAAAGAGCCATTTATGCTCCCATATTTTCATGGTATTTTAGAAGTTCCAAGAACTTCTAAAGATAACATTTCTTAACTCTGAGCAGCTGTTTGCTAATGCAGGAGGTTGATTTTCTTCTTGCTGCTGACTCTAACACAAGCAATGAGGCATCATGAGTTTTTCCAGGCTGAAGGATCCAGTGGCCTCTTTGTTTGCTCATGCAGGTGTTTTACGTAATTGCCCCAATAAGGCTGACGCTTACGGAAAGCAGCTGCAGCTGCGCTGGAGGTGTTCACCACTTACAGCTGAGCTGACCTCTGAGAGCACAGCAAAACAACTCCTGTGCCCTCAGGCAGGCAAAGTCAAGTGTTCCAACTGTATGATGGCTTTGCATTGTTAATAAACTCCTGATGAGCAGAACCCCAAAGCTCAACATGAGTCAAATACTCTAAAATATAGAGACACACTAAAATGGGGGGAGCCCACCAACACTGTTGTCCACCTAGTGTTACAGTCATGTCTAGTCTAGTCTAGTGTACCCAAATAGGTACTGAATTCAAAGTTCTTATATTAAAGAAGAAAATTATCAAGAAAAACCTGAAGCTAAATTATTTACCAGGGAAATGTAGGCAAAGTCCCTCTGTCCTTCTCAAGCTTAAACTCTACCTTTGAATTGGGTCTGCAAGTCTTCTATTGCTTTGCTTTGTTCCCCTCTAACTTGCAGGCCTACCATCCAACTTCCATGAGGAGGCTTTCTCAGAAATGTATCATTTTTTAAAGAGTCTTAAAACCAGCTGAGTTTCCTTTCAACCAGCCAAAGAGGTGGCCATCACCTGTTTAAACACTTGACCAGACAAGCCCAGCTGGCAACTTATCTTCCTATGACAGGAAGGGAGAACTGTCTTAAGGACTTAACTCCTTCCCAGCCTGGTGAAAGGGGCGGTTCAGAAGCACATCTCTTTAGTGGCAGTAACTGCAGTATGCCCATTGGGCTGCAGGAGAGAAGGCTCAGGGAAGATCTCATTGATATGTATGAATATCTGCTGGGAGGGAGTGACGAGTGACAAGCCTGAAGGGGGAGCCTCTGCCTCCCTTCAGGAGACCCCATGCAATAACTCATTAAATTCACTTTTTTTTTTTTTTTTGCAATATTAATGATTCTTCCTTGAAGTAACATTTTTAAATTTAACTTCTCCCCACTGCCTTTAAGTTTTCCCTTCTGGTCTATTTGCCCACATTCATTCAAGGATAAAAGTGACGGTGTATCACTTCCATCTAAGCAGTGTCAGTACATTTAATTCCTTCCCTTAGCACAAAGGGATTATTATTCCATTTTATTTCAGTTGGCTGCTGGGAAAACACACAGCCATTCACCTGTGTGAGTTGTCCTTTGTACAAGGATTCTATTTTTAGAAACATCTCATGTGAGTTGGATCAAGGATTAGCAGTGGGCATTTCTGAGCACTTGCGGTCACAGGTAACATCCTTTGGGCTCTTTCTGCTATCAGAAGGAATTTTCTGCTGTCCTTCCTGGAGTATTTCCATCTGAAACTGAATAAAATGATTCATTGTCCAAGGAATACCAGTCCCTCTGTGAGCAGTCCCATGATTTGCAGACTATTAGATTCTTGCCAGAATTGCCAGAGGGAGATTCAGCAGAAATCTTTGTAAATAGCTTTTAAGAGGTGTATTTGGGCACTAGCAAGGCCCTATTTCTACAGCCCCAAAGGGAACACAAAAGTAAACCTTTGTTTTCTCTGCCCCTTGCTTGCATGGATTGCTCCTCCATTAAGGCTTATCTACCTTCACATAATGAAGCCTGCACCTTAATTAAGGGAGGCAGCAACAGGTCTGGACTTTCAAGACACTTTTGCCTCCTCCTGCTAATTTATCAAAAAAATAAAAGGGAAGATGGTGTCAAGCATGCAGGAGCTCTGCAGCTTGGTGTGTCCCCTGGCACTGGAGCAAGTGCTTCAGCCACTCACGGCTTGGTGACAGGGCAGATTGATTACACTAATTGTATGACAATGGCTTGAGCAAGGTATGCATCAAGTCATTAGCTGAAGCAGGAATTCAATGCCGAGGTCCCAAGCTGTCCTTTGCCCTTGCTGCACTGATATCTTATCAGCTTCAGCTAGGATTCAATAGCTGAACTGCTGAGGGCTGGAGCTCCCAGGTACATTCCTGATCAAAACGCAATTACCCGGCAACGTGGTCCTGTGAAACCACACAATGACCATGGAAAGGGAAGGTGAAAGGTGCTGACCGTGCTGCAACCTCACCCGGGCTGTTCAAGTGTTTATACTGCAGGTCTGTGTTAAAAGAGCCCTGCCTCCAGTGCCTTTTAGCTGCTGCTCAGAAGCTGATCTTGTTATCCTCAACACGAACTTACACCGGCTTTGGGAATCCAAATCCACCTGTTGTAAAAGACCTCATTCTCCCTCCAAGTACAGGGCTCATTAACACATCAGTTTGTGCAAATGTGAGTGCTGTCAAAATGGTCCTATTGAGCCCATGTTGTACCAAGGAGCTGCAATAGAGCTCAGGGTGTACTGTGTGCACAGACTGTCACCCATTTAGGGACCAGGATGAGTGAAAAACACTTCCACCTGAAATACAAACTTCTTATTATGCCTGAAAGCCATAAACAAGAACAGCCTTGGCTTGGTAACAGCCTAATCCTTTATCCTAAAGGCAAAGTAGCCCTTCTCCCCTCTGCTGTCCTACTCTACAGGCAGAGGTCTGCTCCACAGCCACCTTTTAACACCCAGTACCTCAGAGTTTGAAGTGTTAACAGCAAAACAAGGCAGAAGAGCATGACAGTAACACCAAGCAAAGCAGTGCTTTTAAGTATTCTGGAAAAAACCCAACAACATAAAAGTCAACCTAAAATTTTATTTAGTAGAAAACTTTCAGAAGAGGATTTGTTTGAATATTTGAAGCACTACACTGACAACATACTCATTAAAGACAATTCCCTTTCTCCTAAGGTATAATCCCGTTTCATACTGCACCCTTTATTTGTTGCTTTCATCCTGACAGAGAGGCCGTACAGGTCCTCTTCTGCAATGCCATCAAAAAAGAAGTCCTCATTGAAGATGGGATTTCTGCTTCTCTTTATAATTGTGCTTCTCTGCTTCTGTGTTTTCCCTGGCACCAGAGAGAAGGAGATGCAGCAGTTGATGTTTTTGGGCTCTACAGACTCCTCATACAAGCCCTCTGCGCTGATGAGGCGGATGCGCAGCCTCTCGTTGTCGGAGCAGTACTCAGCAGACAGCCTCAGCACGCCTCCCTTGTCCATGAGCACGGTCCTCTCCCCCAGCAGCCTCTCCCGACTGCAGGCCAGCTCCACTGGAAACATGGGACTACAGGAGGAGCTAAAGCTCCGCATGCCAAGCAGCCCCTCCGAGGCTCTCCTGGTGGCGCTGGGGCTGTTATCAGTGGAGCTGCTCTCCTCAGTGGAGAGAGAATTGTTCCTGGGCATACTGTTCTTGCTCTTGTCTCTCAGTGCTCTGCAGAGCAATCCCTCCTGACTCTGTGCTTTGATCAGGGAGCAGAGTCTGGGAGGTGACCTGTTGAGAAGTGGAGAGCTGAAAGGAGAGGAATCGCTGGAAGAGGCAGTGTCACTGTCACAGGCACCCTGCCTGTGCAGAGTGAGATGCTTGGGCGGCAGTCTCACGGAAGCAAAGCTGATGGCAATGGGGTTAGACACACTCCCTTTGCCACTGAAAGTGTTGGCTCTGGATCGAGACAGCTTCAGGCTGGGCAGAGCAGCGCGTGGATCACCATGGAAGAGGGACTCCTTTCTCCTGGTGTGGGGACTCTCCAGCAAAGTGCAGAAGCCATAGGAAGTGGCGCCTCTGGGAAAGTGAGGCAGGGAGAGCGCTGCTTGGGACTGTGGGTCTGCATTGGTGCTTTCTTCCTCCAGGGCTGCAATCTCCTCTTCAACACTTTCCACCTGAATGAGATGTGGAAAACAGCTGGGGCTGTAATCAGAAGTAAGAGCTGCATCCACTGAACTGTGATCCTGGTGGCCCTTAACAGAGCCAGAGCTGGTCAGCCTGGGGGGAATGCAGAATTCGGGGATTCTGTCAGGAGTGATCACGTTTGGAAAAGCAGCAGCCCTCAGTCGGGCTTTTTCTGGCAGATTTTGGCCTTGTGGCAGTCCCAGGAAAAAAGAGCTGTGGAGGCTTCCATTTTCATGTGACGCTCTGATCTTTTCCAAGAACCACATCACTGCAGCTGGGCAGGAGGTCCTCAAAGGGGAAAAGTTTGAAGGAGAAATCCACCTACAGACACACACAGAGGAAAAAGTACATGAACATCCTTCTTGGACACACTGCAACCAGGCAAGGCACAGAGGATGCCATCCAAGGCAGGACTAGCACAAGCCCATTCAATCCCCGTGTTCAAAACAGCCCCTGCCTAGCACACGACCTTTAGCGAAATCAAATGGTGCAAGAACGGAACTAAACCACTAAAGAGAACAGCATCGAGCTCTCCAGAGGAAACGTCCCTCTCGCATAATCCCTACCGTGTTTCTCCCTTAGCAGAGGACGTACCTTGACAAGTGCAAGCCTTGCTCTCTCCCGCAGCCCCGGCTCGCTGCCACCCGGGCTCGGTGTCACAGCCGCGAGCAGGACGGCGCAGCGCGGCCCGAGCCGGCCCTTTTGTACCGTGCCGGCACCTCCCAGCCGGGGGAAGGGGCGGGGGCTGCCACCGCACCTCCCGCTCCCGTGCGGGCAGCAGTGGAGGGACAGCGGCGCCGCAGCTGCCCCGCAGGACGCTCTGCTGGGCACCGGGGCCGTGCCCCGAGCGACGGGGAGGGACCTGCAGAAGGGGCCTCTCACGGGAAAGCGCTTTTCGGCCGGCTCCTCTCGCCCCCACAGAGAGCAGACGCTCCCGGCGCTTGGCACTCGCCTGCGATAACGGGGGGGATGCGGGGCTGCCCACGCCTGGCCCCTCGTCCTTCCCCTGCCTCCAGTTTCTTTTTGATTGATATCTGCTTACAGGGGCGTCCCGAGGTGCTTCGAGATAACTAACAAAGCCAGGACAAAAGCAACATTGTCTTGGGGATTGTTTTCTTCCGGAGATCCTGGCAGCTCTCCAGCGTTGGAGCAGTAGGAAGCAGGAATTGCGGTTTTCAAGCTCATGTGTAAAGAACTTCGCTGCCCTTCTACATCTGAATGTGTGTCCACCCCCAGGTTACTCACAAAGAACAGGAGACGACAGAGCCCTGACACAGTGTTCTTATCACAGCAACAACAGAAACGGGAATGCAGATGGAGCGAGGAGAAAGACAAGGCACAAAATGCTTTGGCAAGTCACCTTGAAAAGCAGCACGTCAAAAACGCAGGCACGCGTGACGTGAACAGACCCTGCACAAAGCCAGGTGGGATCCATGGACATCCTCACCAACGCAGCAGAGCCCGAAGAAGACCTCTACAAACTCTGCAATCATTCTGCAAGCTGCAAACAGGAATCTTTCATGCAAAGCCAGGAAGGCCTGTCAAACTGGTTGGCTAAATACTCATTTGAAGCCTGTACCACAGGGATAGTATACAAACAGTATTCTTCCCTTTTCCTCTGAAGAGCTAAAGTGCATGTTTATCGGCGAGATGTGCTCAGAGAAAACAAATCCCGTGGGCAACAGGGGCAGGGAACATTGTGAACCTGCTGAAAGATTTAGGTGGGCACACAGGTGTTGGTGTAAGCCCTGCCTCTCTGTTTGTTTTATAGCAGTTACGCTTCATTTGCATAACAATCTTCTAGTGATTTAAATCTGAGAAAGTTCTTTCCGTTTTGTAAAAAGGTTCAGGACACCCCAAACATCCCAGGGACATTTCAGTAGTAGGAGCTCACTTAGTTTGCTTAGATGAATTTACTTGATGTGGGTGTGCTTCAAATAATCCCCAATGTTATTTTAGAGGTTTCTGGAGAGAGTTAATGCTTTCTCCAGCCAACGGGACTTTACAGCACGTAGTAAGAGGAGTTACTGGAGACATTGGGATGCTCGTTTGGGAAGCAGCATGTGCACCTTACAGCTGTTATCCATTCAGATCAGGCAATCCCATTCCATAGATCATGCATTACAGACCATGTAGTTTCCAAAGAGTAAGTGAGCTTGTTCCAATATATGCACCCCTGCCTTTAATAGCAAAGAAAAAGTTAACTCTAAACATGGAGAAAAATTAAGGAAATGGTGCTTTTTAGTGGAAACCTTATTGCCTTCAGTAATAGATCACAGAAATTGTTCATACACAGCAATCAGGGCAACCAGCCTTAGGTGTACTAAGTTTGCAGCTCGCATCAGGCAGTGATGAAATAAAATAGCGACCCTGTTAGAGGCACGTGATTTCTCTTCAGTCTCTTTACCGTCAGGGAGAAGAGTTAGGGCTTTCTCAGAGATGATCAGAGTCTCGATCACAGTTGCCTGTCTCCCTCCAGTGACTGTAGAGAGGAAGCAGGTGCCTTACACTGGGTGGGGATCCTCCCCTTCCTATGAAAGCCTGGGCTTTATAAACATTTAACAGATTGCTCGTGTGCTGGGAGTTCAGCAACACTCGAGCACTTGTACCTGCCCCGTGGAAATAGGCACTCAAATGTGCCTGTGTAGCTTCCTGTGTTCAGAACAGATTCTCCGTCCTTGATGAGCTTCAGAGCATAATTAAAATACGCTGCCAACAAGGCTTCCTGTTGCTATAAAGGACGTGCCTACAATAATCCACTTTTAAACCGGATATAATTCGTGGCAATTTGATTATAACCCCTGCACGAACAACAGGTGAAACCCCGGGATCTGGGCAAGGGCTGTAAAAAAACGCAAACCCTGGGCAACACAGGAGGCAGCCGGGAGTTTCCCTTGGTGTGTTACCGATGTGATTGATCTCCTGCCTTTCGGGCCTCACCGAGCACAGGCTCAGGAAAGGGCCCGGGCAGCCCCTGCCGGAGGCCGGGGTAACACATCAGCATCCAAAACATGCTTGGAGCTGACTGGTTCAAGGGCTCGGAACCCTTTCAGTGGTTCACAGGGGATGGAGAGGTAGGAGAGCTGCAGGAGCTGACAGCCCTCAGAGGATGTGCACCGGGGGAGGGGGAAACACTCCCTGCCCCGCCAAAATGACTGTAAAGATAAAAACCAAAAAACCTTCTGGTTCTGCTGTAAAAGGAGAGATGTGAATGTCTGTCCTGGATGAGACAGCACATAACAGCTCACCATTCTTAAAGCAACAGCAATGGCTGTGCACGATATTACCTAAAATATTCAAAATTTCCACAAGCTTTTGTGAGAATAGAGAACCAGTTCAGCTTTATTTTCCTAAAGAATGCAGCAGTAACTCAACTGTAGCTTCTTGAAAGAAGACTTCAATCAACTCAGAGACACTTAAGACATTTTTTTTGTTAAAGATTGGTATAATGAACAAATATAGCACATTGTATAGCACATTAATTCCTTCCTGTCACTTTGACAAATGTCAAAGATATCTGTTAGCAGACTGCTCACCATTTCTGGCTAAATCAATGGCCAAATCATTCTGCATTACATTCATAATAATATAAAGTAGTAACAGAGGTTCAGCAAAACTAATCTGACAACTTGACCTTTCTTTTTTTTGTATCACAGAGTAGTTTATATCTTATCTCATCAGCAAAGACAAGCTTCTGCATAGCTTTACAAGAAAAATGTCCATGCTCCTTTAAATGAACAAATAATGAACAGATGCCCCAGTGCAGGCAGCAAGAGCTCAGGAGCTGCAGGGCCCTTCACATGGGGACTTCATGCCAACTATCTCAAGTACCTTGTGTCACAGCAGTGAGAACTGTAAAAAATCTAAAGGTATGAACTGAAGAATTCATTCTTGATAGCATGTTACATAGTCCTGTTATGAGAAGCTGAGAATTGCCATGCAAAAGTCCAAGAAAGGTATGCTGTTCCTAATTCCACTCAGCCAGCTTCCCAAAGAAGCAAATTTCTACAGACAGATAACCAGGATAAAAATTTGACAGCAAAGTGGAGCAGATTTCCCAGGAGCAGAGGGTTTACTGGAGAGCCTGGGTAGTTTAGGTATGCTGATGGAAAGGATCCTAAAGAAGACTGGAACTAGTGAGAGAGGAAGATAAAAGAAAGTGAGATTGTTTCATTAAAAAAAAAATACAATAGGCAGAAAGACTGCTTGCTTGTGGGAAAAAAATCAGGGATTTTTGAGCTGTGTTACACAGCTGCAACTTCAAGTCACATGTGACTCTCAGCCAAGGCTTGGCAAACTGCTGCCTTTCAGTGTGCCATTTCAGTGACTGGCAAAGAAATGTCTTAAACTTCAGAGGGAAAAGGGCTCAGGTACTCACAAGGAGGCTGCTGGTACCCCTGGGTATGAGCACCATTCTGAAGTGGAAGTGCCTGATTTCCCCCAGGAAACTGATCTAACCAATAGAGCTGAAGGATGTCCAGTCAGGAGGATAATTTTGTTTCTGGACATATGCTCACTGAGAGGTCAGCCATAAGGTCACAGCCAAGTCATGCAGATGCAGACACAAAGAATGGAAATTACATTTCCTCTAAAAGATTCCCATCCCATGGAATACTCTGCAAGTGCCTTTAATTCATCTTCTTGAAGCCATGGCAGTGGCAGAGGTACTCAGTTTGGGTGGGATCAAACCTTGCAGCAAGACAGAAGGAGAGCCCATATCCAAGGGACTGCTGTATAAATTGTATTGTTAGTGGATGTTTCATTTAGATCTTATAGGGCTGAACATGATGAAGACCTAAAAATTCCCATGGGATTTCCCACAGCTGCAGCTCTGTATTACAGACTCTGTGTTTCTTTCAAGAATTCTGCAGTCTGGTGAAAGCAGAACTGCCCCTAGGCTGTCTTGTTCAGGTGACTCTTCTGTTGTGGAAGATTAACTTATCACAGTGTCAAACAGCTCCACTCCAGGGCAGGCCTCTCCCACTAGGCCAGGTAACTGCTTTTTAGGATTCTCAGGAAAAAAGTCCACCAAACTGAGGAGGTCTTCTCACAGAGATGTCCAGTGTTACAGTAGTCATGAGGTCCACTCAAGTAATGGCTTTGGAGAGTTCCTGTGCTGTGGCTTACAGCAGGATACATCCCCATTAATGAAATGGGAGAATTACCATTTGTATTTTCCTCAGAGTAAAAACAAATTAAATCAGACAGCACAACTTTATAATTTATAGACCAGACTACTTCAGTTGAAAGGGACACATCTAAGTCCAACTGCCAGACCAATGCAGGGCTCCTCAAAAGTTAAGAGTGTGTTATTAAGGGCCATGTCCCAATGCCTGTTAAAATACTGACAGGCTTGGGGACATTGACCACCTGTGTGGAAAGTCTGTTCCAGTGTGTGAGCAGCCTCTTGGCAAAGAAATGCTTCCTAACATCCACTCTGAGCCCATCCTGACCCAGCCTGGAACCAATGCCACCCTTCCAGTCAGAGGATCCCAGGAGAAGAGCTCAGCACCTCCCTAACTGCCTCCCCTCAGCAGGAAGCTGTAGAGAGCAATTAGGTCACCCCTCAGCCTTTTCTTCAAGCTGACAAACACAGTGTCCTCATCTGCTCCTCAGCTACATTCAGTTCACATTCCCTGCTTAGACACAAAAGCATAAATTAACACTTCATGCAACCATCTCTATTTTAGTAAAGAATAGAGACAAAATAATTTCTGCAGTTTGGTCCCATGCCTAATGTGCTCTAATTTGATAGTCATTCTCATGTAACCTAAATTAAATAATTCCATATAATGTTACACCAACATCTGCAAGGTGAATCTCACATACTGAGAGAAAAAAACCTATTCTCTCCATCTTCTTTGTGCCCAAAGTTAATTTAAATATGAAAGATAAAAGCTACAAATAATTTGTTTTCAAATAAAAATGAGCCTCTGTAAAAAGAAACAAAAACAAAAAAGTCTCCACAAACCTTAAAATCAGTAAGGATCACTTTTATCAAGATTAAAGAGAAAAAGAAGAAAACAATGCCAGGACTGTGTGTTAGGAAACTAAATCTGTTTGTCCATGCAAAGAAGGTATTTTTTACATCCATTTCAAAAAGCCATGGATCTATGTGTTAATTTTTTATCATTTTACACATCATTTTATGCCTCAAAGGAAGGCTATATGAGTCAGCAAATAGCTAATTATCTACTACTAGCATCTGAACCAGATATGACAATATCAGTAGTTATTCTTTGGAAGAATAACTCCCAGGATTTCCCTTCCTGCCATCTTCTTTCAAGACACAAGGGTGAAGCTGTCAAGTTAGACACCACATGGTGTGCCCCATGATTTGCACAAATAATATTGAGAGTTTGCTCTAGAACTGTGCCATGTAATACTCCTGTAGTCATGCAGAAACTTGTAGAAGGGGATGGTGATTTCCAAAACTATAGCAGGGTTGATGTCTGCACTGCAAACCACTTACTGGCAGATTTTATTAAGCAAGCAGTTCTTAACGACCTTCCTCCCTGTGCAGTCACACCCACAGGTGTCCTCCAAAGAGCACAGATCCAAAGCAACCATAAACTGCAAAGCAGAGGAAGGATCTGTCAGTAATGCTGCTGAAATCCATGTTCCCAGGGTTTCCTGGCTGGCTGCAGTGTGTCCTGCACAGACAGTTTGTATGAAAGGCACCTGATACCTGTGCTGGAGCAGCAACCTGCTGGTACACACCAGGCTCACAAGAAGGAGCAAGGCAGCAAGCCAAGGACACTGCAGAAAGGATAATTCACCTCGTCAAAACATGCTGGGTCTTGACTGGAGTGTATGACACCTCACAGACAGGTGTGTTGGCAATCATTTCCCATCATTTCCAGTGCCATGAGCTACAAAGACTGAGATGTCCCTGCAGGAGGAGTTTCTAAGCTGTGCCCTGTGCAGTTGCCTGCAGGCCATGCAGTGCCCCTGGGATGGGTTGTGAGAGCCCAAAAGCACAGCCCAGCTCCCAGGAGTTGTGTGTGGAGACTCTGTTGTTCCTCCCTTGGCCACAGCCCCATGCCCAGATTGAGAACCAGGCTGGGGAATTCTGCTGCAGGAGCTGCCTCATGGAGGGATCCTAAAGCTGCTCCTGGAAGGGTGTGTAAAGCACACAAAGAACAGCAACCTCCACACGACTTCCTCCTCTCCAGATGATACACAGTGAATCTCTAATTGTTTATAGAAGCTTTCATCGACACTTTGACTTCAGATTTGATGGGAAATATTCCTGCTTAACAGCAAGCTAAGAGCACAAGCTGCTCCAGGTAGCTTTACCTAGTCATTGCAAATTAAATATGAAAAAAGAAAACTCACCAATAACTGAAGAATAATTTTTTCCTATAGAGAGTAAAATTCAGTTGGACATTTCTTCTACCTGAAGGTGGCACAGCACACTGGTGGAATTGGCCACCCTATGTTGATGGGTAGGACATGCAGTGATGAGAGTTATACCTTTAAGTGGAATACATCTCAGAGTAGTTTCATGAACCAGCAGCATCTCATTAAGAAACAGATGTTGCTTTTGGTACACTCAAGTTCAACCTTCAAAGCAAACCCAAAGCTAGACTCTTCACCCTTAGACTGTCCTCAGCATTTCTGTGTATAACAGGACACTTCCTTCTCTAAAGTTTCCACATTTCTAGATTGTGGCTTTCTGTCCCCTAGGTTGTGTTTCTGCAGGGGTATTTTCAGAAATGAGATAGCATTCCACTTTTCCTTTCCATTCACAAAACTGGGCCTGCTATGGCCCTGACCCTGCAAAACTTAATACAGGTGATTGATGATTACCTCCCTTATCTCAGAGCTCCTAATGCCAAAAAAATTTGGAGAACAACAATCCCTTGGACTGTCAGTGATGCGGGGGAAAAATCCATTAATTAACCTGATACTGGTAAGAGGAATCTGATTCCAGGAATCAATGTAAAGAGCTTGGCAGAATTCAGGGAGCTTTGGGAAAAGGCTGAGGATTTAGTGGAGGTGCTGGTTTTGGTCTTGGGCAGCAGAAAGGGTGAAAACAGACAGTTTTGTTACTGTGAGGAAATGGGTTGTCTGAAATTTCATTTAAAGGAAAATTAGAAGAAAAGTCACAGGATACTATAATTATATCCTGGGATAAAGCAGCAGCTCTGGGGCATGTTGTGGATCACACCCCAGAACTCCCTTGTTAAACATCTGTTTACAACCAGAGATGTGTAGCAAATTAGGTTAAAAGTGCTTGGAGAACAAACTGGCTCACAGCAGCAAGCAAGAAGAGCAGCAGAAATGCAAGAATTCTCCTTGACAAAACTCCTTCCAACCCAGGAATCCATAGGCATGAGAAAAACTGTTTAGCTACTGCTACCAAACACAGTTTAAACATATGGCCAGATATTGCTGTATAAAGACAAATAGCGTGCAGTTATTGCTGTCACACATGTTCCCATTGGAAAAGCACAAATAGGCTCATTTGGCTGTAACAGATTCTCTGGCACTTGGTAAAAATTGTTTCATGGTGAGAAGCTTTGCTTAAGTGGGGAGGAAAAAATTAAACCCTTTCTTGTTTGGCTTCCTCATCCTTTCACTCCCTGAGGCAAGCCTGAAGTTTGAATCCTGCCTCAGCCTCCCTCTCTCATCCCCCAGGGCCAGCAAGCTCCCGCTGGAGCAGGCAATGTGGAACACATGGCACTTGTGTTCTGGGAACCTCCTCCACTGCAAATGCTGAAAACAGGCTGCAATTCCTTTGTAGTGCATGTTTCACTTGAGGCTCCACACACACAGAAGCAGAACCCAATACTTCAGCTGCTAAGACACTTGTGGGGTTTTTTGCTCCCAAGTGTGTTAGGTAGAAGATGCTTTCCTCTGTTTCCTGGCACTTACAAGTATCTTTCACCATTACTTTGTCTCAATTAAAACAACAAATGCAATGAAAGCTCTGGAAAATGCTTCTTGAAGCACCAGTCTTACAAGGAGCGGCATAGGGAGGTCACTGAGAAGAAAGGAGAGACATGAGGGGAGGATGCCTTACCCAGGCTGTACTTGTGGGAAGCACAGCTCTTCCTTCAGGATGGGCAGCACCATCCTCAGAGCTGAGTGTGAAACCAGCCAGGTGACTCAGCAGGTCCTGTGCTTTCCTCCCATATGAATAAATTATGAACTTCCTGGGCAGCAGCCTTTTGTATTCCTGACATTAATTTATCATGCAGATGAACAGCTGAGGGCAGGGAGCAGCCCCCCTCGTGTCTCTGGGGTAAAACACACCAAAAGCTGCTGTTCCACAGAGAAAATCCCATCTCTGGCCTCCAGACAGAGCTTGTTCTTCCCCTCTGTGCCACAGCAGTGTCTGCCTCATCAGCACTCTCAGACAGTAGGGCCAGGATCAAAAAGTCATCAACTTGTCCCTGCTGCTTTAAATTAAACAGACTCTTGAGCAAACTGCAGACCAGCAAACAGCCCAGGCACTCATAAGCCCAGTACTCTGGCTTTGATCATTGCTAATACTGAGCTCCAGGGCAGCAGCACCCTCACTCTGTGCTGTTTACTCTTAATTGCTATTTACTGTGATCAGTGGGAATTGGGAAGAACAATTGATCTTGACTAGTTAAAATATTATACTTGGCAATTTACTGCTCAGCAACTTTCCTAAAGCAATAAAGATTGAGATTCATTGAATGACAAAGGATTTTGATGGAAAAGGCCTTTAAGATCATTAAGTCCAAAATCAGAGTGGCAATAGGGCCAGAGGAACTTCAGCCCCCAGATGTTTAGCTCACATTATCCATGTAAAGATCAGCTCTTTCAGGTAGACTAAAAGTCATCAAAAGCAGCCCAACTTCACCTGTCAACAATTTGCTCTCCTCTAAGAACGTAATTCGGATCTCCTCTGCTTGTGGTTAGATCTAAGTCAAAGCCCCTTGGAAGTTGTGAGGCACCTTAGTGACCCTGGGCTTGATTAAGTTTCCTTTAGAAAGCCTACAAAATAAGCTACAGGTTTGTAGGTTTTTCTCCTTGTTTTTGAAGTATTGCCCTGGCAACAGGGAGCTGCTATGACACATTGATAGAAGCCCTTCAGGGATGGTTTCAGAGCTACATGATCCTATTGGGACTATGCAGGGGGAAAAGCACTCTTGGGCTTGTGCTATTATACTGAATGCTTTAATTTTAAATATTTTTTCAAACTGCCTTCAGTGTGCTGCCCAGTGAAATTCTGCAAAAGCATTTCCTAAATCAGTCAATTGAAGTTAGCAGCACATGTGGGCCAGGCAAAGAAATCCTTTATGGTTTATCTATACAGTGAGACAGCATTAAAAAAGAATTAACTGAGGATTACTATCAGTGAATGGCTGACAATAAGATGGAAGACTGATCTGATCACAGAAAATGCAAACAAATTACACCTTGTGGGGGCATCAGTGAAAAACAGCATTGAAATAAAT
This sequence comes from Alaudala cheleensis, assembly GCA_013398995.1. Lineage (NCBI taxonomy): Eukaryota > Metazoa > Chordata > Aves > Passeriformes > Alaudidae > Alaudala > Alaudala cheleensis. The sequence goes on from VWYE01016859.1 coordinate 85,480, forward strand.
CACCATCAGACTTCTGGAGAGAAAGCAGCTGGGAATTGGCTCATGCTTCTCTCAGTCATGCTGGCTTCACCTCTGTAATCCTGCTGACTTCAGACTCTCACTGCACAACTGAGAAGAGAATCATGTGCCAAATACACACCACACTCCCTCTGACCCAGCTCAGCAGTTGTGACTCCAGAGTTACCCACAGGAGTCTCTCTGTACATCCTGAACATGATTTGCACTGGAGCATTTGAGATCAACACCATAAAAAAAAGGGCTTTAAGAAAGCTCTTTTATGAGGAAATGAACAGGGCTGATCCTTCAAAGCACAGGTGTGAGCAGATACAGCCAGAGTACGTGAAAGGAGGCCACAAGCAGCCATGCAACTGCTCCATGTGAGCTGCATCTCACCTGACAGCCCATCAAGGTTTCCTTCTGCTGAGCCATGAACCAGACATGCCATCATTTCCCCAGTATTTCTGGCATCTACAGCCAGTTTCTCTAGACAGCCATGAGTCAAGAGGACATTTCAAAAACAAAAGGATATCACAACTCGCTGCTCTTAGTTACATTCTCCTCTATAAAGACACTAATTTCCTGAGCCAAAACTACTTCTCTCACTTTCCCATTGTCTTTGCTCCCCTTCTCTGCTCAAATTATGATCTCACTCCTCACTATTTGGTAGCTGGCTTGCTAGATTGCAATTGTTAGATTGCAATTCGAAGAAGATGCATGGTACCACCTGCTACGTGCTTTTTATTTCTTTTTGGCTCTGAAACAGCTGTTGGTTTCCAGTTTTGCAAATTCAGAGTAAAAAAGAAGTTTGGGTTGGTTTTTTTTTTCCCCCAGATGCTTTGATTTTCTGCAGGATATCAGGGCATGTAACAAACTCAGAAGAAAATTTGAGATCATAGGCAATCAATGTTTCCCATAAGTTCTGTCAGTGAAACAGTAGACATGTAATGAGTCTACTTAGAGTCCCCAAAATGATTCAGGCCCATGACCACATCTTTGTCTCTAGGTGGTTTTTTTTGAACCTTCTTCTGATTTTAACAATATTCTCAAAGCAAACCAAGGAACCGAAAATTTTATAAGCCAATAAATAGAATAAGAATAAAGCAATCAATGCATCAAAAAACTGCCAAAAGGTGAGATAGCAAGATCTCGCTGCTCTGTCTTGAATACCTCATTTGAAAGTGAGTGAAATCAAGATATACACTACATCTGCATGGTTTTTCAATTCACTGACTCCAAATCAAACCTTGATTTTATCAATAATGGGGCATAACTTTCTCAAAAGCACTGATGTGTGTGAGCTTAATTGTAACACTTTTTGACAAGTCACCTGTAGAAATGCAGATAAAAATCACAGCTTTCTACTACTTCATGATGTGAAAAGCCCAGTTGTGAGTTATCACAGGGGAAATGAACCAGCTATTACATTAGCACAGAGCTGGCCATGCTCCCTGAAATAAAGGCTCCTTGCTCTTGGGGAAACACTCCCCAATACTCAGGTTTGCTTGAGGTGTTGAACAGGGCTCTTATAGCAAAATGTACTTTATAACCCAGCATTCAACTCCCCACAAAAACTTAAGACCCTTATACTCACTGTTGACCTGATTCCAACTAGTGAGTAAAAACAAAATGCATCTTGCCTCAAGGATTTTGTTTGGGATTATTTTTCCTCAAAGATTCTACATGAAAATCCCCAGAACTGGTGATGAGCATAGCTCCCCTGTTGGAAGGGCTCTATGTCAACATTGGGCAGGAGGATACCATTCCCTCCTAGAATTGCTCAGCAGAAGCAATGTCTAAGCACACAAGAAACATCTGCAAAACCTGTCCAAGAGCCAAAAAGGCATTTTGAGTTGTGAGATTGGTAGACCCTGTTGCCCTGTGGCCAAGTTTTCTGAAGCAGCATAAATTTCCTTGCAAAATTATAAAGTTGTAACTGACCCCTTACACAGCCAAAAAAATGCATAGAAAATCTAATGTTATGCTCTCCCTTTTCTTCCCCCACTCCTTGTCTAACATATTTGCTGTTTCAAACTGTAACCAGTTTATAGCTGTTTTCCCAGCACTCCCAGCTGTTGCACACCTCCAGTCTCATGCAACTGGGAAGCCTCTTGTGATGAGCTGGACTGTACCTGTACAGAAATCATGGTGCTCTCCCCTGGCTGGCACAGGAGAGAGGTTGGGACACCTGGTGGGCTCTAAGCTGATTGGGATTTCTGCTCTCCTTCAATAAGACCTAAGCAAAGCAGCTCAGTGAAAAGTTGTTTTCAAAGCACCAAGGACCCAAGTGTGCAGTGACAGGTGTACTTACATACACAGTGATGGGAATAAAAACTCACTAGGGTCTCTTGAAAGGGGATTTTAAATAGCATCTGCATTATATGGCTTGCACTGACAGCTCAGGTGCTTTTACAGTCAGCACTGCTTAAGTCTATCTACACAGGCAATTCCATGCCTTCCTGAATTCAGGCTGTTCAGTTCTCCCTAAAATCAGCAGAACTGATTTGAGGTACACACCATTTCCCCAGCCACATCTGGTCAAACAGCCAGCTCTCTCCAACCCCTTCCCCAACTTTTAGTCAGGACACACCTCACCCAACCTCCTCCATCTGAGTATTGCAATGTGAACACCAGAACTTATTGAAAAGAGACCAAAACATCCCTCACAAGCTACTGTCAACTCCAAGCAGCAACCAGGGTGTGCAGGAAGTCACCAAATCTTCAGCCCCGAGGCCCTGGCCTCCCTGCTATCTGAGCAGCACAGCCTTTGAGACTTCAGGAGTCAGCTGTGGGTCTGCATGGATGGGGCTCTGGTAACTGGAGATTCAGGAGACCAGCCCTGTCAAAGCCTTTTCCTTACCCCTAAAATGACAAGAGTTACAGGGTTAGCTTTTTCCTTAAATGAAAGCAAGAAAGCCCATGAATAACATGGAACATTACAGACCTGAGCTGAAATGGAACTCTGAGGTGAAATTAAAGATTATTTTATTGATCATACCTAAACAATTTATGTTCATCACTTCAGTTTCCTTTAATTCTGGTGCAATACAACCAGATGCTATCTTGAAATTCAATTTCCCCATAACATTAGTCCTTCATGCACTCAAAAACACCTTCATTTTGTTCAAGCTCTTAGTCACTACAGCATTTTCATTTCACCCTCCTTTCCCCTTTTTCACTGGAAGCAGCATTTTTCCCCATCTGGGTTTAGGTTGAAATCTGGCTCATGGCTTCCTCAGAAAAGTGAGTCCCAGTGGAGCCTGATAGATCCTGGGTACATAGGATAGGGAATGAAGCAATAAGCATTGAAGATGGCTGCATGAAGGACACAGTTCTTGTCTTACAGACAGGAAAGCAGTGCTGAGCTCAGCCAGCAGCAGGCTGCATCCTGGATTGACCCCTTGTCACATGTCACTGCTAATTGTCTGACACCCCTTGAAACACTCCCTTAAGACCTGTGCATATGCCCCCTGTCTGAGGGTGGCATTATCTCAGTACCTGGTAATCATTTTCCCTGTACCCTGCAGTGCCCTCCACACAAAAGCACTGTGGTCATGCAAGACCCTGGCTACTCTTATGAGCCCACAACAGATTGCAAAAGCCCAGCTTTGGAGACCTTTCAGCTGAGCAAATGGAAATCTGCCTTACCAGAGGTGCAAAGCACAAAAAAGAGAGGAAAGCAAGGGTGAACGTCAAGTGTAAGATGATTTTCTATTGTAAATCTTAACACAAAAAGGCTGCGCCTACTTACAGCTAACAGGCTCTATTACTTGAAGAGACTGAGCTCTAAAAGAAAGCCATATCAGCTTTCTTCTGGAGTTACTCCAGAAGTGGTAAAGCAAGTACCAACCTCTATTTTCTGGGGAGTTTTCTTGGCCCATCCTATATGAGGCCAGTACCTGCCTCAGAGGAAGGAGATAAAACCATTGCAGGCATGATCCAGAATGCTGCCCAAACATGTCCAATTCCCAGGGTGTGAGTGACCCCTTTTACTCTCTCCTAGGCAGAGGCACAGCTGTCCCTTCTGCTGTGTGCTTGGGGCATGCACATCTCTTGTTACCACTGTGGCACAGACAACTCCACACTGCAGCTGCAGCACTGCACAGCCTTCCCCTCCTCCTCCCTGTTCCACTCCCTGTGCTTGAGTAACAGAACTGCACAAAACTGCATTAACTTAGCAAGACTGTGGAAGATAAGAGTATCATAACATTTACAAAATGGATTCCAGGTTCCTAAACCTGCACATGAAGTGCAGTTATAAATCCTTTTCTCATCTGTTACTCCTGGGCTGCAAAGAAAAGTTTCTCTTTAGGCAATCAAAAAGCAGAAAAATCTCACATTTTTCCCAAGTCATTACTTAGGCCTCTTGTCAAACAACAGACTTCAGAAAATTTTTTTTCCTTTCTACTTCCTTCCTACCCCCAAACATGCATGATACACAAGAAATTCCAGTCCTGTTTGCTAAGGAAAGCTTGAGATATCTGCAAAGCTTGCATGCCAGCTTCTGAGGGTGAGGGCTGGCACTGACAGGGGAAAGCACAGCTACAGAGCCTGTTCTGTTGCTGCAGGAGAGATACTTCTTCCTCCTAGGTGGTTCAGAAATATTTAAACCACTCCAATTCTATGAGCATAAAGTGATACTAAGTAAAATTCAACTAAAACTGCTGTAGTAAATTTGTATCAGGATACAATTGAATTAAACACTTAAGGGATACAAAACATTTCTGTGCAAGCTGTGTTTCTAATTTGTGTGATATCTCTAATTGGCACTGTTACATATTATTGAAGGAATGCCAAAATCATTCCTAAGGCAGGATGCTTACACTTAGTTGTAGCCTCTAGTACTGCTTGCTGCAGTACTACAACTGCCTAACCATAAGGTTACCCTGGCAGCCTCAGGAGCAGTGAAAGGAAAAAGCCCAGCTCACTGTGTCATGAGGGTTACAGCTCCCAGCTCTCTAAAAAACACCTGATAAATCAGGGCAATTCAACCTGTGATGTAGCTGTTGCTTCAGCACCATGCCAGCCATTTTTAAGATTCCCCAAATGCTTGCACAGAGATAGAACTGATGTCTGGCAGGCCAAGGTTCACATGCTGCCTCATCTTATGGCCTTAACTCAGCAGCACCATAAGTGCCACAAAGCAGGGCTCTGCCTCATCACTTCACTGTGTCCTTTCTCCCTGCCAGTACAGCAACAGTGCTAGTGCTCTCCAGCAAGCTGTGGGAATGCCTAATCCTGCCCCACAGATTGCAGCAGCATTTGTGCCATCAGCTTCAGGAGGTGCAGGATCAGTCAGTTAAAAACTGGCTTTTTCACATATAGGACACAGACTAGCAGGTCTTGAGCTATTTCAAAATTGTAGCAGGGTTCTACTGGCCTTTTGAGGTGATGGGCTCCTTCAGAGAACTTATCTTTGCCCATTGGGCTGTTTTTCCTCCAGGAAAATGGATGTCACTAGAGACCTAACCCATTTCTCATTCTCACTGTTGCCACAGACCCAACTCTGACCATGCTGCTTTGCTGAGGTATTCAGTCCTGATGCTGGCTGCTGAATCAGGGCCTAGAAAAACAATCTGACACACAGAGCTTTGTTAGAGTGGCAGAAAGAGGCAATGCAAAGAAATCCTGACAAATAGGAAAGGGATCTAAAGGTGCCAATAGTTACTGAAGCTCTGTGACAAATACATTTAACCAAGTTTTAAGTATTATAACAGGTAGATCAACTGAGACTTAATGGCATGGATGAGTTATCCCCAGATACTGAGTGCTGCACATTGTGACACTTCAGCATCATTCCTCAAAGCACAAAAGTGAGAGGAAACTCTTTTTTGCCCCTGGTGTGGCAGCATTCCTGCTAGATCCATCAGTATTTGTCTCACAGAGGAAGCTGCACCTAACACTGTAAGAAAGCCTCTATTAGATTTATTCAGATATTTGGGAGAATCTGCAGTCTAGACTCCTACATGGAAATCCAGTTTAATGGCCACAAAAGAGATGACACTTCTGGGCAAGGGAAGAACATTCCACCTCAAATGCTCAGAAGACAAAAATGGTTGGAAGTGTGCCACTGGAGAAAGTTACTCATTGGACTCAGCAACAATTGGAGACATTATTATAATTTCTCCTGAATAGAATAGTGGAAAAGTAACTCTTATTAATGACTGATTATTCATAGTCAGATTCTCCATCCCACAGACTTATTATCTACCCTTCACTTGTTCCACCAGTTTAGAAAAGGCTGCTTCTAGGTCCCTTCACAAAGGCTCACAGAGCCTAAGAACATTCTCTGCAACTCTGATATCTGGAACACTCTCCTGCATTTCTCATCTTGCCACTTCTACCTGCACATCACATATGAGCCCACAACTTGTTGCTTGCTGAAACAGATGAGGTTCTCCTCATTTGTTCTGCTCATCTTTCATATTTCATTTTGTGTGGGTCTAAGTATTCTGTCTGTAAACATCCATGGGTGTCTGCCACTGTTCATCAATAGTTTTCCCTGCCAGTTGTTTTTAAAGCAGTACCTGTTTGATTGGTGAATTGGCTAATGAGTAATTTAATGCATTCTGTTTGGAAGACACAGTGAATACAACCACCAGAGCTGGCTCAAGGCTCCTTATAAGCAAACTACACTGTGCTGCCCTGAGGATGAAGTGCATACATTAGACACTGAGCTGGCTTTCTCTGCCACAGAAAAGTGAACAGGATCCAGCAAAGGCTCACATGACCCATTTTTCCTGAAGAAGCTGCTGTTTCATACATTCTCATGCCCTTTCCTGGCAGCAGCAGCTGCCAGGCTGGTTTTCAGGGCTCTGCCAGAGCCCATTCTGCCATCCCTATTGTTGCCCCCTGTGCCTGGATCTGGCCCTGCCAAGCACCAAGGGATTAGCCTCATTCAAAAGTAAAGACAAATCCCCAAATCTACTCTGTCTGTGAGTTCAACCTATACATATACTTTCACCTCACTAGAAGTTATTTAACTATCAATAACCTTGCCTGCAAAGTTAAAACCAAATTATGTGCAATATGCATCAGTCCCCACCTTGTCTTGAGTTTAACTCTTATTGAAATCTGCTGCATTGTGTTAAAAGAAAAAAAAAAATCACCTCTGCCCAAATTGCCAAGGTCACTACTAATTGCTTCTCTTTGGTCAATGAGGTAGGCATGTACATGCACACACATGTTCACAGACACCCACTACATTCAAAAGGCAAAGAGCTTTTGTTTTGTGCTTTATTTGAGTGATCACATTTTTGCAAGGGTACTTGAAAAAAAATCCAGACTCTAAAGCCAGTTATGCACAATGCAGGGTGCAGAATGGCATGCAAAGCCTAAGAATGACACCAAGTTCCTGTTAGGATACACACCCTAGTGAAGCCTCAGTTCATGTTTCATCATTAAAAAAAGAGGTACTACACTTCAGAAATCCCTCAACACACTTCATGAGCACAAGGCTAGAGTGATATAAGAGAACTTGTACTGCTCCCTTGCTTTGGGATACATTTTCTCTTAGCAATTGACCACAAAATGTGTATTAGTGCATGTTCATATGCAACACATTCCAGCAAGTAAAGCACCAGGGATTTTTCCACACAGAAGTTGCAGATCTCTCATTCCCCCTTCCTGCAAGATAAGGAGGAGGAGCATACAGCACAATGAAGGCTAACCCATTCTGGAAAGAATGTAGGTCTGCACTGAAACAGTGAATTCTGCTCTTGAGGTCATAAATACAATCCAAGAAGAGCAAGTAATTCTGTAGAATTCATTACATCTGTAGGAAGAAATCCATGGGTGCATTTGGGACAATGCTGTCTCAGGTCCAGCCTTGCCAAGCATTCAGCTGTGGGAAGGAAGGGGTGGCTTGGCAGAAACAGTAAAGCTGGTCGGGGAGTAAGGGAAAACTGCCAAATACACAAGCCCTGATTACAATTAGTAGATTTAAAGACTCTTCTGTTATGAGATCTCTAAAAGGAAAAGGTTGGGCAATGTTCAGCCCTGTTCTGGTGGTATAGCTGGGTACATGAGCTGCTCCAGGGCACCCCACTTCATTTGCATTACAAGCAGCAAAAAAGCAATGGACACGACCCCTTTCAGGGAATAATGTCCCGAGAAGGGGGTTAATGGCAGCACAGGGCTGGCAGTGAGGCTTCCTACAGAAACACAAGGGGCCAGTGCTTGAAGAGTGTGGGAGAAGGAGCAGCCATCCCTGACTTCCCACCACCCAGCAGGAGATAGGGCAACTAAACACAAACAAGGCCAACCCTGAAAGATAAAATGTCCCCCAAAACCAGCAAGTCCAATGGTGCCACACAGCTGAGCATAAAATCCAGAGTCATGGCTGCTGCATTTATGTTCCCCCTGACCTCAGGCATGCCAGAAGTAGTACAGTTCTCATTAGTAACTGCTGGTATAATTTTTAAAAGGCTGTTCAATCATTATTGACTTAATACATCAACAAAACCCAACACATAACAATCAAGAGACTTACCAATGAAGTCACAGCAAAGGCAGCTTACTTTTGTAACAGTCTAAGATAAGGATTCATAGGACACAAAAAGGATACACTGATCTATTTTTACAGAAATATAAATTACATGGAATATTAATTATGTACTCTCCATGAATTCATATGAAGAGTATAAATCTTTCACTTTCCTGAGGGAAAAATCTAATTTGCTATTCCCATGGCTAAAAAGCTGTCTATATATGAATTTGATAATCATAATGAGAAATTATTAATTACTTGGTTGAGACTACTATTTATATAAACCTGGTTTCATGTGAATGAACAAAATTATGTGCTCTGACTAGAGCAGGAAGCAGAAATAACAGCACTAGCACAAATGCCTATAAAATACCTCTGCAAACAAGAATCCCACAAGATCTAGACATCAGTTAAAGAGAGACCATCCTGATATGCACAAAGAACGTGCACACAGGTAGAGGCTGCCTGCTCAGCACTGCCAGACAAGGACTCCACTTGCACACTTACCCTTAAGACACATTAGGCAGATTTATGAATTATGTATAATTACAGTCTCCCACTTAATGGCAGAAGTGGCTCTTTTCTTCCCACACAGACCTTGTAAAAGCTGATCTACTTCATCAGGTTTTTATAATGTTGCATTTGTCACCCATTTGGAGGACTGGATAAACTGACTTAAGACTTTACTGTAGAAGACAGTCTCAAAAACCTACTGCCCTCTCTATTGTAATTCTTTTTATCCTCCAAGTTACTGACTAGTTCTATGCAACCACTTTGTGCATGGAGCTAAACTCTACCCACACACTGCAATCCCTTTCAGAGCTCAAAGCTATTCAGAGCACTACCAGCAGCTATGAGGAAGTTTCCTCATCTTTCCCCCCTCAGATTTTCAGCAATACAGCAAAATACCATTGAGCAAAAGCACTGGCATATTTCTTTAAAAACATTAAACTTATGCTTTTATGTACCTATACTGCTGAACAAAAAGCAAAAAACATTTTTCCCACTACTGTTTGAGCAGGTTTAAGGATTTGGTGCACTTAAAAAAGCCAACAGGTATACAAATAATTAGGAAGACACCCAGCCAGAACCTCAGGTGTGTGGAAAGTTAGTTTAAACTAAGGCCAGTAAGAGCTATAGCAGAAGGCCTTGGCAGGGCTTCCCTCCTGCTGTGGAATAGGCCAGAATCAGGAGCCTGTGCAGTACCTATGAGCCCACCTGGCCCTGTCACAGCTCAGTTCTCACCTTACACCTGATTGCAGCAGCCACTCCAGCTGTTAAACAGCAAGGTACAAGGACAGGGGAAAGCACCAGAAACAGTCAGGAAGAAGCAGACTGAGGAACACACGTAAGCAGCTTCCTGACAGCACAGATGACAAATGCCTTCCTGCACTCTGGCCTACCATGTGCCTTATCTTAGAAGTACCCATCCCAAACCACAGCCCCATTTTCCTGTGATCTCATTCCTTGGCTCTCCAGTGGAGATCAATGATCACAGCACTGCTGGCTGTCTGCAGCAGCCTGGGGCCAGGCCATAGAAGTCCCAGAGCAGCCATAAAGAGAACACAGCAACTCAATGGGAAGCAGAGGAAGGAACAAAGCTTAGCTAATACTTCAGCTCCTCAAAGCCCAAGCATTAGCAATAAGTGAAACTTTACAAAAGGAAGGACTTCTACAATCAGGGCTCAGGCCTGTTACTTCAGCTAAGTAGAATAGGACTGTGGGAGAGAGACCAGCTGAATTACAGGCAGAAAAGCAAGTTACACAAGCATTGCATGTTCCAATGTGGTGTATGGTGGTTGGTTGAATTATGTTTGTTATGCTTTAAAACTATGTCACTGATAATGGGCTAGCTGCTTAAGAAGGCCTGGTCTTTGCTATAAGGGGCTCTCCTTTGCACCTGCCTGGGAACTCTGCATCACTACAGACCCTCACCCACACCCAAGCACTGCTAAAGGAGCACTAAAGCAGCACATGGCCCCACAGCAGATACTTCAGGATGGCTTTACTTGGGCAAAAAGTTTGCAAATAAGAATTGGAGAGCTACACTGCTGGTACACATGGAGCTCACCCTATGGGCACAGATGTTCACATTTTATCAAACACACTCATTAGAGGAGACTCACAATAAAGAATACTGCAAATGATGCCAATTTTTCTTGGGCAAAACTCCAGCAGGAAATAATCCTGTGTCAACTACAGCTCTGTCCTCTAGTACCACACAGACTCCAACAATGCACATGTTGGATTTGTTGAAGTATGTCCAAGTCAGTGTTTCATCCTTTTTAAGGACTTTTTCATTAAAAATTGTAAATAATCAGTAATTCTGAAGTATAGAGTAACTTAATAAAAATGAGGTACAGCTCTTACCAGTCACTGAAGGAGATTAGAGAAGGAAAAGGAAACAGAGTTACATGTCTTTAAACAAGTAATTTAGATAACATTAGGTAGTATTAGGTAATGTGCTAACAACATCACTCATTTTAAAGGTAAAGTTTTTCTAACACTGAATCACCCTAGTTAAAGAAATACAATAAAAATTACTCTTTATTCCGGAAACAGAGTTCATGTATTGTAACATCTGGTGATCCAGGGAAACAGCAATGCATTTCCTAAAATACCTGGCATTGTTCCAGGGCTTTATCAGCATCCTGGAAATACAGGCAATTGAAAAAACACCCATTATTGCTGCATGATACGAATTTCAGGCAAAGCAAAAAGTTCCATACAAAACATATTTCCATACAAGTCACATCCAATTCTGACCACACCATGTAATAGCCAAGCAGTTTAGAAGGCTGAATTCTGTTCTCAAAACTACAATAAAATGTTTTAATGTGTAATTTGTACAGCAAACTGTATGTTCTGGATATGGACAAGAACACAAGAGAGGGTCAGACTTCTGAAAAGCAACACTAATTTACTAGGTGTTTTTGCAAATAAACCAGGTAAAGCATGCATACTGCTACTCAGGAACACCTGAAACTCTGTGTGTTAAAGACTCTGCATTACTTACTGTTCAGATTGAGAATTACCACTTAGGTGGATGTTGGTTTGTGGACAACAGTCCTCATGTTCATGTCCTGATCATTCTTGCAGCACTCTTGAAAACCTGGAAGCGTTCATCAGATCAGAATGTAGCTCAGCTGCAAACAGAAGTGTTAATATGTTTACCAGAAGCCACAGAGATGTATAACCAAAAGGCAACTTGGGGTGCCTCCTGAGGGACAGCATTACAGAAAACACTGCTGCTAGGGAGTCAGAACTTTTCTGATGATACAAACCATCAGAAAAATCTGGCTGCTCAAGGGCAGCAAGACATTGACTATGGGATCAATTTATGACCCTGCCACTGCAGGTGCTGTGTCAGACACAACTGGGAGGGATGCTGCTCTGGTCCTTAGTCTCCTGACCTCCCACACCACCAAACCTGTGTCCCATTAACTTTGCTAGGACTGACATTTTCTGTGGTCACTAGACCTGAATTAAAAGCCTATCCTTCATTCTCTGGTAGCTGTTCCCTTGAAGCTTAAGTATCAAAATATCCCCTTCATTTTCTGCAGTCTCAGTCTTGAGTGTTCCTTACCAGTAATGTCAGCCCTGTAAATTTATTTTCTCATTTAGAAATAGCTGCTTGATTTTTTGCAGCTATAACCCTGATAAAAGAGAAATACAATTTCTTTTCCATATTGCATTTTGTAACCACAAAGCTAAAAATGAATTTTAGGAGATCAGCTGATCCTGCTTTGACAGACAATGCATTGCCCTTTCATCACAACTACAACTAGCAGAGCTAGGAAAAATTGTTAGATCATGACAAGGCTGCTACTCTGCTGTGCATCCCCCAGAACACTGTAATCCTCTACCATAATATGAGAGGGACATGAGCTCTTCAGTTATTTAGCATCTTTTTTAAGCACTGACAGCCTAATAAAATTTTTTTCTAATAAAATAATTTCTGAAAGTTGCAGTGCAAATCTGAAGAGCAACATTCAGCAATGCTGTAATGCCTCTTAGTAATGACCTACTTCCTTACAGAACTGGATCCTTAAGAGGATCACTGAAAAGTTAACAGAAAGGTCCAATTACTACAAGAATAAATAAGCCCATGTAAATTAGGAGCATGGTTGTTATCACACAGTAACGCTGTGGGTTTTGTGTAGTGCAATGGTATGGAATAAAGAGGCTGTTGCCAAAAGGGAAGACAATACTCACACCAGGCAAGCAGCAAAATTGTCACCCACAAATTCATTTCCCTCTCACATGTACAAGACCCTCACTGAATGTGTTGGACACAGGATGTGGCACCTGCTCTTTCACACCCACTGGTGGATACCTGGCTGCCAGTGGGGGTGAGCCCTGGGGCACAGAATCAGAACCACCCTCCCCCCCCTATGCCCTGCCTACCTGTAGCACAGGGGGGTTTGGCTGCCACTGCCCCTCAGCTCAGGAAGGGCCTGGGAAGTTGCCTGAGGAGGGGAGGGAGGAGGTTGTTATGACTCTGATGAAGTCACAGGACAGCAATAAGCCTCAAGGGAGCAGAGATAATTTAGTCTTCATAAAGCCCATGAACTGCTCACAACACCAGACACCATGGCATCAAGAAGACACCAAATCAGCAGAAGCACAGCAGTTAAAATACCTGTGAGTACTAAGGATGAGTCTAAAGAATCCAGAATGATGGGAATAATCTGAAGATAGATTCCATAGTCAATAAACTGAACTAGTAAAGAGGGGCTCAAAGAGAAAATTAAAAGCCTAAGTACAAATGCCAATTAGAAATTAATCAGCTCAGTATTAGGATAGCAGAAATCACCTAGAGAGCTAACTTAGAGCTAAAATGACACTGGAGAGGACTACACTGGATTTTGAACAGCATAAAGTTACTACAACCCAGAGGAGAGTACAAAAACCCCAAAGAAACCAGTAATCTTGCTATGAACACCTAAAAGGCATCAAGCAGAGCAACGAAAAGGCTTCAAACTATGGAGTTATAACTTAAAAAATATTAAGTCTAGACCACAACCCACTTGTTTATTATAACTAAAGAGAGAAAAACAAAAAGAACCCATCTGAATTAGCACCACAAACCTGGACTAGCTCCTCATAGAAACTTCCTAGTAAGCCTGAAAGAATACCAGAACCAGCTACACCAGGATACTTCAATACTCCCTAGTCCAAGGACTTGAACATCTGAAAACAAATAAAAAACCAAAAGCACTTCCAACAAAACTAAACAAACCCAGAAGCCACCCTACAGCACACAAGCAAAAGTAACAGAGACAAATATTAGACTAGGAGACAAGCCCAACAAAGAACCAAAACCTTCAGAGAAATTCACACTAACAAAGCAGAGCCAGAGAACCCTAGGCCCAGGACTGGCCTTATATTGAGCTCCTGGGCCACGTGGGCAGAGGGTGGGGACCTCAGGTGAGGCTGGTCAGGGCCATTAAGGGCTGTGAGAACACTCAGAACCATTCCCACCTGCAGTGCTGAAGTAATACTGGCAGTGCTGAGCTTTGCTTAGTATTGCTTACCAAGGACAAGTTTGACCCATTATAAAGGTCACTTTTATAAATGTCTTCAACATATATTTCTAAGCTACCCAATGTAATTATTAAAATAGTCTTGTCACACACACAGAAACTAGTTTACAGGCTTGGGTATGATTTAGGTTGCATTTTAATGGACTTGTTCTGAGACAGTGATTTAAAATGTATTTGAAATGACAAATGAGAAAATTGTTCCTAATGTACTTCATTGAAGGTCCCTGCACACAGACTGCTTCATCCAAAACATCAGTAAATGTGCCAGTGCTGCTCTCATCCACAGGATATTTTGAGGGCTAGAATGCTAAACTAGTTGTAATAGAAGGATTAACAGAGGGCTGTGAACAAGTATGACAGCATTTAGGGATAGTTTATGAGGGTGCTTCATGACTGTTTTGGGAGATCATTTAATGCCTGTCTCCTGACCTGTGGGAAAGGCAAACCACTAGAGAACATCCCTGATGTTCGCACACAGACCCATTTCACTTTGAAGAACAACATTAGATTGTTGTCATTCTTGCTCTGATAAAACACACCCTTAAAGTTCTGGGGTTTGGTAATAGGAAGATGGAAAGATAGAGTGTTAGAATAGCTGGGATGGCAGGAAAAGAAAACCTTGGAAGTGAAGTCAGGTGTCCAATCGAATGCCTTAATTTCAAAATATTCTTTGAATACAAATAAAGCCTAGAATTATTACTGAAATAACAACTGCTTAATCCTCACATGACAGATTGACAAAATACCTCATTTATTATTGCATTAGTTTTATCAAGGATTCTCACTGTGGAATGCAAGTATATGCTCAGACCACCTTGTATTTCATCTGATGCAAACATAGGGGGAAAAAAAAAGCTGGTTTGCCCCAAAGCAAGTCCCTAGCTGGGCACAAAGGGAGAGAACAAATGTGTCCAGACACACAGATGTATTGGCAGGAGCAAGACACAGAAATGACACAGGAGAGCCTGGTGTTGACATTGCACTCCACATTGTAGTGAAATGTTGTTCTTTGGGATTGGGGGGTACTTGTACTGACATTTTGCTGAAATCTCTTTGCAGAGATTTCAAAGGAGCTATTTGGAGGGCAATGCAGCACAGAGATTTAAACAGCCTTCCTGTGAGCTGAGAGGAAACAGAAGAACTCAGAAATGACAAGGGCAACAGAGACTGGCATTGTGGCCTTGCATGTTATTATGTGAGAGAACACATAGGTTAGGAAAAAGTTTAAAAGTGAAGGCAGAAAAAGATAATGCAATCATGGAGTACAGGAAGTTTTTCTTGAAGCAGTATTGCAGCCAGGAAACAGGATAACACAGCATGAAAAGAAGAATTAAATGTATCATCATGTAGATTTTTAGAGGGAAGTTTAAGTTGTATGCCACACAGGGAAATCCACATTGTTGGAAGCTTATCATCATGGTAGCAAAAGGCCAGGAAAAAACCCAAACCAAACAAAAAAGCCAACAAACCAAAACAACCCAAACTGTTCTTTATGTGTTATAGCTGTTCAGTTAAGCCACATGCGCAAAAGTACCTCTAAACTATAAAAAATGCTTTAGTTATTGCTTCTTTTAATAACAGATTGGATAGTATCTCTTTAGTAACAGATTCTAACAAGAATTCATTTGTGAAATCATATATTGTCAAGTATTGGCAAGTTTTAAGGCAAATCCTGTGTAGCCTCCATTTTAGTTAACGGAGCAGACACTTGTTTGATAAAGCTGGCACAGTCAGGGTAACTCTTAGGGATGTTAAATTGCAACTTTTAATTCTGTAGGGTGGGTGTATAAAATAATCTGATTGGGTTTCCTATCTACAGATTGCCTCAAACCTTCCCACCAAATATATTGATACAAGCTGTGTAACTGTGTTGGACTGTGTCACCATGCATTGTGAGTTTAGTTCTTCAGGTTAATTTGTTGGAGCAAGATTACTCTGAAAGGCAAAACCAGCTGTATACTGATGAAGCTCTTTTAAGCTGGTTACAAGTAAAAACATTTACTACTGGCTGTACTTCAGCTAAATCAGGTGAAATTATTTTAACTGCATGACTTTCAGCTGTTGCAGTTTTACAGTGGCCCCAGTATATATGGCACTAATTCATGTGAGAATTGTGAGGGGCCAAAGTTGGAGCAGGTTTTTTTTCTTCCCCCTCATATTTGTACCAATATATTGGTGTGAAAAGCACTTACAAATTCTAACAGTGTTAGAGCTGTTCAAATGATACAAGCTGTGTAAGAGAAGCCCTGAGCCTCCTTTGCTGCTCCAGCAGTTCATTTGTTGCTGGTGTTGGCTCCTGGCCTGTGTCAGGAATGGTGTGGCCAGCAAGACAAGGGGTGTGATTCTTCCCTTGTGCCGTGCCCTGCTGGGGCCACACCTCGAGATGTGTCCTGTACGGGCCCCTCAGTTCAGAGAGGACACTGAGGTGCCGGAATGGGTCCGGACAAGGGGAATACTGCTGGGGAAAGGTCTGGAGCACAGGTGCTGTGAGGAACAGCTGAGGGTGTTTAGCCTGGGGGAGGCTCAGGTGTGACTTTATCACTCTTCCCAATTCCCTGAAACGAGGCTGTAGCCAGCTGGGGGTCGGGTTCTTTTCTCAGGCAATCAGTAATAGCACGTGAGGAAATAAACTATGCCGGGGAGGCTTTGGTTGGCTATTACGAGGAACTTCTCCACAGAGAGAATGATTAAAGATGGGAAGGGGCTGCCCAGGGAGGTGGTGGAGTCACTGTCTCAAGAGACGTCTGGCACCATTCAGCGCCGTGGTCTGTTTGACAAGGCAGAGTTCGGTCGTGAGTCGGAACTCGAATTACCTCAGTGGTCTTTTCCAATCTAATGGATTCCTGTGAGCGCTCAGCAGGACAGACTGTGCGGGCGGTGCAGGTCTCTCTCCGCCTGCTGACCGTACCGCGGGTCCCTGCCGCGGCTCCGGGGGCTCCGCTGGGCGGCGGCCCCGCGCCCCCTGCCCTCACGGCGCCCCCGCGCCTCCTGCCCTCACGGCGGCCCCGCGCCTCTTGCCCTCACGGCGGCCCCGCGCCTCCCGCCCTCACGGCGGCCCTGCTGGTGGTGGTGCCCCGTGGGGTCTCTACCCTCCCTGTGGGGCTGCTCCCCTTTTCCTTCTCCTCCTTCCCCCGAGGAGCTGCCGTACCCTGCCAGCAGCGGTGCTGGGCGGGCATAGCGAAAACGCCGCTACCTCACCGCCTGGGTGAGGGCTGTGGCCGGCGGAGGTGCCTCTCCCTCAGGCCCAGGTTAGCGGGAGCTCCGAGCCCTCAGCTGAGGCGGGCTCGGCGCCCCGCGGCCCCGGGGGGCGGGGGGGGGGCCGCCGGGGCCCCCCGGCGG
>VWYE01016859.1:102888-346697 GCA_013398995.1 Alaudala cheleensis
GCGGTGGAGCGGCCCGGAGTGATGACGCGCTTCCTGCCCTCCCCGCCGGGGGTCTGCGCCTGGAGTCCGCAGCGGCGGCAGCTGCGGGCGGCGGCGGAGCCGGCGGGAGCGGGCAGGAGGCGAGCGGGGAGAAGGAAGGAAGCAAGCGAGGGAGCGGCGGGGCAAGGGCGCTCCGCAATGCCACAGTAACAGCGTTCCCGGTAGGAGCCCGCGAGGACCCTCGTCCTGCCCCGCCGTTGCACGTTGCATAGAGCGTGTGGTCTGTGCGGAGCCGCCGAGAGGGGGAAGACTCGGCGCGGGGCTGAGCGGCGGGAGCGCGGAGCCGCTCGCCTGCCGCGGGCTTCCCGATGCGGGCAGCCTCCGAGCGGCGGCAGCGCTGGTCGTCTGTGCCGACTTCGTCCGCACAGGCTCGCTCGCGGGCAGCGCTGCCCGCCCAACAAGTTGCCGGTTCCAGGGAGGACAGCAACAGCCCGGCCCAGTGCCGTGTGGGCTGAGCCCCGGGAAGGGGAGGGCGGCCTCGGCTCACCTATCGTTCGTCAGGAGCCGGGCCGGCATGAGAGGGAAACAGCGCTCTGTCGGAATTTCCCTGGGCCGTGTAGGGCTGGAATAGGAGGCAGGTGCTGGGGCGGCCGGCCCTTCGCATCGTGCCTGAGGGAGCGTGGCGTGGCCGGCTCGGAGGTGGGTTTGCCCGGGGAACGGAGCTGTTCGCGGTTGGGCGCTGTTGGCGACCGTGAGGTAGAAAAAACCTTTTCGCAATACGTGGTGAAGTGACGACCTCCCAAGGACGCTCGTGCCGCGTCTGCACACGCGTGAATCTGTTTCTATCGCTGTGTGTCTCTGTCCGCATCTTCCCGGGTGCCGGTGGCACGGCTCGGGTTGGAGCGGGTCGCAGGCGGTCCTGCGGGGCCACCCCGGCGGGGCGGGCGGGACGCGGCCGCCCCTGAGCGGCGCAGGCGAGGATGGGTGGGCGGCTGCTCCGGAGCCTCGCTGTTCCCCGGGCCGTGCGAGGGTCCAGCGGCTCCGGGCTGCCTGTCCCGGTGAGGCTTCGTGTGCAGGGCTGAGCGAAGCGCAGAGCCTCCCTCAGTGCGAGGCGGCGTTGTGTGCTGTCCGTGTCCCGGGCAGGGCTCCGCCTGTGTGACCTGGGAGCTCAGTTCCTCCATGCCCTCCGAGCAGGTATCGTCTCTGCGTGCAGTCTTGCCTTCGGGTGCCTGGAGAGCCCCGGCGCAGTGTCACTGTGTGGGAACACCTCACTGAGAACTGGGGCCTCTGCTGCCTTTATGCTCACCTTCTATAGCGTTTTTGTTTTGCTGACCAGCCATTTCAGGTTTTTTAGGCTTTACTTTTTGTGTGTTAAAATGCTGCTGTGACATTTATTTAGAAAGATTGTGTGAGTATTCATTGATTGAAAAAAAAGCCAACCTCTTGTCAAATTAAACAATTGTCCACTGCCCTCCAAGTATTTTTAAAGCTTATTTTGTAGACCTGTATTTTGGAGCAAAGTTTGAGCCATATTGAATTTTCAGGGCAGTTCTGGGTTTGGAAGCATGTTACTTAGAGGCATTGAGGAGTTCTGCATTCTCAAAGAGCCCAGTGGTTATGGAACAATGTCCCTATGATTTAAAAACAAAGAAGCAACACATTTCTGAGATTGCTTATGTAAAGGATGACTTAGGTGTATGTTTATGGCAGTGTGTTTTAAGTAGGAATGCAAGCTGCCAGTGTTGATTAAAGTACCTTAGAAATTGTAGTCTATGAAAAGCTTTCATATCTATACAGTATACTGCTATACTTCCAACAGAACAACTGTTAGTTAACTGTGAGTTAAGGTGGCTGAGCTATCATTCCTGCTTTAATTGTCATAACGTGACATTTTCAAGGGAGATTCAAGGTTACCACACAGCTGAGGAGGGAAGGGGAGTGTCTCTTGCCTCTTGGAAGTGCATTTCGTTTGAGTTTCCTAATGCCTCATTTAACTCACTGGTCACTGCAGAACTAAAGGATTAAGTGGAATTCTACCTTATCTATTCATGACAAAATTATTGAGCTTATGTAAGATAAGAGTCCTTCTTGTTTCTGGTTGCCAGTCGAAGTGGGTTAACTATGGCAAACTTGGATAATTTAAGTTCTAAATCTCAGTATCAAGTTAGATAAAGTCTACAGCCAGTTCATATGGGATACCCATTCATTTTACCATTCAGATTACGGGAGTTTATCCTGAATAATTGTCCTCTGTGTTTTTAGAGTAACATCTGTTGCATGATATCATGCAGTGGAATGTAGTACAGCCTAATTTAAGTTGATTTGAAACATTGCCATTGCACTGTAGTAGTGCCTGAGAGGGCGAGAGGTTTTGTGGTGTGTGTGATGGATAGATTGGTTACGAGTAGACAATACTGAGAAAGATGAACTTGCATTTGAACTGCAAAGGATTAAGTAATTTTACTCTGAGCTTGGTTTGTTTCACAGTTTTACTTAGACTTCTTTTATCGTTTGCCAGCTAATGCAATGACTGAATTCTACTTATATTAGGAAATCCATCTACAGTTATAAATACAACTTTCAGTATGGAACACTACTACAGTAGAATCAAGTCTTATTTTGGAGTGGGAGGAGTGGGTTTGAAAGACCTGTCTAGCTGTGGCATAGCTTGAACTGCATGGTGACTTATAAGTTTTGCTGTGAGAACTTTCTTTTATTTGGTATTGTTTCTACCAAGATTTGACTCCACATAGCAATGATGTACTGAGGCATTAATGTTTGGGTTGTCACTTTATTTGCTTATCTATATTATCTGTATCTGTTAAACCTGTGCAAATGCAGCCTGGATGGCTTGTAAAAGCAGCAGTACTTAATTAGTCACTACATCTAGACAGTAGTTCAAACATCTCAGCTCTATTCCTTTTTGTGGCATTGTAGTGTCAGATAACTGCTGGGATATCAGTATTAGATGCTCATGAAATATGAGCAATTTGTTGAAGTATCCCTCAAATCCATAATTTTAGCATTATAGTACTGAAAACACCATTTGAGTTGATTCTCAGCTGCCAGTCCTATCTGACCTTTGGAGATTTTGGTAAGCTGCCAGATGTGTAAACATCTTGATATTATTTTTTTTTAACATGCAGAATTTCTTGCTAAGCAGTTTTTTCCAGATGCTGCCTTTGCACCAGGCCCTAATTGGGTAAGAAGTGTGAATATCTTTACAGACCACTGTACCAGCTTTCAGAAATTCTTTTCTCCTCTCTGCTTTTGAATCTTTAAAATTTTTGGCAAGTCTGCTTATGCATGTTTCTGCAGACAATAGAATGCTAATGCAAATTGAGAACAGCAAACAAAATGATGGGTGTTGTTGCAAACAACAATGTTGGAGGGAGGCTGTCTTAATAAAGCAGTGTTATGTTTCATTTGTTTACTTTTGGATTGTAGGGCTTCAGTTGGGACAAATGGAGGTGGAAATTGCAGTTTCAGGTAGTCCTGAAGGAGAATGCAGGTTTTTGCTTCCAGGGTTCTGCTTTTGACCACTTGGTTATAAAAATACACAGTGAATTGAACTGCAGCAATTTCAGGGCAAAGGAGATACAAATGACAAAGCAGAGGGTTTTTTCAGAGTGGTTTATCTTACAACTTCCAGAGGCTATGTTAAGCAAAATAATCTCGGGTTTTGCAACTCTGTGGATGAGATTATGATTATGGACATCATGCTGTGTCTTAAGCTCTTTTATACTTTATTTTTATTGTTGTGATTAAACAGTCTATTCCTTTTACACAAAGAATCCCTTGAAGGTAGCCTGAGCTCCTTAGATGTGTAAGTGCTGATCCACAGCATGTGGTGCAATCCTGGGTCTGATGGGTGTTTACAGAAGTGTGCCTTTTGTCTCTGGGTGTGGGCAAGTTCCACCTTTGGAGTGAGGCTGGTATGCTTGAGGATGAGAAGGTGGTGGGGAGCCCTGTGTTTAGTTTTGACACCTAACTTTGAACTGTGTACAATGAATTTTGTAGCTTTCTGTCCTTGCTAATGCTGCTAAAATCCATTTCACAGTAGTCAGAGAACCATTTCCCTGGGTGTGCTATGTGCACACATGCTTATCTTGGAATTGAGTTTGAATTAGCCTGCATACTTGAAGCAATTGTGATAACATTTTGATATTTTCCACTTCCAGTTGCAAGCTGGAATTTCATCCCCAGAGATCCACCCCCTCAATTCTCAAAGCTCCAGCACCTTTTTACTCAAGCTTCTTCATAAAGCTAGAAAATGCACTGTCTGAATTCACAAGGTGAGGGTGACTATACAACAGTAAGTCTTGTCTTAAAATATCTTTACAGTATTACAGTGCTGACTTAGTTGTAGTCCCTTGACTTGGCAGCTACCAGTTGATTTCCTGCCAAGATGGGCCAGGCTGGCACTTGAAACTGCCTTCCTTTCATTCTCAGTAGGTAGCTCATCTTTCTGTGTTAGGGCAGCAGGAAGAAAGCATGGGCTGAAGTGAATTGGAAATGAACCTGGTGTGTTTCTCTATTGCAGCTTTTTTAAGGCTGAGATTTCTTATTTTCTTTAAAAAGTGACATATAACCCAGGAGCAAGCAGGAGACTCTCAGTCTTCTAAATCACAGCAAATAACAATTGAGGTGATAAAGAATCAATGGTGCTACATGGGCTGATTGCTTTCTCGAGTTGAATAACAATTTACGTTTGCCAGCTGTGGTAGATTTGTTGCTTTAATATATTGAAGAGTTAAGTGTTTTGCTGAAGTATTTGGTGTAATGGTGTAAGAACCTCTTAAACAATGGCATTGTCTTCCACTTAAAAAGGTCTTCATTGTGTAATCCTTTTCTTATTACATATTGTTTATTTTCATATAGTCTCTCTTTATCTTTTTTGAGAGTTGATATCTGTAGTGTGGTGAGTTACCCTTTGTCTCACTGACCTCAAATCCAGCCTATCCTGTGGTTTGGTTTCAGTTGTGTTCTGTACTGGTGGGAAAGTTCTGATTTTTCTGCAATGTGAGATCTAAACTTTGTGTATAGCTGACATAAATATAAGACAGTTCCAGAAATTGCTGTCTTGAATTTGTACAGCTGGAAACATTAATTAGGCTTAAAGTAATTTACATCAAGTACCTTTTACCTTTGCTCAGTTTACATGTGCCAAGTGCTGTGTAGCAGGAAATGGCCAAGTGGCACTTGGCACACAGAACAGCAGCAGCAGAGACAGATTATCAATGTCTGCAGAAGTGATGGTACCTGTTTAAGAAAAGACCTATGATAGTAGGAGGGATGGTGTCAGGAATGTGATGGTGGTGTAGGACTGATGGGCACAATCCTTGGACACAATAAATATGTTTAGATACCATGATAGCATCAAAATTTAGCAATGGGCATATAAATGAATATATGGATAAATAAAATCAGGAAGCCTGACTTGAATATTTCAGTTCACTGTAGCTTGCAATTCACATAATTCTTGTAATTCTTTATCATCTGTGACTGGAAGATTTTCTTAGATGATTTTCTGTTGTTATGTAAGGACACATCTGTTGACAAGGACATGTCTGAACTCCCAGGGGAGAGGGTTGAGCAGGAGTCATCACTGCACAGCCAGCAGGCAAGGTCAAGCAAAAGGAACCAGTGGTGTCTCCTGGGTCAGGGATCACTGAAGGCACTGGTTCAGGGAGGAAGAGATAAATGTCCAGCTCCAGCTGAAAAAAGCCTAGGCTGTGGGAAATGAGATCACTCTGTTGTGATGTTCAAAGTACTCTTTGGAAATGTTATGTGCAACAGCTGAGGATGCACAGACCCCAGGCAAGAACCCAAGATGTTGTAGTGTGTACCAACTCTGAGGAATATTTGGGTCTCTTAAATTAAAAAAAAAAAAATAAAAATCAGTGGCTGTGTTAGCAGTTGTGAGTAAGGTCCAGATAAGCCTGGCTGATTGCTGAGTAGGCTCTTCAGCTGCACTGTGATACATACAGGACTTAAAAACAGCTGATTAGTGTAGGTGTGTGTACAGAAGGCTAAAACCTGTGAAGAAATAGTTGTTAACTTTGCCTTGTGATGAGGGGCAGACCAGACTGCAGATTAGGTACAGAACAAATCTAGACATTGAGGAGGGGACCTGTAAGGGCTCAGTTCAAGTGGATCACAGGTGGTGTATGAGTGAGGGAAAATTTGTTCTCTCTGTCCTAGGCAGGGAATGTATTTTTAGGGTTTTCATGTCAGAGCTTTAGCTGACTCTGTAGTACCTCTCCCAAGGGAATGGCAGGGCTTCAGTGGTGAAGAGTTGAAGCAGAAAACCACCTTGGTTGTGGTGCAAGTGTGGGGCTAAGGTGAGCTACTGATGCAGCAGTGATGCAGTTGGGGGTTATTGAACACAGCCCAAGGAAGCTGCAGGCAGTGAGAGAGGCAGATGTGGCCTGAGGAGCCCAGCAGAGCAGCACAGAGCCAACTGCAAGGCCAGGCTGTGGAAGTGGCTCAGTAACGAGTGTGAATGTCTCTGTGGGAACAACGTGTTCCTGCCTCAATGCTTTTATCATTCCTTTTCAGGCATAAATTGAAGTTTGAAGTGTTACAAATGCCATCTGCATGTGAGGGTAAAAATCCTTTAGTACTTTCTACTGAAAAGTAAAAGTAAAGCACTCCTTTCCATGTGGATCTTGGTATCATCAGCCATTGCCTTGACTTCTCTGGGATAATATTGCCAACCTGCCAGGTCATTTAAAGCAATGGTTTCAAAAGATTTTTTTGATCTTACACCCTTATCAAAAACTTGTGAGCACACACACCAAAAATATATGTATTATTTAGAGATCTGTATACATACTGCTCTACTATTATTATACACATTATAGAACATACACAAAAATTAGAAATTAATAGAAGAGAAGACAAATAGTTAGAAAATTTGGGTTTTTTTAACAAAACCCTTTTTTACTTTCATTAAGGAATAATTTAGTGAGAGCTATGGGATTGAACATGCCTCTCTAATTTTTTTTAAATGCTGGTTCATCACTTATTTACAACCATTTTAAGGGCTGGTTCTAGGATCAGTTTATTTCAATACTTGATTTTAATGACTTTCCTGGCCAAATAAGATGTCAAAAAGACAGATCCAAGTGAAAAAAGTGCATTGTTGTTTGTGCTTTTGGAATAATGATACTAATTTTCCACTCCCATGCACTAACTATGCAGAGATTCTTCTTGGGATTCATCTATTAAATTCCTGCCTTCTCTGATGTCAATCAGTTCTTCTTGCAGACTAATGGGAAGATGTTGGATTCCTCTCTTTTCCTGAAGCACTTCTCTTGGAAGCTTTGCAAACAGTGTTGTTTTAAAAAGATTTTAAGGTTTAGGGAATTATGTAAAGCTTTCAGAGGCTTTTATAGGAGGTTCCTTCAGTGGAAACATTTCCAAACATGTATTTTCAAAACAGTCTCTGTAAAGTGAGTTGCTTCTGGAAAGCATTTACTCTCTTGCTTCCTGTTAAAACATCAACTTCACCTTGAAGGGACACCTTAGGTGTGTATTTATTTGAAAATATCTGGTAGGTAGGATAATGCTGCCAGCCCCTTGTCATCACAGAAAAGATCAGCCAGTTTTGAACAGTTGCCTTTGTAGGAAAAAACACATGGTGTGTCATTAAGTTTGACAGCTCTTTTAAGCCCTTTGCCACAAGATACCCAGCAAAAATTACTGTGGGAATTTCATGGTTACTCTCCATCTTGTCACAAGGTATTCTACTGCTTGAAGATCTTACTTTTATAAAATTATGTAATCAATGACATCCTGTGGCACTTGGTGCACTTCTGCCTCCAGCGTTGCTGTGTGAGTTTATCTATCTATGAATGATGCAGTGAAAGAATTTCACATGTGGTTATGGAGTGACTGCTTTAACTGGAATAAAAAATACAAGCATTCCAATGTAAAGGTTACAGATAAAATCACACAAGTGTGTACATTTGCACAGTTTTCTCATCAAACATAGTTTCTATTAAAGAAATCATTTACTGTTGAGTCTACTCTGATACCTCATTCTTGGAGTGGCTCCCAAAAGAGAAGTTCCCAGTGTGTTTCACTGGTGAAACAATCCAGCATATACCCTAAAATGAGGCATGTCAGAAACATCTGGAAGGTCAGCCAACAGTGTGGCACGCCTCCCACACAGCATAATTTGTTCTAATACTCGTTTCTTCAAGTCTTCAGCTGTTTTCTGTGAGCCTTCCAGCAGCATTTGCTGACAAAGGAATGCCACATTGGCTTCCATGTATTATTTCAGCCATTTTTACTGCAGTAGGAAGAGCAAATGCTTCCCCAATGCTCTATGCCTTTATCTCTTCTGCTGTTAAGTTACTAAACTTATAAAAAGCTTTTAAATATTTGCTATTAAGTTCAGGTGGTTAGAGTTTTTCTAAGTGAAGTATTATATCAAGTACCACATGACTTGAATAAATTGTAAAGATTTGTCCTCACCTCACTGGGTACTTAATTTTTAAATGTCTTGCTAATCATGATGGCTTCATGTTATCATTATCTAATATTTCAAAGGAAAATGTGTGTTTAGAGCAAGGTTCATGTTGTTGATGGTAGATCTAAATCTGTATTCCAGATAGTTATCATCATAATTTCAAATTTTTTTGGCCAACTTTTTGTCAGCTCTGATTAGATTGTTGGTTTTACCTTATATCGTGTGTGACAAGTAGCTTTCACTGGGAATAGGAAGTCAGTTGTTGCATATGGATTTTGAAGCAAAAAAAGATCTGTCTTGGCATCTGTGTATCTGACATGGTAATACTTCAGAGCCTTCAGGATCAGAGGTGATTTTAGCAAGATATGCAGCTATAGAGGGCCCTAAAGGCCCTAAACCATTTGTGTATTTCCCTGGTTAGAATTCCTTGCCTTGGTCTCATGTTACCATAGTTGAAAATAGGGTATTTAGTTACGTGGGCCACATGTGTTGTGACAGCATGCAAATATCTATCAGCATGCCTTTGTGAATTGTGGTCTTGGGCTGTGCCAGTTAAACTTTGAGAAATAAGCATTCCTAAATAATGGGAGTTGTTTTGTTGGTTTTGGTTTTCTTGGCATCTGGGGCTTGTAAGAAGGGATTCTTGTAGTGTGCTTATAACAGCCAACATGGTGTAGTTCCCATCCTGCCTGAGGCTACAGCAGATAAATTCCAAGTACCTGCAAAACATCTGCTATCAAGCGCCAGTACTGTCTTGGTACCCACCCAAGAAGTGTATCTTTTCATGTACAGCTCATCTTTCTGTAGCTGCCAAGCAGTGAAATACAATTTTAGCCCCTGAAGGAGATGCAAAAGCAAGGTGGGATTGCAGATAATTGTGTTTTGGGTAAAAAAAGAAGATAAAGCAGGGAGTTGCTTTTAAAAAGTTGTTTACAAGACTCTTAAAACCAAAGGAAGAAATGTAAAATGAAGACAGAAAATGATAGAATAGAAAGAAAAGAGAGAAAAGCATTAAAAAAACCTGCAAACTATAGTTACAGCTTTGTAAAGACTGGAGCTTTCTGGTAGTGTGTATTTACTAATTGTTTGTTTTGTTTTTCTGGACTATATACTCATGCCAAATTTCTTGCTTCATGTTTACCTCTCATTATTTTAACCAGAACTATATTACTGCTTGTTAGATGTTCTTTGTGTTATTATGACTAGATACAGAAAGCAACCATGTCCTCACAGAAACAGACCTTATAGAACAGCTTTATTTTGTATCAACACTTGTTCTGATGTCTTCAACTGCATTAGTTTTACTGTTTCCTTCTGCATTTGAGTTGTTCTATAAGAACTCTCTCATACAGCTTTTTTTTATTTGAAATATTTTCCTTTTCATGTATTCTATGAGATCTGACTCTCCCATGACTTGTGATGAGTGAATCAGGGTGCTGGAGACTTGTGCAAGTGAAATTTGTCTTCCTTCAGGGCCTCTGGTGTTTAGTAGAAGTTTTGTTTTTTTCCTGGTCAGTCTACAGGTGCTTGAAATACTTGTGCTTGCTAGGAGTTGCCATCTGAATCCAAGCAGTTCATACTTTAGATATCTCCAAGTAGCTTAGAGTTAGAAAAGCTTTCTTCTGGCAGCATTCATGGGATATTCAACTAAGCAATAGGAAAGTGCTTCTTTTTAGGTCATAAGCTAATGAAAGCCTAGTATTTGTATAACCAGGCTTGCCTGAGGAGTATGAGTGTCTTGTTGGGACCTATTGGAATGGTGCCTTTTGACAGCATTGGAGACAATTTTGTATTTTGGTTGGTGCGAATGACCACAAGGTAGTGAAACAACTGCACGTGGGGTGGAGGACTTGGGGCAGGTAGGGCAGGCCAGTCTGGGCTTCCCTCTTAGGCTCCCTGTTGTTAGGGAGTGCTGGCATGAAAGCAACTCTTTGTCCACAGCGCATCTGATGCAAAATGGGGTTAAACAGGGCTATTTGCATGGAAAAAAAAAACATTATAAGGCTCGGTAAAGAATGTCAGCAGGTGGACCTGGGTCATTGTTAGGCATGCTCTAGTTCCATAGTGGGTGTCTTGGGAACAGTGAAATGAAACTCAAGTGGGATGCAGATCTTGGTTCAAGTCCCGTAGTCTAGAAGTGCAAGGGATTGTTAACAGGGAACCTGTGCTCAGCAAAGAAGCTCTAGAGATATGTGGAAGGCAGAAATTCTGACTAGTAGTTAACTGAAGAGGAGATTTAGAGAAGACCTTGTGCAGTTCCAGCATCCCTTTGTTACCTGCTTTATCAAATAATACTTCTCTATCATGCAAAGCTTTAAATGAGCTGTTCAACACACAGTGGCCGTGGCTGAGATCTCGCTGAAGGGGAATGAAGACTGAATGTGCTTAAGGTTTTCTAGCATAGGTGTTATACTGCAAATGAATAATACAGTGCTGGATCTCCCTAGGAGAATGAATAGGGAATTAAAGCCCTCAAAGCAAGTATTGATTTTAGAAGAGTTTGATTCTTTGAGCTGGAAGAAATAACTTGATATGTTTAACTGTTTTGAGATTCTATGTTGAAGTCTGCAGGGTGCTGCAACCTCATTTGTTTGTTTATACTGGTGGTTTCTAAATGTCTGTTCTTGGCTTGTTTGCTGGCAAGTCTTGCAATAAAAGTTTCCTACAGCTGAACAAAGGAGCAGTGTTGAGCGTTTGAGAGAAAATAACATGGGCAAAAGACAGTGCTTAGCAGGTAATTGAGAAAAGGTACTTCCCAATAACTCAGCTTTGAAATCACACATGCTCTCATTTTCCCATGCATGCTTTGTTGTCCTGCTTTAGTGCCTGCTGTTTAATGATTCCAAATACAGCAACTTAGCTTTAGTCCTACATAAAGCAACGTGTAGGAAGGAAGAGGTTTGCCCACTTGTAGCTCTCTATGAGGAATGTGTTGATGTTGAAACCTTCTCACACTGAACCGCAATAGACCATTTTCTGAGCTGTTGTTTCTTGTCCTGCTGAGATACCGTTGTGACTGCTTTGTTTTTTAAGATGCTCTTAAGAGATTTAGAAGCTGGAAGTGCAAAATTGAGCTAGTAATTTTAGGTCTCCATGGTGACCATGGGATCTTGAAAACTAAGGAAATTGTATTTGACTTCCTTGGGCTCTAGGTTACTCCTAGGCCCTATGGGTTTAGGCTTGCAGCTGCAAAAAGTGTTTCTTCAGATGGTATAGAAAACTTCACAATAAAGAACATAAACCCCAGGTTTGTAATTGCAATAGACACACCGTGGTAGTGTTCAAGTAAAAAAACAATAGGAAACCTTTGAGGAGGTCTACAGAGATGAATTACACTTTACAAATTACTTCAGAAGAATCTTATAAATAGTAGTCAGGGCTGCCCTCATCAAGTGTCAAAAGAATAAGCTTGCTGTATGAGAGTTACTGCACTTGAAGACAATGTAGGTTATTAATGAGATAGTGAAATTGTGCTTTCTGTTGCATATACTTCATATCTTCTGATCTACTGAACCCAAATTTTAAGTTAGTTATACACAGAGGCATGAGTCAAAGTCATTGAAGCACTATTGAAATTGAGGATGAGGAGGAGCAGCTCTGAGGGAATGTAAAATACGATGTGTCACATCTGTCTCAATGAGTACAAATACAGCCTGTGGCTTTAGCAGTTGATTACTTGCTATAATTCAACCCTCATATCAAAATAAATTCACTTATTTAGTGCTGATGGTCACAAAGAGTAAATATACATTTATTTTGAAAAGTGCAGATAATGAAACTTTGAGATGGTTTGTTTGAATTTGCAAAGATAGATAGACCCAGGAGTACATGGTGCTGTTTTTGAGTGGTTTAGCAAAGTTATTGTGAGTTGGAGACAAGGACCAGTCTTTATGCTTCAGTGACAGTATCTAGACATTGAATTGAAATCTGAACTAGTTCTATAGCATAGAATGATGGAGTAACTTACCCAGTATCAATAAATGACTGGGATTTTTTGTTTCTGCATTCTCTGTTGGAGAAGAATGGGTTTGATAGTTGAAGGCAGAGTTCTCCTGTTATCTGATACTTTCCCACAGCACGGAGCCCTCTGTGGGCTCTGTGGCTTTGGCTGTCAGAGCTGGGTACCCATATGTGCTGTGGGTGTGCAGTTACAGCAGAAGGCCTCAACTTCAGCCACAAGCACTGCAATTTACTGAGAGCCTGGGGGGATGGTTTTTCCTTGTATTGTGTATGCAGGCACGGCTGCACAATCAGGATTTTTACCCTTCTCAGAAGCATTACAGGCATTTGATTGTTCTGTCAAAGGTAAAGGCAGAAACCTTGATGGGCAAGGGGAAAGTAACTTTGTGTGTCACAGCAAATTGAGTTGCTGAAATGTCAAGCCTGGATTTGAAAATTTAATTTGAAATACTGACTTTGAAGGCTTATTCTGACCTACAGCTTGAGTTTGAAGCTTTATTAAACTTGCATCCCTCTACCCTTTCTTTTTCATGCCATTCTCTAATAATGCTTCATATACTCACTGAGCGTGATGGAAATAAATCTGAATTGCTGTGTTCTGATGATACTTCAGAAACTCAGGGAATGGATGTTGCACACCAGTATTAGTAGTGGGAAAAGTCTTAATTTGCAAGGGTGTATATTTTTTCAGGGAAAAAAAGACCACTATATCCCAATTACTGCATTATTAAAAATAAAAACCAAAAAATTGGCAGCAATTCAGGAAGAGTTAAAAATGCTCCAGTTCCCCAGGATATCTTTCTCTTTTTGTACTCAGTGTTGTAACTGACCCTAACTTGCAGTGACATCTAACTTCAGTTTATTCCAGCTTCCTAAGCATTAATGACACTTTGGCTTGAAGAATTTGTAAATAGGTTTTTAGGTTGTGGCTTGCTCTCTACTTATACCTTGTTTAGGATTTGATAAGTTGTAAGTTTGGTTAAAATTAAAACTAAGGTGAGCTGTTAAGTGCCTGATTTTAAGTTACTTGTTTATTTCTCAAATAGAGCAAATGGAAAGATCTCTCTCAGCAGCTTGCACCTGCAATGCGAGCAGCCCGTTTTGGTGTGCTGTAAACATTATGCATTCTTAAAGTTAAAATGGATCCAATCTCAGTTATGCTCTGTTACTCTTTATCCTAAAACTCAAAACAAAGCTTCTTCAAGCTTGGATATTTGATTTGGATCTTGAATTTGTGCTGCCTCACTCCCTCCCATACTCCAGCTTTTTGGGCATTTTTTTCCCCCAAACTGCTGCTGTGGGAGGCATTATTGAAATACTTCCCAGCTGTGTATTGGTGTACAGGCTGTGACAATAAAGGGGTCATTCCTTGGGAGATGTCCGCCTGCACAGCAAACCCTCATTGTTCTACACGCTGCTAAAGTTAGTATCCTGTCTTTCTATTTCATACAGAGATAATCCTATTTTATTAAAATTAAGACTTTGGAAAAAATGTGTTCCTCTAGCAAGGTTTGGGTTTCAACACTTGGGATGAATACCATAAAAATAATTTCCTGTGCCCAGCTACCACTTGCCGTCTGTAAGAAGCAGTTCTTTGTTTGAAGGTTGTCAGGTTACAGGACAGACACTTGATTTTCTTTGGTTCCTCCTCAGCTGCTTTTAATAGGGAACATCTTTTCCAGTTGCCTGCTGCTAACGCTGAAGAGAACCCTTGTTTTTAAGTGTGGGACATGTTTGGCAACAAATAACTAATTCCAAATCTTGCAAGAAATGTTTGTTACCAAGTAACAAACTTCACTTTATTCCAGCATCACGGAGTGCATCATCCATATTGGGCAATTGTCATTAATGCTGTTTTCTTCCCAGATTGTCCATTCTGTGTGAAAATAGGGCTCTTATTCATGCACTGGTGTTTATTGACTCTTGCATAAATACTGCCTCACAACGAATGAAGGGCTGGGATTTAGGCATGCAGCATTTGTTTGCAATCCAGTGAGGAATCTGCCCTTGCTGTGGGTGTGGCACACAGAAAATACTGTGAAGCTGCAGATGCTGATGCTGAGTGACTTGTCATCTGTTTCTTCAGTACAGTTTTTGAGAGACTTGGGGCAGGTGAATTCTACACAAGAGGATGTTAATTCAGATAGTGTCAAACTTCCTGGCCCCTAATCTGGGTTCTACATTGAGCTATGTTTGAAAGAGAATCTCATCAGCAGTTACTATAATTTCATGTGTATTTTGCTCTGGAAACCCTTTTGTTTCATTTCAAGGAAAGTTATACTGATATGCTGTTAGTTTATGACATCCTTTCATCAGGGGTGAAGCTTTTGTTGCCAACTTTCAAGAACAGAATTCTCATCAGTTTTCTGTATTAAGTGCTGTGGTAACATGGTTTCGAAGACTGTTTCCTGCCTCAGGTGATCAAAGAGAATGCAGAGCTCTCCACTGATTGTTGTG
This sequence comes from Alaudala cheleensis, assembly GCA_013398995.1. Classification (NCBI taxonomy): domain Eukaryota; kingdom Metazoa; phylum Chordata; class Aves; order Passeriformes; family Alaudidae; genus Alaudala; species Alaudala cheleensis. Next base: position 117,764 of record VWYE01016859.1, read on the forward strand.
GTTGTGATGAATTCCTGCCCCATCCAACAGTGCAAAAAACTATTGTATGCAGAAACCTCTACAAACGAGCTTCCTGATGAGATTAACTACTCTGCTGACCACCCTTCAGTTTTTCCTGAAATCAGTAGCTTCAGAGGGCTGTAGTACAATATCTATCTGCTTGATGGAGATGGGCCAGAACACTAATTGGACAGTGTATTAATGGAAGACTTAGTTGACTTCCAGTGTTCTTCTCCTCAACCTTCAAAATTTGAAAGCATTCTTATGTTCGTTATTTTAAATTTAAATGAGTTAGAGTGTGTTAGGAGAGATTCTGCTGAACAGTAGGACATAAGTTTTAATCAACTCTGTCTTTTGATACTTTCATTGTGTGAAAGCAAATAATGATGTATATCAGTTTGCACACTTTCTCTGGGTTGAGCTAGAAACTGGAAATTGCTTTTGAAAGAAATTCTTTCTGAGGACTAAAGTCTGCTTGATGGAGCAGACTTGCAGCCAAACCAAATTGTCAAATGAGCCCAGCCAATGCAAAATGTGGTCTTTCTTTCAGCTGAAAAGCTGTGGGAAAGCTAGTATTAGTTTTCCTTGTTTACTCCTTATTTCAGTGCCAGGTATTTCCAAGTTCACTGCATTTGGCATTAAAATAAATGTTCTACACAGAACACTGAATGTTGACTTCTGTTAGTTTGTGTTGTAGAAATGGTCAGTGTGTTTTACTGGCAGATGAAGCCTAAGAATGTTGTGTTTGGAATATTTGTACCTTTCATTTTTTTCCCTTCCCTGCAGAAAAAGTTGCTTTAAGAACTGCCTGTTAAATTGGAAATGACCTTACTTGCTTTCAGTTATAAATAGCAGTAAAAAGGAAGGGGATTCCCCTGCTGTCAAGCTCCATTCATGGCTTTCTATTTTGGTTAAAGCCATGCCTTACAGTGAGTACACTGTGACTTCCAGCCCTCAGCATGCTGCAACAAATGTAGTTGCATTCCCAAAACTATATATTTGAGGTCATAAACAGGTAATATTGCTCTGGTACAAGTCCTTTTTTTTTTTTTTGGGTGTTTTTTTTTTTAGTTAGTGGAGTTAGAGATGCCATGATATGTCCTGAAACAGTGCCCATGTGCTAATTTGTGTGCCTCGTGCATTCCTTTGGGCTCTGTCGAATCATGAGAAGCTGTTAGTGGTGAAACACTACTGTGCCTGCAGTTTGAAGAAAATAACTCTTGTGTATATGACAGCTTGAGAGGGGCAAGCCTTTGTCTTTATTCATATTGCTTTCTCTTAGAGGGCTGTGGTTCTTGGAAGTGAAGCACTTGAAATAAATGGTGAAGCACTTCAGTCATGTTTAGATGTGTGCTCTTTCTTTAAGACCACATTTAAACATAGTTTTAAAGATCTGTTATCTAAAGCATTAGTAAAAATAAACCATAATTTAATAGTAGAAGTGCTAACTGTTCTCAACCATTTAATTACATATATAGTGTATGTCACTAGCTGATCAGTTGTCTTATCAAAATACATCTTTGGCCAAATGCAGGTTGGTACTGGTGTCCAATTTACACCTCACCTTCAAGTCATACTGTTTATATCTTCATCTCTGCAATTCAGTAAGTGTGAATGTGTTGGGAGGAAGCATTTGATCTATCAAAATATGATTGTATGATTGATACTTGTTCTTGCAAGTAGTGCCACTGGAAAATGGGATTCCTAATCAAAGGTTTCTGGTGGATTGTATGAGAAACCTGTAATGCAATGTGGAAAGCTCTGTATCTCCTAGGTGCATGGCAGGGCATAATTAGTGATATTCCATTATTTGTACATCACTGTAACCTAGTTTTGGAGGGAGGATGAAGGCAGGCTTGGCCTCTGACTTCAAGTGCTAGTTAGATTGATTTGACATGAGTAGTAGTTTTATGTCATTTCCCAAAACAAGACAACAAAACTGCAGGGAAAGGTAGAATTAGTTTGAAAAACATCATCTGTCATAGGCTCATGTCAATCCTTTTCCATCCTTTTGCTCATGTCAGACAAACTAAAACCAGATTTGTCTGGTTCAGCTTCTCTGTGATTGACACAAGTAGGTTATGGGTGATGATTGTACTCTCAGTTGTTGAGATTAAGAAACAGCTACAGTTGTGGGGTTTTCAGTGCCCTTCAATACATGAAGGAAGCTGCTCAACTTCATCTGCTTCTCTCTGCAAAGCTACTCTGTTGTAGCTAAGGCCATTGTTTACATGCATGAATTGAGTATTTTGTCCTGTATGAAGTTAAAGAAGACTGTGGAATGTGTGCCCATTAGTAAGGTGTAATTGTCTTGACAGAACGTTCACTATCTCCTGAGACAGGGGTAATTTTGGGGTAATACAGAGCATCAGATCTAGAAGTATTAACCACCATCAGCTATTTCTTATATTTTTGTTTTTGAAGGAAGCAGCAAAAGACCAGAATATTTATATTATATCAGTATCAGTCTGGGAGGATGTATGAAATGTAATTAAATAGCTGAACTGCATGGAAATGAAATCAGTTTTGTCTGAGATGGCTCTAATGATTTTTGAGTGTCCAGCTTATCGATATTCAGTACCTAGGCAATGTGTTCTTTCTCTGACTATGTAACCATTTGAAAGCTGGGTCTGAGCAGTAGTTTTTACTCAACACTGCAAGGACTTTGACATGCACAAACTGAAACATGTTTTAATTCAACCCAGATGCTGTGGAAAAGAATCTGAATTCTGCACTGTTTACAGTGTGCTGTTGTATTTAAGTGCAGAATGACTACAGGTCCTTACTGATCCCTGATCTGCAATGGGCACTGCATACACAGGGCAAGGCATCCCTGAGTATTAATTGAGGAATTTTGTAGCATAATACTGCATTCTGTATCTTAAAAATACAGGGATGGTAGTTTCCCATTTTGGGAGTGGCTAGTCTTGTAAAAATTCCCCAAGAGTGCAGCAAGTTCACCCAGTGCTGCAGCAGTGCTGGCTGTGTTGTTTTCCCCAAAGTTCCCATCCTGTGGATTACTGAGTCTTGCAGTTGCAGTGCTGATACCTCAGAATTTACCCTGGCACTTGATGTTTGAGGTACTATTTCATTAATATCTCTGACAGGTCAGCAATTTAAATCAAGTGAGGTTGCTGGTGGCAGCAGGCACAGGATCATTCCAGTAAGGACTTTGAATAAGATAGAGACCCAACAATAGGTTGCAGTGTAGGTTTGTTTTGAATCCCCAGTTATTTCTGGCATGGCTTCAGTTTTCATAAATAAGATTAGCATTGCCCTTATCTGTAAACTCTTGAGATGAAATGACTTAAAATAACTTGTACGCATTTATAAAGTACTTCTTTCTGCTGAGCCTTAAAACTGAAGGAAAGCTATTGATGTACTTCCTTTTAATCAAAGGGAGAAAATCTAATATTTTACAGGAAGTTTTGTACATTACTCTCAGTAGGTTAGAATAGTGAATGGAAGGGCAGGAGGGCAGGTGCTCATGCTGGGACTATCTGATGTCTTTTGAAACACCCAGCTTTACTGCCTAGAAGAGCCACAGTGCTGAAGAGAATGGCAGTGATGGCTGCTGTAGTTTCAAGACCAACAAATTACTTCATTTCCTAGATAATTTTTTTTTTTGTAAAAATTTAAGCACTTGTAAATTAATGCTTGCAACATCTAAAAACATATTGTACTGGTATATTCATTACTGAGGTTGGGAGTAATGAAACCAGTCAGGAGTAAAGGGTACATCTTGTGTATATGTGTGCATATGTAGGGTTGCTTTTGTGTTTGCATCACTGGATAACACCATCAGCAGCTTCTGAGTCCTGTTTAAACATTGCAATTCTTTTAACTCTGGAAGCATGTTGAAAGTGTCAAGGGCAAGTATCAAAGTCAGAAACATTTGTTAGACTTGCATAATGTGAATTTTAGTGATTTGAAAGGGAGATGAGGTCCATGAAGATGCATTTGAGTTGTAGAAGATACATTTCTTCTCAAATTAACATTTTAGTGTCAATGTTTTAACACTCAAGAAGACTGAAAATATTTTTTGGATTGCAATATTTACTCCTTTACTGGCTCTAGTGTAATTTCTTTACTTAGTTTGCTGTGTGAAGTTTAGCCTAAATATGTCAATGCTGAATTGATGAGTTGCATGAGAATGAAATATGGGATTTTTTAGAAAGCAAAGTAAATTAAAACAAGGCATTTCTTAAAGGTACTCTGTTATGATTTGGTAAAAATATTGTCATTTTTGACAACCTCAGACTGTGGCCTTCAGGTTCATAGATGTCAGTGAGGACAAATAACTTTAGCATTTCAGGAGAAACTGGATTCAGAAACAATTAGAGTCACTGCCTCAAGTGTCACTGATTAGTTTAGTGTTTTATCACAGTTGTCTTGAAAATTAAGATACCTTGTCTACAAGCAAGTGTTGGGTGATAGAAATAGTGACACTGCAAGTCTTAAAATTATCTGTCAAGAGTTTTTTCTCCACACATGTCTAATACGAGCTTTCTTGGCTTCATTGATCAAACACTGTAGGTTTGCTATAGCTCATGTGTGTTGGGACAGCAGTTGCTGCTGTCAGGTCATTCCTGCTCGGTTCTGCAATGTGGGCTGCCCTGGTTTGTTATTAACTTTACACTGAAGGACTGAAATGTGGTTGCCTTGCTGCCACAAGTCAAGTTGTTCAGGTTTTTCTGTTATTTGGCTTGGTGTGTCTATCATGTTGAAAAGCAACATCATAACAGGCTGTTTCTTTCAGGAACCTCTTAGCTTAGGTAAAGTATTTAAAGTGTTTTTCTCCTCACATGTCTCCCCACAGCAGTACTCTGATGTGAGTTAACATCTAAGCTTTGCTCACTGCTAGACTGTCCTGTAGACCTGTTCCATTATTCAGAGATCCCAGGCTGGCAGGAAGGAACCAGTAAATACAATGGAATGGGGGAATATTTTATTGGCATTTCATGCTCTACATACCTCAGAGCCAGGTAGCACCAGTCAGAGTGATTTTGTGTGTGCTTTAAGAAACCTGGCAGAACAAGTGGCCAGTGCCAGCATTTATTTTATACTTAGCCTTTAGTGGTTAGTGTATGTAGCTGATCAGTAATCAGAGTTTAGGCACTGCTGCCTTAGAACTGTATTTTACTTCTGGATCCCTTAAAATAGTAAATGTGAAAAAGAGCTGAAAATTCTCTTAATCTATCTTCTTTAGAATCTTACCATCTTAGGGAAAATATTTGACTGCATAACCTATAAAATTGTGTCAACAGGAGGAGGAGCACTATAAAATATTCAAAATAAAAATATGATCAGATTTAATTTGACAGTCTGGAGTTTGCTGTGAGGAATTTTTGTCTTTGACAAGACATCATGTGTATGTGTTGTTTCACCTCGTCTCAGTGTTCTTGGCATGCAAATTATTCACAGGAGTTATTTGTATGCTGGTACATGGTAAACACATAGTAAGGTTTGTGTTGTAGTGCATTTGGTTACAGTTGCTTAGTTTGGAAACAAGTCTTGTCATCCGAGCAGCATTCTCCCTAAATGCCCAGGGAGTGTCTTGTTGGGTGGCATTTCTGCCCAGAGACTGGTATTTCTGCCCAGATGTCTGGGCTGGCTTCAGGAACTGGAGCACTGTAGCTGGAGCAGCTGACTTGATTTCCCCACTGCTCTCATGCTTAGGGAGTTGTTTTGCCTTTTTCTTTTCTGGTTCCCCTCTTGGCCACCTCTGTAGCTGGAGCTTTAGCAGGTATGCTCAAAGGCCTTTGTGGTTCATGCACATGCAAACTGTGTCATCAGCAATGTGTGATGAACAGCTGAATCATTCCATCTCTGATTTCAGAGCACTAAGGCTGGTCTCTAATCAGCAGCCTCAGGGCACTAATTGGGTGTCTTTGCTGCTTTGTTTTGTTTTTGCAAAGTTGTGGATAAGACTGTCAATATCCTATTTGAACAACTACTCTGGAAGAAATGGTATTATCTGTAGAGGAATGGAAAATGAAGGGAATGGTTACTGAAATAATTGTTACAGCAAAAACAATGAAAAAGAACAAAGTTTGGGGTTTTTTTAGCAGTTCATTAGGTTCTCCTTACTAGGAGTGCCATAATAAACATGGCATAGTATTCCAAACATCTGTCATGCTGCTATAATTGGGTTCTAGAAAAACACCTGAACTGAAAAAAACCTGGGTTTTGTTGCCAGGATTTCATACTGTCAGAGTATGAAATGCTAGATTATTTTTTAATTATTGCCTCAATTTACTATGAGAGGAGGCAGAAACATGAAAACACTTCAGTTCAAATGTGATGGGGAAACTGCACATGTCCCTTTGACAGAATCTATTGATTTCTTGATCAGTTGTCTTGCTCTGAAAACTAAGGTTTCTTCATCAAGTGTTTTGACTTACTAATTTTTGGTGGCTTTTTGGGGTTTTTTATCTTTTAATGAAGACTGACATGGTAATTTAGCTTCCACAATATTTTGTTTGAGGCCATTTTGGGGCACAAGAACATTCAAGTGTAAATAAAATTAATTTTCTTCTCCTACTGCCATTCCTGTCTCCACTGGCAAGGCTTTCTTCTGCCAATACAGTTGATTATTAGTATTAGTTATATTTCATTGTCTGACTACTGACTTGAGTTTGATGCTGACTTGATTTTGAAGTGCAAATACTCAGATTTGTCTGGAGTTTTTGCCCCTAAAGATTGCTTCAGCTGCTTACTGCCCTGCTGATATTTATCTCTGCTATTTGGGGCTGCTGCTACGTGCACATCAATGGCCACAGCTATTGCCGTGGAGTTTTGCTGCTACTGTTCCAGATTTGAAAACAACAAAGAAAAAAAAAGTATCATTTACTTCCTTTCCTTATCTCACTATGTTTATATGTGGAGTAACTCTTGAAAGCTCCGAGGTTAATTTGTTTCAGTAGGCTTAGTTGTGTACTGGCTTTTAAGGAGGACAGAGTGCAATAAAATGGGCTCTCCTACAGAGGGGGAAATGTTGAGCCTGACGGACCCAAATGCAGCCAATCTCCACTGCACTGTCAGTCCATCAATAAAGTCACTCTTCAGGCAGAGCTTCCCAACTAACTTTTTGGCTTGTGAGGGTTGATCTTGGGCAACACTGAATTTACAACCCAAACATTCTCTGTTGTAGTTGAGGCTGTTGCTGTGTCACCAACCCCACAGTGCTGCCCCAGTGTCCTTGACTTCTGCTCAGATTAAGTTCCAGGACCTTTGCCAGTGTGTTGTTGTTCAGCTTCTTTGACAACCTACTACAGCCTCAGGTGATGTTTGTGTCCTGCTGCCAAGCAGAGTTTGCTGCAGATAGGGTTGGTGACTGGATGTTAACACCTACCAAATGTGCAACTTTTGGTTTCATGTTTTTGTGCTGATGGGGCCTGTAGTTCAAAGAGGATTCTAAAGGTTCTTTTTGTAAGGAAGAACTGCTCACAAAATAATCTAATCTAAGATGCAGAGCTAGTTGAAGCAGCCTAAAAAGAAAACTTCAATACTATGAGTTTTAGAAAGTTGTGTCAGTTCATATTTGAAGAAATGTAAAGCCTGTAAGAAGTTGGTGCTGACTGTAAAGGGTAGTTCCTTTCAGGGGTGTTCAGTAGGGAAAGACACCTTGGAACAGGCCTTGAAATATTTGTCCTAAAGTTCAAGTTAAGGCATTATTCTTGTTTTAGTATTCAAAAAGTCACAGTTAAATCAGGTGTGCATTTTAACTAAACTCTGTGCATACTGGTTCATGTTCCCTGAACCTTCTAGATAGTAGGAGGGCCTTTTGCCCCTGTCCATATTTTAGCAGAATTCTTCTTCCCATTCCTGTTACTCTGTTATTCCAGAGTTGTCTACCTCTCTGCTTTTTCTCCCTTATTATGTGGTGTTCTCAAAGAAAAACAGTCTAAGTTATATGTCTTTGAATATGATATTTAACTTAAGTGATACTTGGTGATCAGGGCATATCTTATCAGTCAACTCTGTTACATCTGGAGAGTGTTCTGATGTTTTCTGAGATCTGGCTCATAAAGAAAGTCTATTTTCTGAGAGGTAGGCAAGAGTGAGAGAATTTTGGTTTAAAGATTTTACCAAATATTTTTTCCTTGTGTATGCTTTCCATACTTCAAATAAATAGATAAGCAGTTCTAGCCAGTTGATTTCAGGACATGTCAGAAGCTTTTATCTTCATATGTAAATGCATGAGAACTTTAAATATCTTTTGAAAATGTGTAAAGAAATATTGAGCTTAAAATATCTGCTTTGACCAAGTTAAATAAATGGACAAGATACGTTTTATAATTAAGGGCAGACAGAAAGAAAGCTTAAACATTTTTAGGGGCAGTAAAATAACCCAAAAGTCTGAGGAGCTGCCAAGTATGCTGGAATTGTAGTACCAAATCATAATAGACAGTGCAGAGTGAAAAATCTGGTTTTATATTGTCAGTGTTTCTATTATCATTACAACATAGTTCTTTTCCTGGAATTTGAGGTATATAGGCACTAGAAATGCAGCTGACAGAAGGAAACTTGGAACAGCTTCCAGTGTTCAGGTGGTCATTGACTGATACTTGAAATAGTTGAAAGGAGTTACACACGTCTGTGATTTGTAGAGTCTTTTCATCAAGGGTCCTTTAAATAAATAAGAGATGGGAAGAGAGTTAAAGTTGTTCTTTCTTGAGCTGAAGTGCTCAACATTATAGAAAAAAGCCTCTGCCTGAAATTAGGTAAGAACATATTAGTGGAGTGTAATACTTGAGACTTCAAAGATTTTCAAGCAATGGGAGTGCCTTCTGCACATTCCCTTTTAGCTTACAGAACAAACTTTGCCATGTGTAGGAGAGCTCTGGAGCAGGAGCTGCTTTGCCCCCTTTGCCAGCAGCTTTGATTGCTGTCCCCCAGCTGGGTTCTCAGCCTTCTGCACGGTCAGTGATGTGCTGCTTTGTGTGTGAGGGCAAAAGCTGTGAGAACTTGTTCTGCAGCTTGGGATTGTTTCCATATTTCTGCAACTTTTCTTTAAAGGGTGGGAACTTTACAAACAGCTGCCATGATCAGATCCTAAAAAGTCTTGGGAAACTTTTAGAAAACTCTAAACCTAGAACAGAGTCTGCATCATAACCATGGGTGTTGTTGGTCATCAAAAAATGCTTTCCCTGCCTGGGTAAAAAGCTAGTATATACTTTATAACATTCTTGCAAGAAGGCTCAGTGTAAATTGAGGAATAGATTCCTTCTGTTTCCTTGCAGTCTTAGTTTTATTTTGCAGTTGGGATTTAAAAATGCTACTATCTCAAAAATCCAGTAGGCAGTTTATTTAGATATTATGCAAAACAAAGCTTCCTGTTTAGCAATTATGTGTGCAGGTGTTGTGTGATGAGTTTATTTGAATTATTTTGCTTTCACTAAATGATTATGTATCTCTAATTTTGAAGTGGAGTATAAAATACCGGACTCAATTTTAATTGCATATCTAGACCTAAGAGGGACTAGTTCCAGAAGGTGCTTTCATCCCTGGGATGTCCATTTGCATCCTGTTTGTCTTTCTTCTGTGATACTCTCGCCAAAATATCTGAAACAAAGTTCCTTCTGCCCTACTTTTGCTTGGGATCTGAGGAGATCTATTCTTGGTGACAAGAACAGTAAAAGAAGTGTTTGTTTACTAGGGAAAGTTAAATAGGTGACACAGTGATGATGTTATTACTTGTTTGAAGTGTGGGACCAAAATATCTGTGGAGGAGAAGGCCGCAAAGCCTGTTGAGTTACAGGCTGGAGAGAGGCAAATGGTCACTAGTGCAAACTGAGTTCCTCTGAAAAATACCCTTCAATACAGAACAGAGTGAAGAGCTTGCTGTAACTTCCTTGTGGCCACACATTTCCTTGCTCCATGTGCCATACCCCCTGTCTTCAGTGTTTGTGTTGCATGGCTGTTAGCACACATCCATGGGCTAGGATAAAGGCATCTTTGAACTTCAGCAAGAGATCAGAGTGAGTTCAACTGTGTGTGGATTCCATGGGAAGTGGCAGTACAGGCCAGGGCACTCTCTTGGGCATTCAGGTGTTTTTTCTGTGAAGCAAAGCACTTAAAATTATGCTGCTGTTATCTTCAAGTGGGTCCCATGATTTGAAGTTCATGAGTGGTGTCAGCAGGGTAACACATGCTCATTTAGAAGGTGGTCAGGGAAGAAATAGAAAAAAAAATCGAAGATGCATTAGAGTAATGGAAAACCAATATATAAAATTTCTGACAAATTAATTTTGCATTGATTGTGTGAAATTTTTTTAATCAAATGTCACTGACTGTAGCACTTCTCCCAATATTTCTATGACCTGAGCTTTGATGATACACTTGGGTTAGATTCAGGATAACTAATGTGGTGATGTACAGTCTATGAAGTTAAAGGTCTGTTGATATAAGGGTCCAACACTGGTCTTTGGCTGTCAGTGATTGAGCTGAATGAGGAAAAATAGGAAGAAAAAAAGCATCTGCAGCTTTTCTTCCTTATGAGCAGCACTGAGGGATCAGATTCAGTCTTCACCAGATAGAAAACTCAGGGATTTACATTCACTCAGTTTACATTCAGTGAGAGGCAGCCCCTTGGTTTTTAACTGTTCACTTTGACTCTTTCAAACCATCTGGGGATTTTGCTCAGATTCTCTCTTCCTCCAGGGAATGTGGTTAAAAGAAAGGTGTCTGCAAATTTGTCAGTACAGATTTGTCACTGTCAAGTTATAGCTGAATCTTGATGTCATTATTATGAGCTTCTGTTTAGTTTAACAGGAGTTCAGCCATCCTTCCATTTACACAGGGAAAAAAAAACCCAAACAAACGCTGTATTTTCATTGCAGTTGTTGCTCTGATGTAAAATTTTTTAACTGCTGTAATCCATACTTGTATCATCTTTAAACAAGAATTTTGTTTGAGGTAAGTTGAGTTGACTGGAAGGAGAGATGCTGGGATGTCTCAGTCTTCATTTAATTCCTCTAATGCTGCAGCTGCCTCTGCTACCTTTTTTCTATAAACCACTGCAACTCTTGTGGTTCTGGCTGTTGTCTTCAGTGTGCATTATTGCTTCCATGTTTAGCACACTTAACTTGTTCATCTCCTGCCTGCTGTCAGCTTTCTCCTTTTTGCAGCCTGAATTTCCTGACTTGGCTTTTTGCCTGCTTTCTGCAGAAGGCTCCTATGGGAACCATGTCAGAAAGGTCAAGCTTCTTTATTATGACAACTCTGTCATTTTTTTGTTACTTTAAGTAATTTTTTTTTCCCTCTTCCCCATTTTCAAATACTGTAAATTTTTTTCTTTACCCAGTGTAATTTTTCATTTGTTACTGGGAGTTGGTGGTAATGAAAGGTGCCATGCATGTGGTTGAGGTCAGTTTTTTGGTTAGGAATTAAACACAGGATTGTTTAATACTGCTAACATCCATTCAGGTTCTAGTGAGGGGCTGTATTTCTTCCCATTGCATCCAAGTGAGGTTCAGCTGAAAATCTGAGCTTGGCTCAGCCAAGGGGTGACTTTTCCCTAATGCTGAAGGACAGGGACTGTGGTGATAGGGCAGCAGGAGCTGTATTTCTGCAGTGGATTGCCTTGCATGAGGCAGTTGTTTAGGAGAGTCACAAATGCTGGTTTCCCAGGTGTTCAGCCTCCTGCAGTTGTGTGTCTCAAGCTTCTTATCATCAAATGTGAATGCCACAGACAGTTTCTTCATAAGCACTACATGGAAAGAGGAATTGCTGCCAAACCCTTCTCTTTATCTTCCCCTTCAGGCTGCTGTTTTCTACCCTCTGGTCTTCAGGTTGCACAGTCATTTCTGGTGCTTTGAAAGGCTGAATATTTGCTTTGGAAAGGGCACTGTTATTCCTCTCCATATCCAGAGAACAGAGGCAGCTGAAGCAATCTCAAGCTATCAAGCACCTGTGCAGGGCTGTGAAAGATTTCATAGCTTGGGTGCACTAAAGAAATATTCAGTTCTGTCCCACTTCCTTTTGTGGTTTGTGTGGTTGGTTCCCTTTCAAGGGTAAAGGGCTTGGAAACCACAGGACTTATCTTTTATCTGGGCCTTACTGAGAGTGTGGTGGCCCTATTTTGTTGCAACCTGGGTGGGAAAGGGCCTTCTCCACTAACAGGGAGAGAATTAATCTCTTCCCATCATGAACTGAGCAATTAGTACAGGCACCTTTGAAGGCTAAAAGGTGTGACAAACAAGGTGTCCAAGTTCTCCCTTGAAATGCCTGGTTTAAAATCTCTAGAAGGCTTAACCTAGCCTGTGGGAACTTTCCATCAGGACTTTCATGTTTGCTCTTAACAGTTCTCTTGAACACGTGCATTGCCTTTTAGATTTAAATAGTGTAATCTGAGATGAGAGCAGTATATCAGCACTAAATATATCCTTACAGCAGAGCCCAGAAGACCAGCATTTGGAATCTAGGTTTTGAAAATAAAGAGGACTTGGATATTTTTTATAACAATACCATGTAAACTGTTGTTTTTCATGTTATAGTGTAACTTAATTTTAATTTGTTTGTGCATTCTCCTGAGGTAGTATTAGGGGTATAGGAGCTGGTATGATGAAGTTAATGTGAAGCAAATCAATTTAGGCTAAATGGTAGTGTTCAGTTTGTGGGGACTGTGGATTTGCTTAAGTAACAAGGTGTCAGAGTGTAAGTTTTCAGCTGTCATAATTGTCATGTAATGCCATAATCTTTTCCGTTTGATGGCAGAAATGGTTGAAATTGTACTGAAGTGTCCATAGTGGAATATGCTAATTGAATGTTAATGGAGAAACACATGGTTGGTGAAGATTTCTGTATAATTACTGCATGAAATTTTGCATGCTGATTAAGCAGTTAAATTTTGTCTTGTCATATGAAATGTGGCATAGATTAGAAATAATGACATAAGGAAGCCTGAGTGGCTGCAATTGAATTTCATTGCATTTTATAGTATGTAAGTGCTGAAATGAAAGTCACTGGTGTTTGGCCTCTTTTCTTTGTTCAAGTTTTAACTATTAACTTCCTCTAGTTGAACTGCTGTTGGATTCCAGAGGTAAGAAAATTACCTAATGGAGCTGGATTTTGCTTGGTTTATAAACCATAGCAGTTTTCATGTAGGATTCTCCTGACTGAGCACATTACACATAGTGAGGAGAGACAGGGCCAGAAAGAGGCAGCTTTGCAAACTGCATTTTACAGATGAAACCTGTGGGAGCACGTCAGGAGCAGAAGTCACCTTCACTGGTGGGACAGCAAGCTCTGCACTTGACTGGATTTTTCTGCATTGCAGATGCTCTCAGATCTGTTGGTTGCAAACTCATGTTCCAAAAATGGACTTGGCTGTCAGGCCTTTTTCTGGATAGTTCTAGTCAGGTTATGGATGTTTAGAAGAAATTGTGGGCAGACATGAGAAATGATGTCAGCTCTGTGAGGCAGCAAACAGGAAGGTAATAAGTTGCCAGCTTCCTCTTAGGATACATGTAAGTTGGTTTTGATCTTCCACTCAATAAATAAATAATTTTGAATAAAGCTATTTGGAGTCAAGGTTGTTTATTAGGTTGGCTAGAAATGGTGAAAATAAACAGTTGAATGTTGCTAAGAACGTTTTAAAGCTTAGAATTCCTTGACTGAGGACAATTGCAAGTAGTAAACAGGTTTCAGATTTGGAAATCTCCCCATCTGGAGAGCCTGATGTAAATGGGTTGCCTCTTTTGCTTACTGGTTGTTCACATTATTTGAAAGGACTGTATTTTCTCTTTGAGAGTGCTAGGAAAGAATCAGTGAGCTTTGGTTGTAAGCTCCTCTACTTTTGTCTTTCCAGGAACTCTGTGCATGTAACTAAGGTGGTATTTCATGGCCTAGATTTTAGTGTTTGCCTGCCCTTTCATCACACTCACAGTTGTATGTGAAACTCCAGGATTAGAATCTGATTTACTTTTCCTTCCACTTGGCTGGGCTGTTATTTAGCATACCCAAAGTGCTCTCTTGGACAATAGTGCTAAAAAATGTACATGTTCACCTTTCTCTGGTGCATTTTGTAAATTCCTTTTCTTAGGTTCATCTGGATCAAGCAAGGCAGTGGAAAGCCTTGTATGAAACAAACCATGCCAGAGTCAGAAGTGATTAAACTGTGAGTTTAAACAGCATAGCTGTCAAATTACCTGAAATTATCTAAAAATGCTCTAACAAAGCATACATAGCCTATTAAAAGGTATTAACCTTGGCTAGAACATGCCAGTGATTTTTTTTCCCCCATCTCTAAATGAAAACATTACCAGAAACACTTGCAGTTAAGTAGAACATGGAGCTAGCAGTGCAGGGCTGTGTTGTATGATTGGGGTGGAGTTCTGATGCCCCTTTCTTGCACAGGAAGCTAAATCAGCTGATTTACCACTTAATTCTCTGGGCACACACATGGTCTGCCACACCTTGCATTGTGCATCCAGAATTAAGCTGCTAAGTGAAGAACACTGCACATACTGGTCAAAAATACCCAATTTTATCAGAAGTGTTTTTGTATGAAAGAATTAACTTTCACCACTGTTTGATTTAAGAAAAAGAAATGCCCCACCCCAACCTTGAACTAACAGCAAAACAACCCTTGCAAACAATTTTCCAACAGAGAACTCCTTAAGGCAGCTTTATTCTAATCTAACACTGGACATTCCTTAGAAATAAATTTAGGAGCAATATCAGGATGGCTTGTTGTCTAGGAAAAGATCTCCAATTTCCAGTTATCCTCGGCAGGTATCAAATAGCACAGTAACTAATTGTCTTGGAATCACTACTTCTGTTTTTAAAATTTAGTTTTGCTTAAAATTTGGCCACTTGTTGATGAACATTCTGACATTACAAATGTCAAAATACTAATCTTAGTTACAGAAAAAATAGAAAACCAACTACTCTGAGAATCATTCAAATTTACAGCTTGTGTGGGAAGGCAAATTCCTTGGGAGACTGAATCATGTAGTCCCCTAAACTTTCCTGGAAGCTGTCTCATTGGAAGTTTCTCTTTGTGAGAATATTTAATTTGGAGCAGGGACCTTTGAAAATCTAGATTTATAGTTCATAACCACAGAAACATGGATTTTTTTTTTTTTTTCCTCTGGGCTACCTTCAAGTATTGTTAGCTCCAATCACCCCATTGCTGTGCATTGGATCAAGGTCACAACTGGAATCTGACCACGTGGCTGAAACGTGCTTTGCTTGTTGACAGTGTCTTCTCATTCTGCAGCTCACATTGCTGTGCACAATGCTTTCTGTGAAACAAAGCCCTGGAATTACAGTGCAGGTTTGTTCTGCACAACTGCACTAAAGCAGGGCTTTTGCAGCCACAAAGGCAGAGATGGAAGTACAATGTAACTGCAGTTGGTTTTTCCTGGTGTAACTTTTAGCATTCAGCTGTGCTGTGCAGTGGGGAACGTGTGGTGTCTTCTCTAAGGGCAGTTTAGGGCCTTGGCATCTCTGTTGCAATTGTCACTTGTAAAGGCTGACAGCTTACTCCAGCCCTCAGAGGGGTGAGTGCTCTCATGAAAACAGTGGAAATGGACCACATGACAAAATAACTGCTTCTTTTTTGGACCAGTGGGAAAGCTGGGAGTGCTTCTGAATCCCTGTGGAAAATGAGAGGATGCCTTGGAATATGTCCGAAAACTTGGTTGTTTCAAAGGAGTGCCTGGTAGGGGGAATTGGGAAGCTGTTGTGTGGAGCATTTGCTGCCAGAAATGAAAGTTAAAGGGGAAAAAACCTCCTTTGCAACTCGAGGATGAAAACTTGAGCAAAACCGGGCTTCAGGTAGAGAGCACAGAAGTTTCTGGGAGAGTTATAAACCACCCCATGACCTTGAAGAAAGCTACTGTGTTTTTGTGAGGGTACATTTGGCTCCCTTGTGAAAACCCCCCAAGTTGCCACGGTCCTAGTTGTATTTACACTGGCCCTCTTTGCAGCTACTTCCATCTCTGAAATTCTTAAGGGTATCTGTTCTTGTCTTAGAATTGCAACCACTGGGCAGGTGAGCATGGCTAGGTGTCCCTTTCTTCCCTGAAGCCTGATTTCTGTGAAGGTTTTATGCAGCTATGACCTGTCACTTCAACTGAAGCACAGATGTCAAGGCAGAAGGTTCTGCAGATATAGCTGTTAGTTTATGCTTTTCTTTTATCTTGATCTTGTTGTAAATATTGATTTTTGTTGTTTTAAAAGTCTGCTCTGTGATAGTGTACAGCACCTTTATACACACTTCCTTTGCAGAGAGGCATTTCATCTCAACACTTCTGTTTCATGTGTCAGTATTACTTATCAGATGACTTTTTTGTCTTACCATTTTTTCAATGTTCTCTCTGCTGCCTGTGTTATGCACAGGTTAGTATTGTTAACATTATGCATACCCATATGTCTAGGGAACATGGTGGAAGAAAGAAATGAAAAATCCTTCACCTCTCTTTTTTCCCCATGTTTTTCCCCGCCTGCTTTCCCTGTGACTAGAATTTCAGGATCCTAATTTAACTGACGTAATTCAGTCACTTCAGGTATATGTGTCCTTTGGGCAGAAGGCATAAAAGCTCAGAGACATAGACTGTCCTTCATAAGGTTTTTTCCTTCCCCAGCCATCTGGTTGTTGTGAAAAAGCCTTTTCTGTCACTTGAATTTTTTAAACCTTCCTTTCTGGATCCATGCCCCTATGGATCTGACTTTTGCAATCAGAGGTTAATACTCTCCACCTTCATAGATTTCTGTGCAGTTGCAAAGACACAAGGAGATAGCCAGTGCATTTGAGAAAGAAACAGTTCCAGAAGAGATGAGCCTAAGTTCTAGGCAATTGTGGAGATTTCTTCAGGTTTAAAATACTGATCCTTGGTCTTTTCCCTGAGAGGGAACCTCTCCCCTCCAGCAATTCAGAAATACTTCAGCAGAGTTGGATATTGTGGAGTTGGGTATTTTACATTGCTAAAACTTTGCTGCTCTGCCTATTGTGTGTGTTTCTTGAAGACATACTAATGCCATGCAGCATTTAGTCTTTGTTTGATCCTACAGTGAAGCTTCTGAATACAAGACTTGATCTGTCATCTTCCACACCCTCAGACTCATGTGTCCCCTGTCACTTTCTAACCAAGAAAAAAGTTTTCTCTGTAAATATTTGCCAGTTGCCAGTTCAGGGCAACATTCCAAGTGGCAAACATCCAGAAGTGTGGTACTTCCCACATGCTGTTCCCCATGGCAGTCCAAAAAGAGCATTTGGCTTGGACATTCTTAGCAGAATTGCTTCCAAAGGCTTGTTGTCCATCTGCTTGTACAGCTAAGTGCTGTCCAAGGAGCCAGCAACACAGATGTAGAAGACTTGAGTGTTAATCATTCGTGGGAGCAGCTGGAGTGAAAGGAAATCCAGCACACAGCTCTGAGTTGGGCTGCTCTGAATTTTCAGACAAGTCAAAAGCTTTGCTTCCAGAGTGCACTATGACTGACAGAAGTGGAATCTATCACTTGAAGCATAATGAGGAGCGCTTAAAAGTTGCTATGGTAAAACCCATTTAATATGTGAACCCCAGATTTAGAAACAGGGAAATAAAGATGCAAGTTGAATTCAGATGTACACTTGGCCTGTTGACCTGTTAAATGCTGCCTTGCACAGTACAGTTGCATTATTTCACCAGTTTGCATGGACATGCTCACTTGCTCTGTTCATCCAAACTGGCTTATGTACAATGTTGTGCTAATCATTTACTTGGTGTTGGCTCATACGTTCCTGTGACCTGTGGCCAAAATGAGTGGTACTGAACAGGTACTGTAGTTGTCGCATTCAACTGTCACTTGCATTCTTGGTCAATGCTTTTAGTTTAATTTTAAAATCTGTACCTTTTCACAGCAAAAGCTCTCTGGGCAGGAGTTTCAGACCTCTTTCCATCTCTGATGCCTGTTCTCTAATTGCTGGGTTCAGTCTGTGGCTGAGCTGTTGCATTACTGGACCTCCAGGACTGAATGTTACACATCAGCTTCATTGATCATTAACTGGAGTCTGCCTGGATTGGCTGTTGCTCTTCTCATGTGACATAATTTGTGTGTCTGCAACACTGAGGTCAGTTGTCATCTATGTGCTAACTTGATCCAGTAAAACCATTAAATGCAGAATTGGACACATGTAATGATTATCAAATTTTGCTTTTAGTGCAAATTCTGGATGTAGTGTTTTGGCTTTTTGGCAGAGAATGGGACAAAGGTGAGGGAGTGTTGTTTGCAGTGACTCATGATCCTTGCTGCATGTTTCAAGTTGCCTGCACTATAAGTGTTGGGTTACATTCATCTTCCTTGTTAAATGTCTTTTTCTGCCTAAATATTGAATATGGACTCTGTATGCTTGGAGAATTAATACACAGGAAACGTGTCTCTTCTGAAGTGAGACTTTGGGATGAAAACCAGGGAGATTTTAGCAGAGCTGTTAAGACAAGTCAGCTGAGTTATAACAGTAATTTCTCCTTTCAAAATCTGGAAGCAATAAACACTTCAGATGTGCTTTTTGAATGCAGTGGAATCAGTCCCTTGGGCAGACGATGTAGGTAAAAACTTTTGGAATTAACTTTGGATATCGACTGTATGTTATTGTGAAAACACTGAAATGCAATATGCTGACTGGAGCTGGGAATGCAATGCTTTGCCTCTTCCTTTCTAAAGCCTTCATTCTGTGCACACTGATGGTACAATGTTTCAAAAAAACCAGACGAAAATTGCTTCATTTAGTTGGGGCTTTTGGCTTCAATTCCAGGACAATGAATGGAAAATCAGTGAAAAGATATCTTTCTGGGATCTCTTATTATTCCAAGTGTTAGAAGTCAGTTCATTCTTCCATACAAACAGTTTGATGTGTTGTTGACATGCTGACAACGCAGAGTAGTTCTGTTTAATTTTATTTTTGTGTTTGGTGGTTTTGTTTTGGGGGAGGAGTTTCGGTTGAGGGGTTTTTTTTTGTTTCTTTTTTAGCCATGCAATCCTGCAGCTGTACAGGGCAAGCCTGCAGGTAAAGGGCATTGTCCATCTGCAGCTGCAGTATTGCAGGTCTACAGTCACCTTAAACAACTGAAAGCAGCTCTGAGTGGCTGAGTGCTTGAAGTGTTTTGCAGTGTTTCGGTAGCTCAGTTGGCATGAAGGCAAACAATGTTTTCTCTTGAGCAAATTGCCCCAGGGTGACCTGATTTAAGTTTCTTTCAACAAGATAATGATGGGAATCTGGGCTGGTGTGTGGAGGAAGCTTCCAGGAGGTACCTTCAAGGTGAACCATGGTGAGGCAGGGGATCTGAAATGGGAGCAGCTCCAGTATGGGGGTGATTGGAAAGGACATTACTTGGGATTTGGCAATCTGTGTACACAACTGGGGGGTCTGACTTCGTTCAAGACTTTATCAGTGCACAAGTGTGATGGAGATTTGCTTTTTCCTTACCCTATTGAATAAATATAAAATACTTATATAAAAACCCCTTCATCTAGGACTACCACATATTTAGAAGAGGGGAAGCAACTTGAAAAGGATTATTTTGTGTCCTCATTCCAGAAATATGTGCGTGGAGAGCTCAGGCTGTCAAGAGAAGGCATCTCCCCTCCATTTACTGGGAGGGGGGGAGTTAGAAGGAGGTTGAGCTTCTCGTATTTTCAATTTCAATTGAGCATTAACAGTATGTATTTCTTAGGTATGTGTTTTCCAGCATTGCCTCTCCTTGTTCCCTCATTTAAATAGCCCTTCCTGACAGTGTTCTCCCCTAGGACACAGTAAGTGCTGTTCATCCTGTCTGTGAACACTGCAAAGCATCATTTTTGTTCTTTAGGGGACTTGAAGGGAAGTAATTAAAATGACAGGAAGTGCTTGGGACTGAAAGATTTATGGCTGTGGAAAGATCTTATGAAATTCAAAGCATATTTGAATCAGAAAGAATTGATTTGGCAGCTGCATAGTTAAAGAAGTGCTGTTTCTTTCTGAAATGTTAACTTCATGTCCTCCAAGGCAAATCAGGCAGAAAGGGAACTGCTTTATGCATTTCTGGTGTAGTGAACAGTAGTGATGTGTACAGTCTGTAAACATACTCCATTCTCAGTCACTGAGGAACACTAATAAGCAGGAGTGATTAAAGCTGCCTTTTAAACTCCCCTTCCCACAGTCACATCAAAAGACATATAAGTCCTTCAAGAAGTAAATGCAGGAGGTAGACACTCAGCTTCTTCATCTGTTTGATGTGTCTTCACTCACTTGCATAAATGGCTGATATTTGGAGAGGGAAATGTATTGAAAGTAGTTTAGAAATCAGGGTTAATGTTGACATTTTGTATAGGAAGCTTGATACTGAATCATGGTAATGGGAGAACATGAGCTTCAAGCATACAAGAAAATCGGCAAGATGTGCCTTGGCCTTTACTTCCCCCAGAAACAGTTTATTGGATGTTCTCCACATTTTCTAGTGTTCTTAAGTTGTCTTTTCCCATGTGCTGATGGGGTTTGGGTGTACCTTGGGATGTATCTGTGTAATAGACTTCCTGTGCTGACAGGGGGGAGTGTGGGGAGCACCTAGCTAGGTCATGAGGAGCTCTGTAAGAAGGCCATGTGTGCCTGCAGGTCTAAAGTAACAACATATATATGGATATACATGTAGTTGGCCCAGAATCACTTCCCCCACACCTCAGTGTAGTTGCATTTTGTTTGGTAAGCAGATTTCATTCTCAACAGGTCTAGGACTGGTGCTGTTTGTTTGTTTGGAGATTCTCTAATGCAGACCGGCCTGGTCCATCAAAGGTTTGTTGGTATGCTAGCAGAAAGGGATTTAAATTTGTTTTGCATCATTCTGGTTTGAGTTCAAAATACTTTCTCACTCCATACATCATAAATTTAAATGCTAACATGAACTTTGAATGTTGTATTTGTGATTCAGAGTGTTTCCTTATGGGATAGGTAGTGTGTTGCCTAAATTAAGTGTTTAACCACTTGGTGTGAAAGAAATTTTACAAACCACTGCCCTTTAAAAGGAGGCTCTTCAGTCTGCTGAAGTAATGAGGATAGTATCAAAATGGAAGATCCAAGTTTTCTGTCTGTTGAAGCTGGGTTTCCAACACTTTGTGTCTGGGCTCTCTGAACTATTACTATACTAACCCTTTGGATGCAAAGATAGAGCAGCCCAGCTTTCGAGGAGTACGTTTGGAGAGTTGGCAAACCTCCTGTAAGTCCTGCCAAAGAAGTAAATTGTATCTTTTGTCTGCTACAGTGTGAGTGGGCCATAGTTCTGTTGTGAACAGATTTAGCTAGCAGACTTTGTTAGCTGCAGACAGCTTGAGCATTACACCATGGCAATGGCAGGTGCCCTGTCTTGGTAATGCTCTGAAGAAATTGTACACCAGCAAAAACCTGGTGCTGTTCTGTTGCGGGGATGGTTTTTTTATTTTCTCTCTCTTACCTGCCCACTGCAAGATTCCTTTTGTTATTTTATTGCCTCTTCAGCTCAGGCACCAGCCCTGGATGTGAGATCTCAACTTGTAACAGCTAAATTACCAGTGATTTTATTTGCAGGTATTTAGGCAGAAGTGGCTGATGAATTGCATGTCATCATTCAAGGTGGAAGTGTTCACATTACAGACAATCTCACTGGGGATTGGGATCACAGCCTGTTATATCCTGGATTGATATGCCTTTTGGGATAAGTAGTTTGAAGGGAAATGTGAACCCACTGTAGAATATTGAGGAGAAAGGTGTGAGGCCTGAGTGCTTCATGACTGAAAAACAAAGGACAAGTGCAAGTTTCCATATTGTTGTTTTTATGGTAGTTGCTTTTGACAGCTGAATTCATGCTTTTTCATAAAGGTCATGCAAAATGTATTTTTTTAGTTTATATTGCCATAGGAGGGCAGAAACTTAACAGGTGCCACTGAACCAGTGAATCTTGGCTTCAGACTGGTGAATAACAGTTTCTGTAATGTTTAGCACCATAAATGGATGAGAAATCTGTTTAATTTTGACTTGAGTGCAAGTACATATTTGGATATTCAGAGTGTAGAGCACCACAGCAGGGGAAGAAAATAGCCCTTGTGCTGGGGAATTGCTGATAATGTGGGGCTGTGTTCACTGCTCAGGTGTTGGTGTCCAGCAGAGCACTGCAACTTTTCTAAGGCAGGCTGCCTCTGTTGTTATGAAAGCTAGGCTTAGCATCTTGTCTACGTTTGTTCAACTGCTTGCAGACTGTTTTGAAATAAAGGCTAACATTAACATAGATTCCAAATGGTAAAAAGTCAGAAACTACAGTTAGTGTGAATGGCACCTTGGTGAGGAAAATGCCATGTACACATTTTTGATGACCTGTTGTTTTGCATTTTTACCTGTCATTTAAAATTACTATACATTCTATTATACAGTTATAAATTCTGTGTTTAGCTCTGCTTTTAGAAGACTATATTCTAAGCTCAAACCTTTAGCCAGAGACTTGAGAATCAATGAAGAACCATTGATGATGGATGCAGAAGTTAACTCCTCACAGATATTGCAAGCCTGGCATATGTAACAGTGGCTGGTGCTTGTCTGTGAGGGCAGCTCTGGAGTGGTGCTGGGAGGGTGAGGGTCTGTGAGGGCAGCTCTGGAGTGGTGCTGGGAGGGTGAGGGTCTGTGTGGGCAGCTCTGGAGTGGTGCTGGGAGGGTGAGGGTCTGTGAGAGCAGCTCTGGAGTGGTGCTGGGAGCGCAGGGGTCACTCCCATCATGGCAGGACGGGGGTGGCTCTGACATGTGGCACCTCCCAGTGCCTGGGGTCTGAGGAGGGCAGGAAGGCCTGGCTGCCCAATGCTTCACATCATTCCTGTGCAGTCAAGTCCAACCTACTGCCTTTCAGCAGAGGAGAGCTTTTGCCATTTGATGGCAACAACTGTTCTGGGCAGACGTTTTAAAGAACTTGCCAAGGGTGACTGAATGTGAATATTTGCTGTAGCTTTTTCTGTCGTAGTAGCCATAATAAAAATCATAGTAATGAGAAGATTGAATGTTAGCATTTAACTTTAACCATAATAGGACTACAACTTTGTTTAAACAAGATTGACTTTCTTCTATACATCAAAATTAGAACCTTTTTCTTTTAATTAGATGGGGAGCTGGAGTTCACAATTAGCTTTGAATAATAACTGCTCCTTTATGAAAAACTACTGATTGCTCTTGAAGAGCCCTGAACAGAAGGCAAGTAATATTTGCCTGACAAAAAGTTCATATTCATGAAAACAGATGAACTTTAATCACAGACAGTTGGGTCAGCAGCATAATTTACATAATTTTGAAAACTAATCAGCATATAGTTGACTTCAAATTATCACAGCAGATACTTTTTTCCTTCTATATGCAGACATGAAGCCTTGAGAAGAAACTAATGCCATACTCGGCTCTTGTGTTGCAGACTTTACTTGTTCTGCCTTGTCAGACTTCCTCAAAACTCTTAGCCCAGATGTGCAAGTTGTTGTAAGGATTGATAGCTGAAAAACAGTAGTTAAGATCTGATAAGAGTGAAGCAATAATAGGTCCTGAGGGGCTGAAAGCTGAGTTTTGGCAGACCAGTTCTGGGATGAGCTACCACCATCTGTGAGATTCCCAGAAAGCCTGGCTTGAACCACCACTTCAAAAAACTTCTGTTTTTAAGGAATAACATTTTGTTCCAAGTAGGGAAGAATTGTGTTTGAGGGTATAGTTTCATAAGGGAGGTAGTCAAATTTGACTAAATGCTGAAAACCTTCTAATAGGTGAATTGTGATCATTGATGAAGTAGTCTTAAAGCAAATAACAGAGACAGGTAAGAATGAACTAGGATTTAAAGAAGTCACACACTATGGAACATCTGAATTAGTACCAGCCTGAAACAGCCATTCAGTATCTTTATTATGTGCAAGGAACGTAGTTTGGTACTTGATCATAGAACTGAACTTCCCAATGTTCCAGACGTCCTAAACTGAACTTCCCAGTTTGAGAGTCCCAAAGTAACTATTCCCCTGTCTATAGCTTTAAATCAGCTATTAGCAGATTCAGTTAGCAGAGGTGATACAATAAAGAGTTGGTGAATGCCAACAGGATTAAAACACACTCTATGTAATGGAGCATAGATTTGGATTTGCTTATAGTGAGCAAAACCCCAAACCCACAGAATCAAAGAAACACAAACAAAAAGAGCAGCCCACAAAACACAGCATAGGAAAAACACACATCATAAACCCCAAGGAAATACATGGGCAGAAATACCTTCCATGTTCAGAAAATGCAGATGAGATAGTGCTGAAATTTATGTTTAATCTTGGTGAGCTTGAAATCCAAATGCTACTGAATTAAACTGTTATCACCAAGAATTTAGAGACTGTCTAGGAAAGGTAAAACTGTCATTTACTTCTAATTCATAGTGTAGGAATCTGCAGAAGAATTGAGAAAGTACAATCTACTTTACTGCTTTTCTTTATTCAGTTTTCTTGTTCTGTAAATAACACCACTAGCATTTGAACCAAAAGCATTTCATAGAAATGTAGCTGCAGCTAAGGAAAAAGAAAGGGAGGAGGGAGCCAGGGGGCTACTGCTAAGAAATACTCCAAATATTCAGAAAGCCCTGTGTAAACTTCTGGAATTAGGTGCTTTATGCACTCATTGCTGCCAATAGATTGTAACCAAGTCCTGGGTTCAGGGCAGCTGCTTTGCTGACTGGGCTTCTGGGCAGTCTAGTTCCATCCGTGACTACATTCCAGGAAATGAGGACAATAGAATAAAAAAAACAGTGATTAATTGGTTTTTTTAGTGTCTCTATCTCCCTGTTGATAAGTAAGAAATATATGGCTGCTTCAGCAGTAATTAACCCACTTGAAAAATGAATGTTGTTTCCACTGTCACATTTGTTCCAGCTAGTCTTAAAATACATCATAGTACAAGCAACTTTTGTTTTCCTCAGACTCCACAAGATATATTCATATTTCTACTCTTAAGTATTCTGATGACTTTAAATCTACTCTTTAAAATTAGTTGTCATTTTGAAACATGGTGTTCTATTCAGTGAGTTCCTCTGGTAGTATGTGCAAATGAAAATTGTGTTGTTTCATCCCTTGATGTAAAATGTTAAGACAGCAGTTGCCTTACCTCCTTCCTTCCTAGTCTCATTGAGATTTAAGTAAGTAGATAGACCCTACTTACAAACTACAGAAAAATAAATTTCTAGTTACCCATGTTCAGTGTACAGCTTGAAAAAAACAAACTGTTGGGGGTTTTTTTGCGTTTACTTGTTTGATTTTGGTTATTTTTTTAGCAATGATTCTCTTTTGCAACTGCATTTGAAAAGGGCAAGTTTCAAAGCAGTTTCGCACCTATTTAAATTGTCAGGATAGTAGCAACATGTATTGAATTGGAGTATTTATCTCTGGAGCCTTTGTGTGGTGCAGTTAGAAAGAAGCAATACTGGGAAGGTCACATCATTATCTGCTACATGTGGTTTTGTTCTTCCCTAGATGTGGTATGTTCTAGAGACATTCAGTTTTTGGTACAAGTCCAGAAAGTGGCAGCCTTCATTGGTGGTGGCTCTGAGCAGAGGTGGAGATGCTTCCAGCTGCTGCTTTGTGCTCACAGAGCATGGGGACTTGCGAGGGCTTGTGGTGCCTCTGTTAACAAAGGACTGAGGACAAGGACAGGTAGCAGCTGCAGAGACTGAACTACTTCACACATGCACTTGGTACAAAGTTTAGAGCTTTAAATCTATGCAAGTATGGAGAAGGACCTAGTGATGTGCAGGAAGGAGGGTGGCTGGTGAGTTTATGGGCTGTACTGAGCAGCAATTTGGCATGTTACTGTAATATATTTACCTTGCAGATCAATCCCTATGCACTGATAGAGCCACCTGAGGGAATGCATCAGGCACACAAATATTCTGTGTGCTGAACTTGCATTTATCCTGACCTTGTATGTTAGTGAAAGCCCATGAGGTGCAGGTGCTGCATACCTTTAATTAGATGTAATTGTACATTAGTTGTGCATTACTGGAGGCTTGGCAGGCAAAAGTTGGATGAGTGTGGTCAGGGATCTCAATTTCAAACTAGCAAACAACTGCATTGTCAATTTTAATGCAGGTGATCAATTGCGTGCTGAAATAATTGTCTTAAGTATACTGCATTTACTCTGGCCTGCATTAAACCTGTTTACCTGCACTTAATAGTTGTGTTGGCATAGAGCTGATGTTGCTTAAAAGCAAAAAAATCACTTTTTTAACCAACCAAGACAAGAAAAGTATTCAGTGAGGAGTTGGTTTTATCAGAAATGTTTTTGCAAGCTTTGGTTGGTTAAAATTCACAAGAATTCTTTTGTTGCTGTGGGTTTTTCCCTGCTATGTGGCTGTATCAAAGTGTAACTTCATTCTTTAGCATCCTGGTCTTTCTAAATTGATGCATAAACTGGTTTCAAATGTGGATAGCTGCAGAATAGAAAACTTGATTTGAATTTTAGGTTGTCCAGGAGATATAAAAATGGGGTGAGAGCCTTCCATGACTGCACACATGGAACACAAGCCTCTGCTAGCAGCAAGACCTAGGCCTGGATAATGCTGTGCCTGGAGGTGTTCTGAGATACTGGGAGAGAAGCTGCTGTTTGTTTCAGAGCACTGTGGGGCTCCAGAATTGCTAAATGGCTTGTGTGCAAACTGATTTGCCCATCCTCGTGATTATTAAACCACTCTGATGTATTAGAGTAAAAACTGACAAATGATCCTAAGAAATCTGGGGGCAAAAAAGAAAACGAAGTCTAATAAACAAAGCCTGAAAATATCCAAACAAGAAACCCCCCCTCCTCAACAACAGCCAAAGCCTTGAAACAGAGTTTGTTATCTTTTAAATAAACCCAAAACTCTCGTTTTACCTTTTTTTTTTTTGCAATCATACTTTGAGAAGGGAGATTGCCCAGAGAGGCCTGAGCTCTGGTACTTTAGGCTGTTATTCCACACAGCGACAGTAAACCATGGAAAAGCATAATTATTGCAAAATAAATGGATTTGAGAGATCTGTGTGATAGTTCCATTTATGTTATCACCCAGACTTGTGCTACAGGTGTTTTCATAATTAATTATGCAGTTTCAAACTCATGAATCCATTTATTATGAGCTCTTATGTGTGAGTAATTTAGAAGCCTGGACTGACATTTATTTTCTTGAGCACAAAGATGTTTTGGCAATGCAAATTCTGACTCCTGAAGGGGAAATGAAACTTACAACTTCCTGAGTTGTTTTCTTGCCAGTGTGTTGACAGAAAAAGTACTTGAAAAACAGAAATTATTGTACTGGGGATAAGAAAGTAACTTGTTGGTATTTTGTGTTACAGACTTGGTTGCTGGAAGCCTTGTATGTGATCAAACAGTACTTTCAGACAAACGTATTTTCTATTAAATGAAGTTTAATTTTGAGGTAAGATCCTGTTTAATTTTCTTTGTTATGCATATGGTGACATAAAACCTACAGTAATTTAAAAGCTTGTCCATATTAGTATAAAATTTTCTTCAGAGAGTATGTGAAATATATACTTCTGTGGCTGTGTTTATGAAGAGAGAAAATGAGCTGAAAAATACATGTGATGTATGAATATTGAAGTGCCAAGTAAATATTGTAATTAACAGCCTGGAGATTAACCTATGACAGACATTGACTGTTTTGAAACAGTTGCCCGGGAGACTGGAGAATATGATCATGTAATAAGTGATTTCTCTAAGCCTTAGGAAAAAGGGCCATGCCTTTCACTGGTATGAAACGAATAGCTGAGAAGATGACTTAACTCTTTCATCTGAATACGTGTAAGAGGTGGCAAAAAGAACAAGGGGAAACCATTACAGGATGAACTTCACAGATACATTACCATTTCTGTACTGTAATGCTCTCAGAAGAGAATGTCACTAAGTGGTAAAATTGGCTTTGGGCAGAATGTTGATAAATCTCACCCCATGTTCTTAATCTGTTGGAGTTCCTTTGACCTTGTCCACATTACTGTTCTAAATGTGTCTCTGGCTTTGACTGCTCATCTGGAAATGGTGCTTGAAATACTGAAAGGTCACTAATGGAATTTTGTCCTGCAATTCTCCGTGTTTGAAAAATGTCTTCAGTGAACTTTCAAAGCAGCCTGTAATTAAAGCAACATGTCAGTTTGTGTCAAATATGTCTAAGGACAGGGTTAAATGAAGGTGGTTTAGGTACATCTTGAAATAGGCTTTGCTAAGAACCATAACAAAATGTATTAATTCAGCTTCAACCATTTTAAGTCTGCCAAGCTGACATTGAGCTTATTGGTAAGATGTGCTCTTTCTGAGCACATTTGGTGTAGGAGGAGGTTTGACTTCAGATTAGCACTCAGTTGGCAGTGTACTAGACTAAGTATAATCTAATTGACAGAGAGTGTTTGCACACACTGTTACACCCTGATGGAAGTTCAGCTGTGGTTCATGATTTCTTTGTCCCTCTGTCTCTGGTGTAGAAGCACTGGATGCTTTGGCATTCAATCCTGTTCCCTTCCAAAATCTAGGTTTTTTCTTGAGCTTAACCCTGTTGATAAATTTTTATAAGGGTTACACCAGCTTTTGCTTTCTGTCCTTCCTTATGCAGTAGTTGTGAGCTTTCACCTTGGGGGTATGGAGTACTCTTAAAGCTGGAGCTCAGTCTCTGTGTTGTCCTGTTTTGTGGCTGTGACAGATGTTCATTTGATGGGTGCTAACACACTGGTCTTGCTCAGCTTTTCTGTTCTCATTAGTGTTGCTGATTCTGGTAGTAACTGAGTTTCTGCAGTCTATACCTATAGGTCTGTTTCCTTTCCTCAGTTACTCTTTTTCTTTTTTCCCCTCTTTATCCCTCTAGCAGTTGTTCAAAGCTCTTTTGACTAGCCAGTCCTTGTTTGTTTCTTTAAAAAAAAATAGTAATCAAAAAGCAGAGTCTGACATCTCTGCCCAACCCGAGGTTCAAAAAACGTGTTTAGAGCTGGCACTCAGCCTTTGAGATGGTGTGAAATGGTCAAGTTTTGAGACAACTTGTTCCTTCCCTTCCCTCTTTGTTCAGGTGCTGGCATCAGAAAATAAGGGGAGTGAGCACTAAGGTCACTCAACCTTGCTGCAGTAGCATCAGCCAAAGCATTAGTATGCTAAAAATTGTGAACTATGACAGATAATATTTGTGTGGTAAATCTCAAGTAGGTGATGGAGGAGCAAGAAAAGGTTTTTTTTAGTGGCTAATTAAACCCACTGGAAGCATGATCTGCTGTTTTTCTCTTTGGCATGGCACCAGCTGAATTGTGGACTCTGTGTAAACTGCTGCCTATAGTTTTCCAGCATTGCCAGGATATGATGACAGTTCTATCTGACCACCTTCCTATGGTTATGTTGGGTTACAATTGTTGTCTTCACTGAAGTGCAGGTTTTCTTATTTTTATTATTTTTCTGTAAAGCCTTTTTTATCTCCATGACATGAAAATTGATAAAGAATGATAATTTATTAAAAAAATGTGTTAATCTCATGTTGATACAAAATTGTGATGGCCTGTGAGAAAAAACTGTCTGGATAGTACTACAGTAGATGGGATAGAGACCTGAGTGTTTAAGGGGTAGAAACATAATTGAATTTAATCTGGGACTTTGCACTACTGTTTCTCTGCCAAAACATGGCACTGAAGAAGTAAAATAGGAAATGCAGAGTAAGAGTTAGACCACAGCAGGTGAACCCAAGAGGTCATTTCCTAGCTGTGTCATTAAATGACTCAAGAACTCCAAGTGGCTTATTACATCAGACTTTTTGGGGCTTCCCAAGAATGGCAGGTGGAACCCAGAAGTTTGAGTGGTAGCTTCAAATAATTCAATGGGAGGGGGAAAAAAAGCATTGACTTGAGTGTGCTCAGAGGTAGCCTAGACATAAAAGCTTTAGAATTGTCCTTCAAAAAGGACAGTGTTTAAGTATTTGAAAATAGTGTGAATATGCAGAACTGTTCTAGCCTGGAAATAACAGCCCACTTTGTAGTTCAACCTATTACTATTCTTAGCATGATTTAGAATCTGGGTGAAATGTTTCAAATCCTCACACCTGCTGCTTTGGAAAATCAGTTTTCTATCATCCAGACCTTTCCACAGAGTAGGAACTATTTTTAATTGTAATTTATTTTTCTTATCCTATAATTTACCTAGGTATTATAGATCAAAAATATATATTTGAAGCTGTATAAACAAATAAGAATAATACCCCACTGTAAGCATGTTGCAGTGCTTGAGATGGACCTAGATTAACCTTACAGGAGTTGGGTTTAAAAAAAACACCCCTCCTAAACCTAACAACAAACCCTTTAAAAAGAGGGGAAAAAAAGCCTCAACCAAACCCACACCAAATAAAAATGTTTTATGTACATCAGATAGCATTTTGTAGTCTGTGCATTCATACATTTACTACTGTTCTCCCAAAGACTCTGGGAGAGGAACCTAGCAAAGGATGTGGTTCTTTTCTGATTTCTGTAGAAACCCATGTTTCTGGTTTTGGTTTGCTCTTGCAGTGTTCTTGCAAAATAAGAAAAAAACTCTGGAAGGCCTCTTCAAAGGCATGTCATTGACTGCCATAGGTTCTTGCTCCTGAGGCTTGTGGTTTCCCTGTTACAACTAGCTCCAGTCAAGCTCTTTGCTTATCTTATCTAAAAGCTGTTTCAGCTCTGCTTGGGACAGTGACATTCCTCCTGTAGTTCCTTGTAATTCGTACTTCCTTTTGAAGATACATACAAACAAGTTAGTTTGCAAATATGCCTTCTGACTTAAAAAGCAAGCTGAAATCCAATTGCTAATAAGCTGACTGGCCTATAAACAACTCTTAATTAGACCCGAATATTTTGGTCTCTTACATAATTCTGCTTGAGGGAACTTCCTTGCTGGGTTCTTAGCAAAAGAGATGCTGTGTGACTGTGAAGCATGAACTGAGAATGGTATCTACTAATCCTTATAATAATTACAGCCTACTTTTGTAGTAACCTTTCAAAGCTTGTCCTGGTTCATCTTGGTTTTGCTGTGGGGATTTTTTTCAAAGTATTTTGTTTGTAAAATTTAGTACTGCATGCTACAGATGAATGCAGTGAATTTTTCCTAGGTTCTTGAAGGTTTTGAAGGTACACTTGCTTATCAGCATGTGTGGTGTGTGTACAGCCATAGTGGTTGAGCAGGGGTTTTCTTAGGGCAGGGGGGCATGTGAGAGTTCTTGCATTTTAATTGTCTGTGCATACTTGCAAACAGAATAAACAAGGTTTAGTGCTGTACAGTATTAAGTTCCTTGTATTCTAATCAATGAAAGGAATGGTTATGCTTTTCTGGTTGCTTGTTCAAGCTTCAAGAGTGAGCCACCTGAGGCAGTGTGAGGTGTCTGAGGTTGTCAGGCTACTTCTGGACCCTCCAAGTTGATACCTTTGTACTTACTGCCCATTTAGAACATCAGCTTTTTCTCTGTTGGTTTACTGCTCTTGCCTTCATCTTTTAGCTAATTAGAGGGAAATGGAGAGATATTGTTTTGTTTCCTTTGTGACCAGAAGAGATTCTAAGCTTACTGACAGCTTCAGTCCAGTGTTTACAAGTGTGATATTTGTGCATGAGTGACAGTTATCCTGAAAGCACCTCACTACAAGTTCCCAGTGGAGTGGCACCAACCAGTGATGACATCTTCAGTGTCTTGTCCAGCAAGGAGTTGATGATGGCCTGTGACATGTGGACATACATTTCAGGCATACAATCCACAGACGCTGGTTTGGTTCCTATACCATGCTCTGGTGGAGAATCAGCATAGTTTTGTCTGTTAATGGCATCTCTTAAGCCCTGTTAAGGGCATTGTGGTATCAATGAGTTACAAATTGACAGCCCAGGAGCACTGAAGAGAGGGCTCTGTGAAAGGTGAAGTGTCACCTCTTTTATTATAAGATGCTAACAAGGTGCTATTGTGAGTTTAGAGTAAAATGGGTGTTGTTGCTCTCTATGCCTGTGCAATCAGCTGCCTCTGCCTGCCCTGTGGTTCCATTATGCTCCATTTTTGAAAGATGGTGCTTTCATTTGCATTCATAATTTTGGAAGTATGCAAAGCTATCAGTTCAACTGGGTTTGTACTTCAGAGTGCATTTTGCTCATGGAAGTCTTAGCAAGGACCAGTCCACTAAACAAGTATCTCATATGTGCAACACAAGTAGATGTTCAACTTCTGTGAGCAACAGAAAATGTCATGTGTCCTGTTTTGCTGGTGCCCAGTGCCAGCAGGTAGTTAGTGGCAATACTGAAAAGCACAGAGGACTTCTGTTCCGTTGGATTTTGTTACAGAGTTATTCTGTTATAAAAATACGTAGCTTTGTCTCTACTAGCATGTACACATACAGGCTTTTAGGCTGTGACAGTCTCATGACCTAGATTTGTGTTTGCTCAAGCTTGAATGAGCCAGTTAAGAAATCTCTCCAGGGAGAGAGAGGAGACAGACCTTTACTAAATCATGGCAGAGCTTTGCTTTTACCCATAGCACTGGCAGTGAGAACCTTGCTTTAACTGGGTGGGTGTGGTCTGTGCTTGGCAGTGTCAGTGGTGGCTGTTCCACATTTCTTGGTTTGGAAATGCAGGTGGTTTTGGGCTCTGTGTTACCTCAACACTCAGTTGGCAAGGATGTGAAATGCACATACCCTCATAGCATTGAGCTGACATTTTGCATTCTCAATTTGCTTAGCACTGCAGTTCAGAATATACAGATAAAATCATGGCCTCATCAGCTCAGCCACCACCGGTATGAGGGTAGGAATGGTGTGGGTTAAGCCAGGTGAGGAGGTAAATGATCAGGGAGGTCATTGTGCACTAACTGGTCTCTCCTCTAAAATCCCCTTTCTCCCATGCATCTTTATTCTGCTGTTTTATTTTATTCTATGCCTTTGGCTTGAAATAGTTGATTCCTGTTGAAATTATGTGATGCAAACTTCTATCCTTGTCAGTATTGGGAGAAACAGCCATTTACCTTGTGTTACATGGTTCTTGAGAGACCTTGTAAAATACTTGTTGAGGTAACTCTGCTGCCCTTTGCCTTGATCTGTCTCTCTCTGGGTACAGCAGCTGATGAGGTCAGTGCCACCTTCCCAGTCTAGCAGAGCTGGACTCTCAGGTACAGTTTAGTTTCTTGGGAAATCTTTTTTGGAATTGTGGTTTTATCATGTTAGCTATCTCAGCTGGGTATTGTGGACTGGAGATCTGTTTTGTACATTACCTGAGACTTGCAGTCAGGGTATTGATTTGACTTGAGAAGTTTTCAGTAGTGTAGAGTTGGATCCTCACTTAAAGAGCCTGACAAAAAGTTATGGGAGCTCTCTAACTAGGGTAGGTCTGAATTTGATCATATGTGTGTCATCCATCTCAATGCTTTTAACATTTTAACACAGACACATTCACAAACAGCAGACAACTCACTTTTGCATCCTGTTACAGAAGGCTTTTTAAGGAGCTGGTTGGGAAAGCCATTTGTTGCTGAAGCAGAAGTGGGACAAGGATGTTTGAGAGTAAATCCATGCAAAAGCTGTTCATTCACTATGGTAGTGAATTCTACACAGACAGTGTGTAGAAATTACTGTTCTTTTGAAAAACCTTTTCTGGAAATAACTTCTGGGACTGATGGAGGAATGAATAAATTCATTTGCTACTCAGCTTTGGCAGTCCTACTAGGTGTCGATTAGTTCTGTTTTGCTCCTCTTGAATGACACCAGGAGGAAAAGCAATTTTAAATTAATTTCCAGTGGACATTAAGGGTGGGGGTGTTCTGGCATCCACTTTCTTCCTGTTAGTTTGAGGACATTTCTCAAACAAATATGTTGGAGCTTTTGTCCAACTTATTCGTTTGTCTTGCAATAGGCAATTCACAGATTTATTTCATTTCAGGGAAAATTTACTTAATATCTTTTAATATGTATAAGTGTTTTGTCAAAGAACATTGTTTTTGTGTTTAATGATAAAATTGTTTCACTGAAAATACCTCCATTACAAGGTATGAAAAGATGTTTAGTTTTGTAAATATTGGTCCTTAGATTTTCAGTTATTAATTTAGTGCTAACAGCATCCTAGCCCTAGTGAGAATGTGTCCAGGCAGAGCTTTGGGGAAGGATGCAGTGACTCAGCTGAGACTTGCAGGAGAGCTTTGCAAATGCAGTGCAAGTATCTGCTCCAGCTTTGTCCTTCCAAGGGAGCAGATCCTGTGGTGATCCAGCTGGGACAGGGCTTCCCTCCTGCTCCTGTGGGTGCTGCTGCCACAGACATTGTGGTTAACTGTGTATAATCACTCCTTAACCCACAGGCACACACTGCTCCTGCTTGGAGCTGCTTTAAGAACCTTATTGCTGCCTCATTCTTGTTTGACTTTTCAGCCCCTGATAACATCTTGGGATAATATCTT
The DNA here is from genome assembly GCA_013398995.1 of Alaudala cheleensis. NCBI lineage: Eukaryota > Metazoa > Chordata > Aves > Passeriformes > Alaudidae > Alaudala > Alaudala cheleensis. Next base: position 152,152 of record VWYE01016859.1, read on the forward strand.
ATTGCTTTACCTTATACCTTATTATCTTGGCTAGTACACATTTGAAATATTTGTGCTTGTTTGCTTTGTTGGCGAGGTATCTCTGTGAGCACCTCATGAATGCAAGCACTGCTTAGAATTGTGTTTTGTTCAGATTTTCCAGAACGTGAGCCCTGTGATGGTTCAGCTGCAGGCCCTGATGTACACACTGATATGTATCTGCAGGCACTGTGTTCTCTCAGTTATGCTCTGCGGGTTTTTTAAGAGCTTGAAGCTGCTGCTATCTTTCCCAAAGCTGTCAGATTCATAATTTATTATTCCAGTCTCCCACCTTACAAGCACAGATCAGTCACAGTCTGATTTAGAAATTTCCTACTTTATTGCTCACAGAGAATTAAACAGTACAAGGCAAACTGTGTCATGTAAAGTTTTCTTAATTTCTAGGGTCTTTTAAACTTTTGGTCAGCTGTTCCACTGACTGAGTCATTTTGGGTGAAGCACAGAGTCCATGACTTGCACAGAGAAATATTTCAATGTGGTGCGAATCAATGTATAGGAGATAAAGGGAATGTGGAAGATATTTTTCCCTTGTTTTTCTCTGTGATCTCAGCCCTTTTTTTTTTTTACCAAGTTCTTAGTTCTTTTGAGAAAAAACAGCTGTCCTGTTCTGGCTGTTACCCAGGAGATGGAAACTGCCAGTCCCATTTATTACTGAAAGCCAAGTGGGGAGATTTAGAGCCTGAGGATAATCTGGAGAAGGCAAATGAAAACCTTTCTGTTGAGTTTGAGAACACAGTGTTGAAGGAAGCTGATAAGTCATGAGCTCTGTTTCAGATGAAGCATCCTTTGGTGTGTCTGAAACCAAGAGCACTGAACTGAAGGAAACCAGACCACTGATGTATTTAGGTCCTTCCTTCTTTGGGTTGAATTTGACTCTGGGGAAAAAAAAGGAGTGGTGGTGGGAGGACACAGTAACAGGTTCCCAACTTGTAAAAGTGCATTAAAGGTATCAGGGTAAATTTGCATGTCTCTATCTAGGGAAGGGAAAATATTCTTTTGCAGAGTTACAGAAAACTTGTGTGAGGGAGAACCATCCAAAATGCAGAAATAGTAAAAAGAAAACTAAAAATAGAGCAGCTTAGCTGTGGATGTTGTGGACTCCATTTTGATGGAGCTTTGGCAGAATGGAATAAATGAGCATCTGGCAGGGACAGCATAGGGATGCATCATTTTGCAATGCAAGGCACTGTGCTAGGCTGCCTTTTGATGTTCTTACTGACATCCATGTTTATGGTTTATGTGATGCACAATCACAAAATGAAACTTTTTAAAAGCTGGAAACCTGAACAATGTACTGTTAAAAGAATAATCTCTGAGAAACAGGACCCCTGCTTATTTTTAAGTTAGCCAGTAGAGCATTGTGTCACACTGACAAGAGTACACCTTGCTGATTTGGGGATTCTAGTGCATTCTGTATTTATGGAGAAAGGATTTAAGTTCTGAAGAGTTCTTGGAGATCACTGTGGAAAGTCTAGTGACGGAAGTGGTTTGGACTGTTAAAACAGCAAGGAAGACACTGGAGACAAAACCCAGACTATCTACAAAAAGCAATACAAAAAGCATCTGTAGCTTCCTGTTTCTGTAAAAAATGCTGTCAGATTTGGTGTAGTTTCTGAAATGTAACTGAAATGAAAAATAACTCGTTCTTGAAGCTCTCTGTAACTGCAACAGGCTAAAAACATCTAGCAGGTCTATGTGGAGACTTGAGAAAAACCATAACACTGCATTTCACACTTGAGAATCTTCAGCAAAGAGTTATGTGCTAAGAAAATCCTACTTTTGATGAAATAGTTATTTTAAGCTGTTGGTTACCAGCTAGTCTAAATGAGCTAATAAAAATGTGTGGTGAGAGAAAAATAGTTTTCTGTCAGTAGTAAACATATTGCCAATATACCCAATTAGTGTGTTGGTTTTTTATGCACCATTTCAACCTACCTCAAAGAAAGCATGAACATTTAGTATGTGTACACAACTTTTTGAAAAATGAATTTCCATTTTACCACAAAAAAATACATGCTGGGGCCGGTTTCTAGTTGATGAAACCAGTGAGACTTTATATAGAAATGCATTTGAATAAATGTAATTTTACTGAACGAGTTTCATTTGTTTAATGAAGACCTGAGTGTATTAAAGCATTCAATAGAAAACTGAGCAACAATGCCATTGGTGTTTTTCAGGTACTTTAGTAGGAACTCCCAAGTGGCTTGGCACCATGGTGGCCCTGTCCCTGAAGATCTGTGTCCGTCAGTGCAATGTGGTGAAGACGATGCAGTTCGAGCCCTCCACGGCCGTGTACGACGCCTGCAGGGTGATCCGGGAGCGCGTGCCAGAGGCACAGACAGGGCAGGGTGAGTGCTCAGCTTCTCCTCACTCACTTCACTGCCTGAACTGAAAGTGCACATAAACCCGTGGGGGCTTTGACAGTGTCCTGTTTCTTCATTTGTTTTTTGTGTTTATTTGGTTTTTTGGGGTTTTTTAATTTAAGTTTTAGGGCTCTGGAGTGAAATGAAACATGTGCAAACAGATTTTTAAGTGACAGAAAAGGAGCTGAGTTGTGTATCTTGTTTGTCTAAAAGATGAGGAATTGCTCTCCTGCTTGGAGAGCTTTTTTTTTTTTTGTGTGTTACCTACTTAAAGCAGTTTTTCTGGCAAGGTTTTCTAAGAAAATCTGCACAGATTTATTTTGTGCCTCAGCAAAGGAAGGGACAACATGACTTACAAAAGAATGGCTGGATACCTCCAAAATGTGCCAAGAGACGTGTTTGAAACTGATTAATAACTGAAACCATCACCATGCTGTGCATACTGTAGTTACCATGGGGCTACATGTTAATCAGGTGGAACTGTCTCTGTACCTATTGAGCAAATTAGGTGAATACAGACTGGGAAACACCATGGACAAAAAATCTGGTTTTAACACAGTCAGAGTTGTCAAACAATTCAGATACTTTAAAGCCCTTTGGTGCTGCATTGTATATAATGCTACCAGAATGTAATTCTTAAAACAAGTTGTTTATTGAGGTTTAAGCTCTCAGCCTTTGCAACCATTTCAAAAATCTTGTCTGAATTGTTAGAAAAACTTGCTAGTAATGGACTTCATTACTATTACTGGGAGTTACTTCTCCTTTGCAGGAGTCCTTTGGAACTCTAGTTACAGAGCCTCAGTTTTCAGATAAAAGTTGTGCATTTTTCCCATGCTGGTGTCTCAAGGCAGTGATTGTAGACAGCTGTTGAATTTGGAGAAGTTGAGTGATAAATATCCCTGAACATTATGAACCTCAAAGAAAAGCCAAGGAATTCTCAGATTTTGTAGTAGGGTTTTTCCTTTACTGATGATAGCAGTACAGTTAGAGACTTCAATAAATGAAGTTCAGTGAGGAACAGAAATGTTTCCAAGATACCCTTTCCCTTTCTTGGTGGCTGTTAAAATGTGTGTGTTTGCCTGTTAGTTCAGAAGGCTCACAGTGGTGCAGTACAGTTGATAAACTGGTTCTGCACAACAGAACATGTACTTCTGGCTGTCAGCTGTGCACATTTCACTTCTCCCACAAGCCTGGTCCCAGCACAAAGGTGGCCATGATTTTCATGTTGTGCAGCTCCTGCTGTTTCATGGCCAGGTGCATGCAGCACAAATGAGTATCAGAGCAGTCTGTGCTTCCTTGGTGCTTCTGTGCTCTCTGCAAGGCACATGGCTTCTAAAGGTCACAACCTATTTATAGGCACAAATTCTAAAATCTTACAGAAGTGATTCTGAGTTGAAACTGTATCATAAATACCCCTTTATGTATAGACTACTTGACCTTTCAGGGGAGTTTTTTATTAAGGTCAGCAGGGAAAGATATTGTGAGACTGAGTTGTTTTTGTAAGGGTTCTTCCTTTTAATTTGGAAATCTGTAAGTCAGTTGCACTTCTGTCGAGTGTAAGATCTTTCATATAGTTGCATAAGTAATCATGTGTTTAAGGTAAATGCTGTTAAATGTAAATTATTGCTATGCATGGCATTTAAGGATGAAATATCATCAGAAAACTGTAGGGTTTTTACCTGGCTTTCTGCCCAAAGGGTCCCAACACATGGCTGGCAGTACCCAAGGTAGGCCCAGAGCTGCTGTAGCAGACTCTGCACTGCTGGCTGTGACAAGGGGCATCAGCTTAACCTGCAGGACTGCAAACAGAGCCAGCTCAGCTGCTCAATGCTTGGTCGTGAAGTATGATCTGTATTGATTCCTCATGCATATGCATAGGCCTTAAATTAACAGTCATCATACTTCATGTAGTGCATCTGGAGTTTAGTCTTTGAAACCTGTGCAAATGTTATAATTTACTTCTGAAAGAATCAATTGACATTGTTTAGCCTTCAAAAGGTACAAGTTTTTTGCTGTGTTTGCTATGAATATAATTCTGGAAGCCTTGTATATTTTTAAATACCTAAACCTGAATCATCTACCAGAAAGATTCCCAAGTTTATAATGAACTCATTTTGTGGAGGGTTGAAAGCAAACTGTGTTTTGAAAATAGAACTGCTGCTTGAAATAGTACACTATGGTTAAGGCCAGACTTGCTTGTATTTTTGGTTAGTCAAGTCCAAAGCAGGACCTGTAAGCATTTCAAGAAGGTTGTCTCAAAGAAAACTAGTTACAAATATAGTGCACAGTAGATGTGATGTGAAGATGTGATGGCACAGTAAAGCTTTTGTCCAAGTCTTCTTTAAAGCCTGAGGTACCCTGCTATCTGCTGCTAAATGAAATATTTCATCAAGCACAGAAAAATAATTCTCTCCAAGTTTAGAATGAAAGATAAATGTAAATGAGGCTTAATCCTGAAGCTGAACAGCCCTGAATAAAACCACGTTGGCTTCATTAGGTTTGGTATGTTTCAGTGTGTCTCTGTTCTGTTCCACAGCCTCTGACTATGGATTGTTCCTGTCAGATGATGATCCTCGAAAAGGTATATGGCTGGAGGCTGGAAGAACACTGGATTATTACATGCTGAGAAATGGGGTATGGTGCAACTCTGTTGCTTCCTTCATCACCATGTTCTTAGAAAACTTGTTTCCTAAATAGCAAGAAGAATGTTTAGCATTTGGAGGGGGAGGAGGGCCTTGAGTCTTTTCCTGAACTTGACCTGGTCCTCTTCCTTGCGGTGCCTCAGATGTCAGTTTTTTCCTGCATTCAGGCTGTGACTGTGAGCTACTGTGCTCAGTTGTGTCTTCATAGAATGACTACCAGAAAACTGAAAAATAACTTTTGTTATATGCTTTATGTTTGATGTGGTCTTGTGTTAGAGTTGGTTTCTTGTGTGCTTGAGGTGGTGAGCTCAGACTGGCTCATGTCATGGCCAGTTTGCTCCAGCCACAGCATTCAGTCCTTTTGAGATGCTGGGCTGGATTTCACAGCACAAAGGTGCTTTGGTCTATCCTGCCCTCACTGGGTCTTACCTGGACAATTCTTGAAAAATGACACTGGCAGATCTAAAAGCAGTCACTTCCCAAGTTTATTAAATGAGTATGTTTGCCTATACTGTAATAAAGGAAAAATCCAGCTTGGAGGGTAGGAAGGGGATCCTGTTTTAGGCATCTAAGATAGTGGGTTGGCTTGTGGTAGCTTCCAAAAGCATTTAGAAACAGTTGTGTTTACTTCCTAGGATATACTGGAGTACAAAAAGAAACAGAGACCTCAGAAAATCCGTATGTTGGATGGTTCAGTGAAAACAGTCATGGTGGATGATTCTAAAACAGTGGGTGAATTGCTGGTTACCATTTGCAGCAGGATAGGTAAGGTTTGGGGACCCACATGCTTAAGAATTTTTTTTTTCTGCCATATTAAATTTTGATTATTAGGATGTTATGTGGCTAGAAATTGGCATACATGTGAAAAATTTAAATTTGTTTTAAGTTACTACTTACCAAACGCTTTCTTGAAACCTGTTGTCCAGGTTTTATCAAAATCTGTAGAGAGTCAGCTGTATCCTTACACTTCAGGATTTAGCAGTTGAAGGCACAAAGTTACCCAACAGTACAGGTACCAATTTTTCATTGTACATTTCATTTAAATACTCTTTCCTGTTATGAGATAGAGGTTTAGAATGGAATTTATACTTAGTGTTAATTGGATAAAAGAGGAACATTGCTGACCTTGAAATGTACCCAAGCTTAGGACTTTGTGTTGTTATGATTAAGAGTTGATCATAAATTTGTAAAACAACATCCAGAGCAGCTTATCAAAAATGGGTGATATTGCTTTTAATGTGTCTCAATACTTAGCTAAATAGTCCTTATCAAAAATAAATTCATATTTAATACATGCACTACAAGTATGCATCCAACATGGATTAATTTAAGTCTTAAAACAGTGCTTAAATCTCATTTAGAGTTCAAACAGCCTTAATTTGATTTATGTTACTTAACTTGGAAAGTCAATCTTCTATTTCAGTTTTGAGGTTTTGTGTGTTGGATTCTAATGTGCTGTAACTACCTCAAAAATTAGTTTGATTTATTTTCATGAATGTGGTCATGTAGGTGAGTGTTTAATTTGCTGGCTGGTGTAACATAAACATGCTTTCCCAAACAGTACAAAAACAAAACAACAAAGAAATCAGAACAACTTAGCACATATGCTAAATATTGTGAACTGATTTTTGATTCAGTTTCATATAAAATTCACAGGATGAGTTGAGTCATAACACTGCAAACAAAAAAAAATAAATTTCATGTAGTTCCTGTTCCTCAGTTGCCTCTGCCACATTTCTTTTGCATCATAGGCAAGCTGAAATTACTCACTCCTCAGGAAGCAATTCTAGGCATCCATGAATGGGAATTTACTATAGCCTGTCTCCATTCTGGAATTTACAGTTATTTCACATTCCATCATGTTCTTGAACCAGCAGCTTCTCTTGGTAGGCAGCAGAAAAAAAATACCTTGTACTTAATATCTTTCTGAAAGTGGCAAATGCAGCATATGACAAAAAAATGATGTATTGAGAGGATGAGGTCAGATATTGGATTTATTTATAATTCCAGGAATAACAAATTATGAGGAATATTCATTAATCCAGGAGAGCATCGAAGAGAAGAAAGAGGAAAGTACAGGAACTCTTAAGAAAGACAGGACACTGCTACGTGATGAAAGAAAAATGGAGAAACTGAAGGCAAAGCTTCATACAGATGATGATTGTGAGTAATATATCCCAGGGGAATTCTTTGATTAATATCTTTCCATGGTATCATGCAAAGAAGCCATGCAGGAATGCATTTTCAGACTCTTCAGTGTGTTTCAGTTGGTTCCTGGCTGTGGTTTGCATCCCTTTATATGGAGTGTTGTCTGCACCTGAGGATTTCTAAATGAAGTGAATGGGCAAGTGGATGCCTTTGAGGGTTGGCAGGTGTTTTGGAGTGCTTTTGGTATGTTTGGTAGGGGTATCCAACTTAAGTGTGAAGGGTTGTTTTTGTCTCTTCATTAAAGTTTTGATAATTGATGCCTACTGAAAGCCATCAAAAGGTAGTTTTGGATTTGAAGGTATAAGTTTTAACTGTAAATGAAGTTTGCCAAAGAACTAAGACAGCATTTGATTTGTTTTGTGTGCTAAGTCATGATAACAATTTTTTCTGTTTTACTGTGAGGTTAACTGTAAGTGGCAGGAAGATGTTTTAAAGTTGTGTTCAGGAATAAGAAAGGTAAACAGCATCATTCGTTTTAGAGGCAAAATGTGGCAAATTTATTTTGTTATGAAGCTTTAAAGATCTAAAGTTAGTGGTAAAACACTACTATAGTTGTTTCTTCAATGTTATCAATGTTCATACTGTAGTGTATCCTTGTGTCTCAGCAGTGCTGTTTTTCAGCCTCATTTGCAACAAACCTTCAGCACTGATGACTACAAACGGCAATGAAAGGGACATTTCTTGTGGAGTTCCCCCCACAGTAGAAATGCCAATTGTCCCCTGAGTTTCACCAGGGCGTTGAACAGTGTGGATTTACCAGTGTTTGTGGCTGTGTTGCAGTGAACTGGCTGGATCACAGCCGCACCTTCAGGGAGCAGGGAGTGGATGAAAACGAAACGCTGCTCTTGAGACGCAAGTTCTTCTATTCAGACCAGAACGTGGATTCAAGAGATCCTGTTCAGCTGAATTTGCTTTATGTTCAGGTACAGTACTTTCTACCTTGTCTGAGGGAACTGTGTGGGTTGGTTAGAAAAAATTTGCTGCTCAAATACTCCATCTTCTAGGACTCCAGTTCTGGGTGTGCTTTAGTTTTACTCTTTTGTTCAGCCCTCCAAAAACACATGATAGTACAGAGGCTTTGCTGATTTTTTTAATCAAATACTTTGAACCCAGTAATGGACACTGGGCCAAAAAATCCACTGGCTTTCGCATCCTGCTTCCTTAAAATTGGTACATGTCTTTAGTCCCAAGTTGCTCTTTTCAGTTCTTCTCCCTCTTCTCTGGATGGTGCTCTGTGTAATGTGGAATCTCAGGTCACTCCTGTGAACAGCTTTGTTTCGCATGTCTTTGTCTCTTCTGCCTGATCAGTGAGAGAGCTTCTGCACTCCTTTCCAGTCTTCCACCCAGACAACACACAAGGCAGGCAGGCTTTCTGGCAGAAGGGGCCGTGTCATGTCAAACAGTAGGAGTCCATCCACACAGGTTTCCTGAGCTGTCTTCAAGACTGTGCATACCTTAGCAAAGCCAGGTGCCTGATGCAGAAGATGGTATTTAACTCAAGGTGCCATTGCACTTGCCTGCAATTCAGTCTGAAAAAAAGTAGGCTTTTAAACTCTTTGTTAAAGTTTTGGGGTTTTTTTTCAAAGTAAAAAAAAATTGAAAGCTTAATGGAATGTGCCGTTATACTTGATGTTGCTATAAATTACATTCTAAAAATCTGAGGGAAAAGGTAAGGCTGGTAGAACAGCAGTACCTTTTTGAAGTATTTTAGAAGACTATCATACTGAGCTGTTCTTCTGCCACTAAAACATTTCACTCATGCTGATATGAGAGTTTGCGTGGATAATGCTGTGTCATTGCTTTGTCTGTGGGTCTGTGAGCCTTCTAGTGCCAGAGCTATAAAATCTGTCATCTTCAATGAGCACCAAATTGACACAGAAGGAAGAAAAATGTTGTGTGCCTGTGCCTTTTGCCATATCTGTAAGACTAATTTTGTTTTTAGCTACTAATTATGGAGATGTTTTTCCCTCCTGTATGAGGCAGTGGGATGAAAGCTTTTCAGTGTGTTTGCACACACATGCATCTGTATATGTGTGTACATACACAGAAGTGTCTGTGCATGTTGGATTTTATTTACACATGCATCAGGAAATGGCTGTCAAGTTCTCTTTTTGATCAAAGCTGATACAATCATAGCTTCACTAAGTCTCCATAGATACTCACAGTAAAATAATCTAGCCCTTTGTTTTATTAGTCACATCACATCCAGAATGGAATAATAATGACATTATTCAGAAGGAAAAGGGTGTGTTGATGCCTGTATTCAGGGTTTCAATGAATTGGAGATGGAATAGGTGTTTTGGGTGTCTCTGACACATCTTTGTTTGTCTCCCCCAGGCTCGTGATGACATTCTGAATGGTTCCCATCCTGTCTCCTTTGAGAAGGCCTGTGAATTTGGAGGCTTTCAAGCACAGATCCAGTTTGGACCTCATGTAGAGCACAAACATAAACCTGGATTTTTAGAGTAAACACTTCTAACTTATAAATTTGGGTGACCTCAAGTGTAATTAATGTTGAGTTGTCACAGATTAAGCACATTTTATAACTCCAAGCAGAGGTAATCAGATTCAATGTATTTTCAATAGCAAATCTTCCAGTGAAAGGAGCTTTATTGCACAATTCAGCAACCTCAGCTGAGGAGGGGACCTTTGGCAGTGGCTTATTAGACAGCACAGGGCACTGGCTCCTCCCAGAGTGCCAGTTAAGTACACACTTAGAGCCAGGAAAGTACAAGAGTGGAAAGAAGTTTTGTCATTTGAATAAAATGAGTACTCCTGTGTGTAGAAATTAATTTTTCCAAACTTTTTAGTGGCAACATTGACTTGGTCAGATTCACCCTCTCGTGGTGTTGTATGAATGGAATTCTAGAGCTGTGCTCTTTGTTTCAGGCATGGACAGAACCCCTGCTTACAAGTGGCTCATCCTTTAATCTGTATTGTGATACTTAATTTACTGCTATCGGGAGGGCAAGTTAAGTTTGACTGAAATTTAGAAATTTAGTCCCATTTTTCTACTGGTTTTGATTTTCTGGTTGGTTTACCTGCAGTAGAATTAACTGAGAGCCAAAGGCTGAGGAAAGCAATGTAGGAAGGTAAAAGAGAGCTAATTACTGCACAGTCCATCAAGCCTTGCCTACATGAGGCTCATAAATACCTTATTTGGAGGCACAAAACAACGGGTGTGTATTTGGTTTCTGTCCTGTTCACTGGCAGAGTGCTCAGTGCTGCCTCAGCTCCCTTTGGGAGCCTCTGGGGGTTTGCAGTATGTCAGGGAATCCTTTGGCAGTGCTCTCTTGCTGTGCAGTGCTGCAGTACTGGCTCTTTGAAACACCTCACTTCTGAAGGCTGTTCCTGAAACAGCAGTTCAGTTATGTGAATAAATACCTTTCAGTTCCAATTAATAATCAGCTTTGCTTTTTGCTGTCTGTCTGCTCCTCACTGGCCAATGAACCTTTCCTATGAGAACTACTGATGTCTAAGAATTACAGGGGCCCAGTGTAACAGCTTCAGTGCACTCCTGGTTTTTATTTCCTACAACTGTGACCAGTTACACAACCATCTTTTTCTGGGAGTTGTCCATTGTCTGCTTATTCTTCCTCTCACTCCACTCACTGAAGAGTGTTCCTGCAGCAAACCATTGGCTATCATCTCATGATAAGCTCATATTGTGCCATGGTAATGATTTCAGGAGTTAGGTGTTCCCAGAAATAGTTGGTTTTCATTTGTAAAGCAGTAATTTCCCACAAGCTTAACCAGTGGCTTTTGCAAACTGCTGAACAGCATTCAGTTGCTTACATTTTTTAGGATTTTCTGAGTTGGTTTTTTCAATGAGAAGTTTCTTTCTCCTTTTTTTGAAGCTCCCATAAAGTGAGTGTGTTTTATGGTGTCCTGAAGCTGCTGGCTGGATGACACTTTTATTTTGTATGCAGTGCTGGGTAGTTTGGATTCCAGCATGAAACAGCCATCACTCACATAATGTGAATTATCTTTTCTAAATCCTAATAGAGATGAAAGGTATTAATAACTGAATGATCTGTTAGAAAAAGAATGTTACTCCAGTGGAAACTATTTTCAACCAGAATTCCAAAATTCAGAATCTTCTTATATCCTGTAGGGCGTTCTTCTCTTCTGTTGTTTTATTTTCATTTAGGGCTTTGATTGTATTGGAACAAAACTTGGCAGGTAACCAAGTGTAATTGCTCTCTGTCCTGGTGTTCAATCAGTTTCATAAAACTAAGCATTTCTCATTTGGAGGTAATTCAGTTTTTCCTCTGTAGATGAACCTGCTCCAGAACTGTAAGTTCCTGGTTATTGTCTCCTAATTCAGAGTGTACATGTTTATGATTTAGAGGTGATACTTTCATTTTACATAGCCATTGTGACAGCCATGTTGTGAACCCTCATGCTTTTGTTTTGTGAGTCTAAGTGAGCCAAGTGATCCTGGTTCACTATGAACAATATATAGAAATTGTGTAGTTAAATGCTCATTACTGCTTTCTGAAGACACATCTCAAAATCTTCTTAGTTTTTTTATCCCCTTGAAAAAGAGTGAGCTTTTAAAGTTTCACCTGACTCTTTTCTGTTTGGTGCATAAACACTGATTCTTTTCAAGTAAGAAGGTAGTTTTGTTTTATATAAACTGCATGTTGTAGCTCAGTATGTGAAATACATTTGAGAGGTATCCAGTCACTCCCTGCTGAAACCTGAAGATGCTGCAGGTTCCCTTAAGGAGAATCTGTCAGATCCTACAAAAATCAGCACAGATTAGCACAAGTATGTAATGGAATTGTTTGGAAACAGCTTAGTTTAGTTTGCCATGTCTACCATATGTTTGTGTAGAGACCTTTTGTATCCTTTTTTGTCGTTGCTAAAAGATCCTTGGCACAGATGAAGATTATAGCCTGCATCTTGCTAAGACCTTGGTATTGGTTGTTGGAATTCCCTTGAAGCTCTTGCCAAAGTAAATTGTGAAAGCATTAAACTATCAACTTAAAAGCAGTCCTTCTTCATGCCCTTCATGGTGCAGATGTAGCTTTGCATGGCACCTACACAGGGTATCCTGGGGCTGAATTTGCTGACAGAATACCTAATAAACAGCTCCCACTGCTCATCTGCAGGCAGGAAAGGAGCACTTCCAACTGCACACCTCCACTTCCTTGGAGCACACTGGCAAACAGCAAAGCTGCAGGTGATAAGGGAGCTTGATGCTGAGCTCAATTCTTGAATCTAACCTGGTTAGCTGAATTAAGCTGTATTTTTCAAGAACACATTTATGCTCCTGAAAAACAGTCAGTGTTGGCACTCGTGTAATTTTTTAAGGAACTGGGAGATGAAACTCAGTGTAAACCAAGTTAAATCAACACTGCTTGCTGTTAGCTGTATTTTTGGATGAGTTCAATGTCCATTCTAATATGTGTAATTTAAGGGCTTAAAGAAGGCTAAATTATAAGATTTCCATTCTTTTTGCTAGCGCCATTAAAAAAAACTGTAAAATGAAGTGCAACTGTGTCTGTAAAGAAAGTATCTGGATTTTAGGTAGAATTAAGATAACTTCAGTCTGCTCACAACTGGCATTTCACCCTTTCAGCTGAGGTGATCACTTGCCTCTTGATTTAAAAGTAGTGGAAGATGACAAAAGGAAAAACCTTCCAATCTCGGTGCCAGCCACATGTGCGGGGGTATTTCAATTGCTGCTTGATGGACAAAGCACAAAGTTTTTTTCTTAACCCTTACTGTTTATGAAGCTCCAAGTAATGCTTGCTTAGCCATATTTTTTAAAGTGTTATACTAATTAAAAAATAAGTAGACAAGCTTAAAAATATAATGGTTTTGGTAGTTTATCTGCATGCAGATAGCTGAGAAAATTAACTCTGGCTAATAAAAGATGAGCATTTAAATGCATTGATAGCTATAATTTGTTTATATAAATCAATTTCCAGAATGAAACTTTAATCCAGGTTAGGGTTTGTTATTTTCTTAATTTGCCTTGGAATTGAATTTAACTAGGCTGGTTTGAACCTGTGATATTCTGTATAAAACCACCAGTTGTTTCATAGTGGATAAACCAGCTTTTTAAGATAATAAGCTGTGTTCAGTCCTTATCTACAGTTTTAATTCGGCTCTTCAGCCTTCCCTACCCCATGATGTGTCTTTGCAAGTAAGTCCCCAAGAAGAGATTCCTTTGTCATGGATAAGTGAGATGTAGCTATGAGAACATCAGAAGAAAGATTAGCAAGTTGTTATTCTTACTTTATTTTATAATGCTAGAGCTTTATGGAAAAGACAAAATGTGTGGTCTCAGTACTGAGTAACATTTTTGAAGCACAAAATCCTAATTTAGTCTTTTGAGCTATTTTTTTATTGTCTGCAATGGCAGGCTTTTGTTTTTAAAAACACAGACAAAAAAGCAGCACAGTAATATAAACAAAAAACCCAACACCCTCAAGATATAAAACCAAAGCAACTCACATAGAACAGTTAAACAGTTTTTTTGCCCATCTTGTTTAAAACAATCCTTCCTTCCCAAAACTAACTTTGTATCCTAGTAGATATTCTAGCCTTCAGTGTTAAGTGTTGCTTGTTTACTGAATAAATCCCAGTAAGGAGGACATTTCTCCAGTCATACTTTTTCTATGATTCTTCATAGTCCAAAGTAGGGGGAATCCTTAGAGACCAATTATTTTAACTGTGCAAGTTTCCTCGGGTGCAAAATGACCTGCTGAATATATGACATGATTTCATCAGAGTAGAATATTCTAGATGGGAAGGTCCAGTCCAGAACAGTTATTTGTTAAAGTGTGATGCTGATACACCCTCAGGTTAGGGTGAAATTTGGCTGAGAAAAGGGTTATTTTATTATACAGCAAGGAGGGACAGATGAGATGTTGAAGGATTCCTTCTGACTGAACTCAGTCATGGAAGCTGAACTTGTTGAATTTAATCCATGTTCTGAGAGCCTTAGAAGCCGAGTGCTGCAGAAATTCAAACTGCTTCTTTTTTGACTTTGAGACAACACAGTGGTATTAAGTGTCCTCTTAGGTTACTTTCTAGTTTTTCAATACAGTGTTAGTGTTCTAACACTTCTTGAAAGAACTTGGTCCCACAGGTCAGTAAATCCCAGTGCTGCTGTAAAGGAACTGCAGTGTCTGAACTCAGACACAGAGCTGGCTCAAGCCTCCATGTCCCCTTGGCCCAGGTTTCAGTAAGTGGAGCTGCATTTAGATGTGAGACCCTCTGAGCTGCTGAGAGACATCCCTTAATTTAAGAATGCAAACTGTCCTAGTTATTGTTTCTTTTTGATGAATTTTCAAAACATAAAAAGGTACTACATGGGGCAGCAACTCCTGTGGTAAGGAACCACTTGCTCTTGCTCTATTTAGTTTTGTTGTGGGGGTATTTAACACCCATAATGGGAAGCCTGGGGTACCTAGTGCCAGTGAAGGTGTATGGACAGCATCTCTCCTCTAGAAATAACCATTCACTTTAGAATTTCTTTTTTTCCCTAGCCTGAAAGAATTCCTGCCTAAAGAATATACCAAACAAAGGGGGGCTGAAAAGAGGATATTTCAGGTAATTGTAAGGCTGAAAAAACTATTTTAATTTCACTACCTTTAAAAGAAAAATCTGAGATTTCCCAGGCTTATACTTTGTAAATACTTGAACGATATAGCTATCAGAAAATGAAGTATGAGGTGTTTTACAGCTTTTATTTTATTTCTTCAGCAGATTTATTGTCCTGATTCTTTTTTCTCTACTGATGATTATCCAATGTGCTTTGAGGGAGTGAAAATTCAGTATTTTAAACATATTTTTGTCAGTTGCATTGAAATGTAAACATGCATATTTGTACTAAAATAGAGAGATGTTTAGGAAAGCCAGTTTAAATTTCGTGCCTCAATTCTGCTTGTTAATGCTTGGATTCAGTGGTGTATGGGAATCACCCCATTGCCAAAGACTGGAGCAGTTGGGTATAAATGGTAAAATGTACTGACATTGTTAGGAGTGGTGTCAGAGTCTGAGTACTGTAGATGTACCAGATATCTCTGCCCACTGAAATACAAGTTTGGCAATACAATGGGAGTTGGAAAATTCTGAGGTCAACAGGTGAGGTGAGGTCATATGGCTTCTGAAGGACACACCAGAGCTCTGTGATCTCAGCTAGAGAGACAAGTCCAGGAGCAGGAGCAGGCCACATCCTTTCTTTTGTCTGCTACACTCCCAGCTGAAGAATCCTTTAACTTAGTGAGTCTGTTCCACCTGAAGTTTTCAGTACTTTCTTGTGGATGAGGATGTCTGACACTTCCCTGTGCACCTTTAGGTGCAGTGGTTGCAGTTTAAGCAAAAACCAGATTCATTCACTTCTGAATTGTGGCCATGCTCCTCATAGCATGCAATTTTTGCCCATGTCAGCTATGAGCTCTGAGAAGTTTCAATCGTGTGCTTTAGTGCATGGACCAGAAGCTCATCAGTGAGGGCCCTGATCTGGGCAAAGATTCAACAACAAGGTAGAATATGAGAGCTGGCTTTTTGAAAGAGACCCAGGTGTTTGCCAAGTCATGAAGTTGTGGAGCTTGGCAGGTGCTACATTTGTGCTCTTGTTCTTTTGGGATCCTGGTTGTGTTCTCTGTGCTGAAGTTGACAGAGGGGAGCAGCCTGTGTTATTGGGATGCAGGAGGTTTTTGGGGTTGCAGTTGCTCCTCTTCCTTGGAAGCTCCCACGCTGTTGAGGTGGAAACAAGTGGAATAAGAAGGCATTTCCCACGTTCCTGGTGCTCCCCCTGCTGCCATCAGCAGGAGAGAGGTGCCAACCAGCAGCTCAGGAGCACCTGAGGGGAAGGTGGGGTGGGATGGGGAATGCCACGAACCTGATTTAAATATAGAGACATTTGGATGTGGTTTGCAGCACAGTGGTCTGGATGGAGAGCAGATGCTGGGGTGAAATTTAAATACATAAGATGGGTACCTGTCATTAATTACATGTCATCATCAAACTGCTAATGACCAAATTGTTTAAATAATAACTAGAGACTGAGCTACAAGACACACTTAGATGAGTATTTTAGGATGAACTGTTCAGAAAAAATCATTGTTCCTCAGCTGTAGAATTATTTTCATGTGAATGGAAGAAAGTTCTGGATAATTCTGCAACTGGCAAAAAAAGGCCCATTGGAAGTACCTACAAGACATGAGAAATGGTCAAATGCGGTGTGAGGCTGTCATGAATCAGAACTCCTGGGCACAAAGCAGGAATAAATAATTTGTTTCTATGAGGAAAAAAAAGAGTGCTGGTACACTTCAATAACTCTTAAAAGCTGAGTGAAGAGGCATTAATTGCATGAAACCTAATAGTTGTCTTTAGTAGGAACACCTAGAATTTTCAACTGTGTCAGAAGGGTTTAATGTGCATGTTCTGAAGCACAGATTGAATGGTTGATGGTCAAAGAGGAGTGTCCTGTTTGCCCAGGTTAGTTATTTTCTCTGATGTGAGGCATTATATGATAGTTTTGCTAACATTTCTACCCAGTATTATTTCAAATATCCTAATTGTAATGATTATTACCTAAACATCCTGTAATAGATAAAAGCTATACCCTTTTTCTGTTTCTAGAAAGCTTTGCTCCTGCCTAATTGATACTGAACTGTGTTACAGGAGCACAAGAACTGTGGGGAGATGAGTGAAATAGAAGCCAAAGTGAAGTACGTGAAGCTGGCGCGTTCCCTGCGCACCTACGGCGTGTCCTTCTTCCTGGTGAAGGTACTGAGCTCTTGTGTGACCTTCCTGTGTCCTTGGCTATGGATTATCCCAGCTCCCTCACTGAGCAAAGCTTTGCTGCCTCCACCACTAAGATATTTCAGTTTCCTGGAGGAGTAAAAGAGGTTGTCTTTTGAACTGAATAGTAAAGATGCTCCAAAGACCAGAGCTTCTTCATGCACTGCTTGGAGTTTTAAGGAGTTTTAAATTGTCACTGTCTGCATGCCAGTTGCTCCCCTTTGTCAGTATATTCTATCTCACTTTTCCTTTGTCCTGTGGAAAGCTACATTTGTACAGAAAACCATCTTCCACACCTTGTTACAGGAGAAAATGAAAGGCAAAAACAAGCTGGTTCCCCGCTTGCTGGGGGTCACCAAGGACTCCGTGATGCGGGTGGATGAGAAGACCAAGGAGGTGTTGCAGGAGTGGCCTCTGACAACTGTGAAACGCTGGGCTGCCTCACCTAAAAGCTTCACCCTGGTAATCTTTTATCTGTATTCAGAGGGCAAGGGGACTTAGAACAGTTTCTGTACTGTAACTTGTTCCATCTCTAATTTTCCAGCCTTATAGAGTCATGGAGTCCTCAGGTAATAAGTTGGCACATAGTGTTGTCCAGGTTCAGTGAGTAGTTTGGTGCTTACAGACAGGCCTGTTCCTCAGAATTCCTGTTTTAAGCTTTCAACAAACCACTGTTTAATTCTGGCTAGTGCCTAACTCATGAAACAGTTGTGAAAGCATTATTATTCACACTTGGGTAAATAGTTGTTGAGCTTGTCATTCATAATGGACTTGGTGACTTGCAAGATATGAACATAAACAAGTTCAGGTGGCTCAATTGTGGTTTTGATAGTTAGGAATTTAGAGAAGCTTCATGAATGTGACATTTTGCTAATTATTTGGTCCATAGGACACCATTGGTACATACATTTTGTACATGCAAAGGTTGTTTAAAGTGACAGAGCAAGAGGCAGAGGTTAGAAAACTGCATTCACTTGATTCATGTGCATCTAATTTCCAATTGCATGGATGATTATCCTCTAGGATTAAATTCTAGAAAAAACTTTTCTCCGTCCTCAAGTGAGTGAATCTGATAAAGTTAGATGAAGTATCTCTTGGGCATTTCAATTTATGAAACATCTGTGATTAAACTGAAAGGCATTTACCCCAGCTCTTCCTGCAGTCTTGCATACAGACTGGTTTAGAATTTTGGAGAAGTTTTACCTTACTGTTGGATATAATTAAATATCTATACAATTTCAGAATTTGAATTTTATCACTCATATTTGGTAGTTTCTTCATTTACTCACTTTGCATTTTCAAATAAGCTTTGGGTTTTTCTCCCTTTTTCTTCAGGATTTTGGTGAATATCAGGAAAGCTATTACTCAGTACAGACCACTGAAGGAGAACAGATCTCTCAATTAATTGCAGGTTACATTGATATCATCCTAAAGAAG
Organism: Alaudala cheleensis; assembly: GCA_013398995.1. NCBI lineage: Eukaryota > Metazoa > Chordata > Aves > Passeriformes > Alaudidae > Alaudala > Alaudala cheleensis. Next base: position 170,609 of record VWYE01016859.1, read on the forward strand.
GTACAGTATTAACATCTTGGCATGTAGCAAAAAAGCCAATGCCAGAACTCAAATATTTGCAAACTGCAGGTTTTGTCTCATGGAGTTAGTGTTGTATCTTGTGTTTTGATGTTACATATTTTTACCTGCAAGTAAGGCACTGCCTCTGGAAAAATCAAGGCTATTGATTACATCTCTAGCATGTTCTCTAGCTCAGTACAGCACTCCTGGGCTTTGGTTTTCTGTCTGGAAGGTGACCTGGTGCTTGTGAGTGTACATCCAGGGAAGAGTCCAAAGCTGCAGCTAAGGATTTTTAAGCTATAGTCCAAAGTGATGAATGAGGTGGGAAGCATTTACCCCAGAAGTAGTATTTAAAACTACAGCCAGGACTACACAACAGCTGTCCAGGTGTTCTTGTATATAATGTACCAGAGCTGAGAGTTTTTTGGGCCAGAAAAACAAACCAAAAAGCCCCATCAGTAATTGCTTTAAAAACACTGTGATTGGTAAAGCAGAGAATTGGACCTCAATTGTGCAGAGAGGGATAAAATCAGTGTTTGTGAAGAGGTCAGACTGCCTTGAAACTTGTTTTATAGAATGTGCCTGGCAGGAGAGAGGAAGGGCTGATACAAATTTCCAGTATTTAAAAGTATATATTCCCAAGCAAGCAAGTGCAACAGCAAAAAATGGCAAGTTTGCCACCAAACATGGAACTGAATGGTCCCATTCTAAGATGTTGTACAGAAAAGTGAGGTGTTCAAACAGCACTGATTGCTTCCTGTCAGATTTTTACTTCATTGACATTCCAAACTACATCATTCTTTACTGTAATAGATTGCAGTAGTAAGAAATCATGAAGTTAAGTAGCCCAGAAGAATTTATTGCCCTTGTTCATGTGAGCATTGTAGGATGTAACATTAAAGTGTTACATAATAAGAGGTTCAGGAGGATTGCCAGAATTCATCACATGCCTTTTTCTCTGAGGCTGTCAGGCTCAGGTTTAATAAACATCAAATTAATTGCAGGTTTCTGTAGATGGTTTAAAACTTGATTCAAAAGTAGCATTGCTCTCTAGTGCCAGATGAAAGCAGCTTTCTGTCTTGATAGAATACAAATGTGTGAATTTCCATTCCCAGTTCTTTGGGTTTTTTTACCTCTCCCATCTGCTGACACAGCCAGTTTCAAATGAATGAATTAGGAACAGGTTAGATCATAAACACCCATGATTCAAATGAGAAGATGCAGTTCAGAGTTGTCAAGCCCACATTATCTCTGTGATGGATGCCTCAAAGTGGGGTTTATTGCTTTCAGTTGCATATTGATAATTCTTGGTGTGTTCTGGACTGGTCCAACTCATTTTCTCCAGTGTGCATTGATAAGTACATTGATTTTTTTTCTGCACAAGTGTTATTAGTATAGTGCTCCCCCCCACTCCACCCAACCCCTCAAGTCCTGCAATTTTAGTGATAGGTCATTAATCAGGTGACAGAGAACCCAGAACTTGAGTAGTGTATCTCAACACTTACCAACAGTAGATTTTTTTTTAACTTCACATTATTACAGAAGTAAAGCCCAATCTTAACTAGAAATAGGGAGTTTCAGTTCATGCATAAAACCAGATTTTAATAGTAGAGAACTTCTTTCTCCAAAGTTGTGCATGAGGAGTTCCTCTTGAATGGAAGGTCATAGTGGATACTCCTCCATTTACATTCATCTATATGCACTCAGACTAAAAATCATGTGGCAAGAGGGAAAGCAGACAGTTTCTCTGCACTAGGCAACAAGTAGAAATAGTCTCTTTTTATAAAGCACTTTTTCTATGATTTGTAGTTCCCTGTTGTTTCTAGTGGTTTGGACTTAGTGCCCTTATGTATATTTACAAACCACTCTTAGTACTAAAAAACCCCTGCCTCAGTCTTCAGCCTGAGGTCAGACTGTCCTGAACTTTAAAGTAGCTATGATAAAGTGACTTGGAGACAGTATTCAATTTATTGTCTTTACTTGTGGGGATGTGTTTCCTACTGGTAGAGATGCCTTTTTCATCTTACCTAGAAGCAGAGGCCAAAGTTAAAAGAATGAAGTGGGTATATTTAACGAGGGGCCTTCAGGTACATTAAGGGCAGATAAAGCCTCCTCAAGGGGCTATGCCCAAAATGGATGATGGATCTAAGTTTGGTCCATTCACCTATCAGGGGTTAATCCTCCAATTACAGCTTCAGATAATGAAGTCATATACCCCCAGTTTGCTTCCTCCCACCCCATAAATTCACTTTTGTTTATACTTTTCTGGGCCTGAGGCTGTAGGGTGTCCTTGAATCTCAGGCCTGGAGGGATTGTTTTGTCTGACCAGAATGTGAAGACACTTAACTAACACTTTATATGGAGTTTAGAGCAATGCACTGATGCAGTACAGGGTTTGAGAAATATAAAGGCTAAAGTCTTAAGGCATCAGTAGGTAGCACCATACAGTACCATTTCAGCACTTTGCTTATACTTTAGTTCAAAAAGACACCAGCAGCCTTTTTTCCTTTGTGTGTTTCATCTGCCAGGGTTTAGAGCCTGGGCTGTTCAATGCTGAAGAGCACCTCTTCTCTGGGGGAGGCTGTATTGTCCCTCACTGCCCAGCAGTGTGGTGTGCAGCCCCAGACAAGGCTCTGCAGGCATTTGTTTAGGTTTGTGATACCCAGCAAGGAAATGGTGGAGAGAAAGCAACAACACCCATTGTTAACTTTTCTTTTTTTCCCCCTCTCCAGAAACAAAGTAAAGATAGATTTGGGCTTGAAGGTGATGAGGAATCAACCATGTTGGAAGAATCCGTTTCACCTAAGAAGTGAGTGCATGCAACAGGAGGAAATGGTCTGGTTGTAAGAGTGCCACATGCAGCTGTGGCAGCTTTTTCAAATGTAGTTCAGTTATTACTGCTAAAGAATGGTTTTCTACAGAGTATTTCAGTAGAAGGAAGTACTGTCCCCAGGCAATTCAGCAGGTTCCTAGATTCATTCAAGGATTGAAGAGCAGGTATTTGTCACAAAATTACTGGTTAGGGCAACCAGCAACGGCACCAGTTTGTGCTTACTTGACCCTTGAATGAGGCACTCAGGCTGTAATTCAGTAAAATGCTGAGGCAGAGAGGGGAATAATGAAGCAGAGCTGAAAGGTTGTAGTATTTTTTTTCATCTTCATATATGATTTACAAGGTTTGTAGTTGCTTGTGTCTGCTAGTTCCATGGTTTCCAGTAGATTTGACACCTGTCAGTTCAGTTACACAGTTTATGAGCACAGCTGGCTGATTTCACCAGCCAAACCCATCAGATGTGGGGTGTGGGTAGAGCAAAGGGTTTGGTACAAGTAAGTCAGGTTATGGTTTTGATGGGAGAGTAACTGAATAGAGCAAAACACAGGACTGTAGAGCTGGCCACACTCTTGCAAAGGAATGTCAAATCTTTCTGTGCAGGGAGACAATAGAAACAGATTTGTGACATTATGAGCTGTAACAAGCCACTCAAGCCTTTTCTTGGAACTTTTGAGGGTGGCAGTGTCAGCAGTGTGTATGTGAAAAGTCCATTTGATTTATTGTTAAGCATATGGTTTATGTGAGATAGATTTGTTAGGTATTTCATGTGGCCTTATGGGAAATTTCATCTTTTGATGGATCACACATGTTCACATGTGCTTATTTTGACATGGCCCTTTCCAAATCACTTCCAGAATATACTGTTAGTTAAGTGCTGTGCAGAGAAGCCCAAAACTTGTAGTAGATAAATACAAGATTTTTTCATGGTTGAAATCACTTTTTTTTTCCTTCAGCAGAGTGTTGTTGTTACAGCCTGAAGTTCTGTCAACACTTCTAGCTATTAAAGGTTGAATCATGTTTAAATATGAGCAGTATATCTGGCAAGCTAGTTCATGACCATGGATGGCAGGAACTTTATTTATTATTCTCCAGCCCAGTATCTGGTGGACTGCCAGATTATTTGCAAGTACTGTGTGTGTCTGCTTGTTTGTATAAAGAGGGAAGAAGGAAAGATTTTAGGGAGTACTTTGCAAAAGATCTCCACAAGGCTCATGCTTCTGTTTTCTGTGATACAACTGAAATGAAGCAGTTGTTATGCCATAAACCTTGTTCTGCTTCTGTCTGCCATGCCTAAAAGGGGTAAAGCTGTTGTGTCATGTTTAACAAAACTGCACATTGCCATCTTGCCTTGGTGCCTGCTCATTAGTGCTGTTAATAACTGATCTGCAGAAGCCCCAGATTATCTGTTTTCCAGTATATTAGAAAATGGCTAGAAAGAAAAACCATCAAGCTGGCTTCTCCAGATGCTGTGAAGTGCAGTTGAAGCCCTAGAGGAGGAAGGGCTGAGGGAGCTGGGTGTGCAGGAGCTCAGTGGCTGTGTCTCCCCAGGCCCACCATCCTGCAGCAGCAGTTTAACCGCACCGGTAAGGTGGAGCACGGCTCCGTGGCGCTGCCCGCCGTGATGCGCTCCGGCTCCAGCGGCCCCGAGACCTTCAACGTTGGCATCATGCCCTCTCCTCAGCAGCAAGTCACCACTGGCCAGATGCACAGAGGACACATGCCCCCACTGGTGAGAAACCTGCTTGGTTTGTGTGTGAAACCTGTCTGCAGCAAGAAGTCACACACACAATGCTACATGCATTTCTAAGACCTGGCTGTAACGTCCTGAGTGTTCTACCAAACATAAGTTTTGAGTATCCCTTAAATATTTAGGGTGTCACATTTTGAATTATTTCCTCATTTTCTTTCAAGCAGCCTCTTCCAGCCTTTTCTTTACTTCTAAGTAGTTAAAGCTAGTATTCAAAGGGCAAAAAAAAAAGGTTTAAAAATAGGCAAAAGTAAGCAATTTTAAGGATGATGCTTACTTCTAACTTATCACTAGCTGATCAACTTAGAAGTTTTTTAGCAGGTTTAAAGCTAATAGTGCTTTTTTTCGCTTAAATTGAGAGACTTTCACAAGCCCTGAACAGCATTCAGAGAATATAATCAATGCTTAAAATCATGACACACTGCTAGAATTGTGGTCTCTGTAGTGAATTGACCTTGGCTGTTTGCCAGATGCCTGCTCAGCAGACACTTCTCCTCAACCAAAGTGTGTATGGAAGATATGTAAGATTAAGAAAAGCTTAATGTCAGTATAGGTCGAGATAAAGACAGGGAGATCATCAATTATGTTCATGGGCAAAACAGAATCAACTTGGGAAAACTGAATTTATTTTTTGATTAAAATACGGTTGGGTGGTGAGAAACAGATGAAAATGAAAAATCCTTCTCACTCACCTGTTTTATTTTTTTACACAGACTCAACTTCACTCCTTCAGTTCTGACTACTACTTCTTGCACAGAAGTGGTCAACTTGTAACAGCCCCCCTCTGCTTGTCCTTGCTCCTCACGCTTTTCCCCAGCTCCAGCATGTCCTTCCTGTGAGCTGCAGTCATTCAGGACAGACTGGCTCCAGTGGGGGTTCCCTGTGCACTGCAGTTCCCTTCAGGAGAGCCTGATCCAGCACTGGGTTGTGTGCTGGCAAGGCCCTGCTCCAGCCCAGGCTCTCCATGGGCTGCAGTTCCTTTCAGGGGAATACCCACCTGCTGCAGGGTTCTCTGTGCTCTGCAGGGCACATATGGGGATATCTGCTGCAGCACTGCCCTCCCCACAGACTGCAGAGAAGTACCTGCTGCACTTGGCTCTCTCCCACAGGCTAAGGAAACTCAGCTCTGCTGTCTTGAGCATCCCCCCCCACAGCCCTGGCAGGCACAAGGTTGTTTCTTTAACTCCTTTTTCCCTCACTGCCCTTTGTCACCAAAGTTTTCCCCGAGGTGCCATCAGTTTGGCTGCCGCACTCAGCTGTGTCCTGTGCTGGGTCTGTTGGAGCTGTCTAGAACCAGCTGTGCCCAGCATAGGGCAGCCCCTGGCTCATTCTCCCACAGGTCACTCCTGCAGCCAGNCAGGGGAATACCCACCTGCTGCAGGGTTCTCTGTGCTCTGCAGGGCACATATGGGGATATCTGCTGCAGCACTGCCCTCCCCACAGACTGCAGAGAAATACCTGCTGCACTTGGCTCTCTCCCACAGGCTAAGGAAACTCAGCTCTGCTGTCTTGAGCATCCCCCCCACAGCCCTGGCAGGCACTGGCATTTACAAGGTTGTTTCTTTAACTCCTTTTTCCCTCACTGCCCTTTGTCACCAAAGTTTTCCCAGAGGTGCCATCAGTTTGGCTGCTGCACTCAGCTGTGTCCTGTGCTGGGTCTGTTGGAGCTGTCTAGAACCAGCTGTGCCCAGCATAGGGCAGCCCCTGGCTCATTCTCTCACAGGTCACTCCTGCAGCCAGAACTTTGCCACAGACACCCAGTACAGACAGCATCCTGCTCTGCCTAAACCCCTTCAGTTTTCTGATAGCTTATGCATAGTGATGACAATTTAGTTTTAGAATCATCCTTGATTGCACTTGGAGGCTGTCCCAGGAAATCAGTAGTGATCTCCTAGAAGCAAATTGAGTTTCCCTGTTGCTCAAATGCAGGTCAGTAAGACAGCTCAGTGGGTTTGTGCATGTCTGTTGGCCATTGTTTAAGCTGAGAAATTTGAGCACTTTATATGTGTGTGGAAGTACTGAGGGAGTGTCAAATGGCATGAGCAGAATGAAGACTGTGAGAAGAGTTGGAGGGCTTTGCTGTCTCTGTTGTGCCAGCGAAAAGGCAGCTCTCTGAAGTGGCCTGTGTGGTTCCTGCACTGCTGGCACTCAGGGTCTCTCCATGCACATGTGCCACGTGCTTGAAGTGCCCTCTGGAGCACAGCCCAGCATTGCCTTGCTCTGCCTTGCAGACCTCAGCTCAGCAGGCCCTGATGGGGACCATCAACACCAGCATGCACGCGGTCCAGCAGGCACAGGCCGACCTCAGCGAGGTGGATAACCTGCCTCCCCTGGGCCAGGACATGGTGAGTTCTGAGCCACACAGAAATGGGCCTTGGGCCTCTGGGTTGGTTACACACCAATTTAGTCATTGTCTCCAGATCCAAACTGATATTGATGTAAGTGATATTGATATAAAGCTTTTAAGATGGGGTAAAAACGTTTTGCTCTCTTTTAGGAATTCATGTGCAGTGGTACCCCTCACTCTAATCAGTCTCCTGAGATCACATGTAGCAGACTCCCTTGCATAAACCTGCCTGGAATGTTACTGGTTTGTGGGCATATGTACAGTAAAACACAAACTATTGGCATTATTAATGGTGGGACTTGCTGCCTCACAGTGACATGGAAAATAAGAACAAAATGTGATTGTGTTGTTTGTGATCCAGGTTAGGGCAGGATGATGGGTTATTGCTTATGGGGGACTGTCAAGAGTGTTTAGCCTTTCTTAAGGCATTTACCTTAAAAGGGCAGCTGTTGAAATGTGAGAGCAAATCTGTAATGAATGAATCAGGAGAAGAAAATGCTTGCTTTCGTATTTCACTTGAAGGGCTTACTGCTTGTCTTCTGTTTCACTTCTAAAAGTTCACAAAGGAATGGGATATGTGCAGAGTATCTTGCCTTACAGAACCTCACCTTCTTTTCATTATTGCTCTTCAGGCATCAAGAGTATGGGTTCAGAACAAGGTTGATGAATCAAAACATGAAATACACTCTCAGGTTGATGCAATCACTGCAGGAACTGCGTCTGTTGTTAACCTTACAGCAGGTAAATTTCAATGGGAAGGATTTCCTTGCAGTCTCCTAACTATTCGTCAGTCAAAATCAAGTAATATATGAACTGAGTGTGGGGCAGCTGCAGAAAGTTTTCTTTAAAACATGCCAATAGCTAAGTGCATTGATGTGTGGAACAAACTTGGTATCCCTCCCAACACAATNTGTTATTGGCAGTGGATTTTCAGCAAATTACAGGTTGAGGGAGCTGTGAGTGGCTTAAAGGAGACAAGACTGCATTGCCTTAGGTTCTTTTGAAAGAGGCTGAAACTGTGGACTTCTCAGCAAATTGTATTGAATGAAGAAACATCCTATTAGAGGATAGATTATTGCAGAAGAAATATAGAAATCAGAAAATTTATAGCAGCCTAATCCTTTTTTAAGTGACACATTACATAGTAGGCATTGCTTGGCTGTCTTGAAATGTCTCTTTTGTCTCTCACCAGGGTGCAGCTTGTTGTAGCTGCCCCTGTTTCCCTTTTAGCCACTAAAGCATTCTGATCATTGAAAAACCTTTGCTCTGCAGGGGACCCAGTTGACACTGATTACACTGCTGTGGGATGTGCAATTACAACCATCTCCTCCAACCTCACTGAGATGTCCAAAGGTGTGAAACTGCTTGCTGCTCTGATGGATGATGAAGTAGGAAGTGGGGAAGATCTCCTGAAAGCTGCTCGAACCTTGGCCAGTGCTGTCTCAGACTTGCTGAAGGCTGTGCAACCGACTTCAGGAGAGGTGAGTGTAGAAAAACTTCTCAGGTCCCCTCTTTTTTGGCCATACTGCTTGCATACTAATGCAGCAGTTCCTTGAGGAAATCTAAAATGCAAGTGAAGCTCATTTTCTTTGAATTGATGCATTTCCCTGTTACTCTTCCCAGCCTCGCCAGACAGTCCTGACTGCAGCTGGGAGCATTGGGCAAGCAAGTGGGGAGCTACTGAGACAAATTGGAGAGAATGAGACAGATGAAAGGTTCCAGGTAATGAGGGGGCTGCTTGTCACTGTCAGAACTCTGCAGTTTTGTAAAAAAAAAAATTCTTCATAAAACCAGGCTGCTCAAAGTGTGGTTAGAAAATGGTGGAGTTTTTCTATGCTAATTGAATGTTGAAGTTGGTTTTAATTATACAATCACAGAATGCTACTTTCATAGGAACCCCTCCTTCACTCTATTATATGCTGTCATGCTTCATGGAGAGCTTTTTGCACTGTATTACTTCTCATTAAATACAGTGTGTTTTATGTGAGTGTTTGCTGTGTCTGTATGTATACTTGTAAACCATGTAAAGAAGTTCATAAAATCTTTTGGTAATCTGAGTAGAAAAAAACATTATATTACAAACAAAATTTCTTTAAGATGAATAGTAGCATCAATTACAAAATCACAATGCCTTATGATTAACTGCTGTTAGCAGTTTAAGACCAGTGCTCTTAAATCCTCTGTAAAAAACACATGTGGATTTTTTCACTGAGTGCCAGGGCTGTGTTTGCACCAGAACCAAGGGAAGGTGCTTTTCAGCAGCAGATGGACCTCTGGAGTGCCCTCTGAGCAAGGTGTCTGCTGATACAACTTACAGGCCATTTTTACCACTTCATCCAGCAGTGAATCTCTTTTGTATTCCTAGTTGAATGCATGTATTACAGCTCTTTGCTAAGGGAAAAAGTTTAACCATTCTTATCTGTGTTATGGAGTGGAAAGGGTCAGTTTATCATATCTAAAAGCAAAACAAGAAGTGGTGGGTTTGATGTTTGAAATGCAAGATTTTCTGCCTGCTGTGAAGTTGATATTATAAATAAGTGTATTGGAAGTGTTTNTTCACTTGAAGGAAGGTCTTACTGCTTGTCTTCTGTTTCACTTCTAAAAGTTCACAAAGGAATGGGATATGTGCAGAGTATCTTGCCTTACAGAACCTCACCTTCTTTTCATTATTGCTCTTCAGGCATCAAGAGTATGGGTTCAGAACAAGGTTGATGAATCAAAACATGAAATACACTCTCAGGTTGATGCAATCACTGCAGGAACTGCGTCTGTTGTTAACCTTACAGCAGGTAAATTTCAATGGGAAGGATTTCCTTGCAGTCTCCTAACTATTTGTCAGTCAAAATCAAGTAACATATGAACTGAGTGTGGGGCAGCTGCAGAAAGTTTTCTTTAAAACATGCCAATAGCTAAGTCCACTGATGTGTGGAACACACTTGGTGTCCCTCCCAACACAATATTTTCTATCTTGAGTTTCTCTAAAGATGTAACAGTCAGTGAAGATAAAATATAACTTGTTTATCCAACAGTAGAGAGTGTTTGCAAGGTTACTACAGGAAAGCATCACTGATATAGCAGTTGTTAAGGAGAGATTGTTTTTATTGACAGTGGGTTTTCAGCAAATTACAGGTTGAGGGAGCTGTGAGTGGCTTAAAGGAGACAAGACTGCATTGCCTTAGGTTCTTTTGAAAGAGGCTGAAACTGTGGACTTCTCAGCAAATTGTATTGAATGAAGAAACATCCTATTAGAGGATAGATTATTGCAGAAGAAATATAGAAATCAGAAAATTTATAACAATCTAATCCTTTTTTAAGTGACACATTAGCTAGTAGGCATTGCTTGGCTGTCTTGAAATGATTCTTTTGTCTCTCACCCAGGGTGCAGCTTGTTGTACCTTCCCCTGTTTCCCTTTTAGCCACTAAAACATTCTGATCATTGAAAAACCTTTGCTCTGCAGGGGACCCAGTTGACACTGATTACACTGCTGTGGGATGTGCAATTACAACCATCTCCTCCAACCTCACTGAGATGTCCAAAGGTGTGAAACTGCTTGCTGCTCTGATGGATGATGAAGTAGGAAGTGGGGAAGATCTCCTGAAAGCTGCTCGAACCTTGGCCAGTGCTGTCTCAGACTTGCTGAAGGCTGTGCAACCGACTTCAGGAGAGGTGAGTGTAGAAAAACTTCTCAGGTCCCCTCTTTTTTGGCCATACTGCTTGCATACTAATGCAGCAGTTCCTTGAGGAAATCTAAAATGCAAGTGAAGCTCATTTTCTTTGAATTGATGCATTTCCCTGTTACTCTTCCCAGCCTCGCCAGACAGTCCTGACTGCAGCTGGGAGCATTGGGCAAGCAAGTGGGGAGCTACTGAGACAAATTGGAGAGAATGAGACAGATGAAAGGTTCCAGGTAATGAGGGGGCTGCTTGTCACTGTCAGAACTCTGCAGTTTTGTAAAAAAAAAAATTCTTCATAAAACCAGGCTGCTCAAAGTGTGGTTAGAAAATGGTGGAGTTTTTCTATGCTAATTGAATGTTGAAGTTGCTTTTAATTAGACAATCACAGAATGCTACTTTCATAGGAACCCCTCCTTCATTTTATCATATGCTGTCATGCTTCATGGAGAGCTTTTTGCACTGTATTACTTCTCATTAAATACAGTGTGTTTTATGTGAGTGTTTGCTGTGTCTGTATGTATACTTGTAAACCATGTAAAGAAGTTCATAAAATCTTTTGGTAGACTGAGTAGAAAAAAACCATATATTACAAACAAAATTTCTTTAAGATGAATAGTAGCATCAATTACAAAATCACAATGCCTTATGATTAACTGCTGTTAGCAGTTTAAGACCAGTGCTCTTAAATCCTCTGTAAAAAACACATGTGGATTTTTTCACTGAGTGCCAGGGCTGTGTTTGCACCAGAACCAAGGGAAGGTGCTTTTCAGCAGCAGATGGACCTCTGGAGTGCCCTCTGAGCAAGGTGTCTGCTGATACAACTTACAGGCCATTTTTACCACTTCATCCAGCAGTGAATCTCTTTTGTATTCCTAGTTGAATGCATGTATTACAGCTCTTTGCTAAGGGAAAAAGTTTAACCATTCTTATCTGTGTTATGGAGTGGAAAGGGTCAGTTTATCATATCTAAAAGCAAAACAAGAAGTAGTGGGTTTGATGTTTGAAATGCAAGATTTTCTGCCTGCTGTGAAGTTGATATTATAAATAAGTGTATTGGAAGTGTTTCCTTTATTGGAAAACCAGGTCATTTTAACAGTAGGGGGAATTAGGAAGGACTCTATTCTACTAAAAAAATGAAGTATATGGATGGGATTTTAAGTGGGGAAATGGAAATTATTTGAACTTAGTGATTGCAGTGATTAAACTTAGTGATTAGGACAGGAGTGTGTGCTTTAGTGTTGCAGACTGAGTTTTCCCTTTAACTTTACAGGATGTTCTGATGAGTTTGGCCAAAGCTGTTGCCAACGCTGCTGCCATGTTGGTGCTGAAGGCCAAGAACGTGGCACAGGTGGCTGAGGACACTGTCCTGCAGAACAGGGTCATTGCTGCTGCCACCCAGTGTGCCCTCTCTACCTCCCAGCTCGTGGCTTGTGCTAAGGTGAGGCGGGGTGTTTGTGAAGGGGCAGGGCATGGTGTGCAGTGAGCGCTGCTGTGTGCTCCCAGTGGCCTGGAGCAGAACTGTTCAATGAGGCTGCTCTGGTGCTGTCTCCATGCAGGTGGTGAGCCCCACCATCAGCTCCCCGGTGTGCCAGGAGCAGCTGATAGAGGCCGGCAAGCTGGTGGACCGCTCTGTGGAGAACTGCGTGCGGGCCTGCCAGGCTGCCACGGACGACAGCGAGCTGCTGAAGCAGGTCAGCGCCGCCGCCAGCATCGTCAGCCAGGCCCTCAGCGACCTCCTGCAGCACGTCCGGCAGTTCGCCAGCAGGGGGGAGCCCATCGGCCGCTACGACCAGGCCACCGACACCATCATGTGTGTCACCGAGAGCATCTTCAGCTCCATGGGGGACGCGGGTGAGTCATCTTACATCGACAGTCCCTTCAGGAGCTGCAGGGAATCCTTGCTACGCTTCACACGTGCACCTTGCCAGTCGAGAAAGTCAAAAATCCTCCTTCTCTGCTTTCTGCCTCTAAGCTAGTGCTGTCGTGCTGGGTGATGACCCAGCCCATGATATAAATCAGCAACATGCACATAGCTCTGTGCTAAATGGAGTAAATATTCAGTGAAAACAGTCACTAAAGGAACACTGTAATATTTAGTCTGTTTTCTGCCCCTGCTTCACTTCATAGAATTATGCAGCAATTTCTCATCCCCTAATAAGAAGACAGCACCTGAGCAAATACTTCACTGTGATTGGTGTTACTCTGCATAGATTTTGTTGTAGGTTTTTAAACTTAGATCTGCTTTGTCATCTGAAATGTTTCTAAGAAGTGCAGCTTCTAAAATGAGAAACAAGATGGTTTTAGCTAAAACAATCTTAATGGTGCTAAGTGTTTTCTGACAAAGTTCTAAGTTTATATTAGACAAAAGATAATTCCCCAGAAACACAAGAAGATGATGGGTAATTTTTATTGAAGGAGTGAAATCTTGGCTGTGATTTAAAAGCAAAATTATTGGTCTTTGGGACAGGAGTTTCCTTGAACTCTATATTCAGAATTACCTAAAAATACTGATTGTGGGTTTTTTACTTACTACCTAGATTGCAAATACTACACTCTTTTCTTAATCTCCACTGTAGTGTTTTCTGTCATTGATATCGGGATCCAAGATTTGTTTATGAAACTTTCAAGGTTTATATATATATGTATGTGTATCATTTCAAGTGAAACAATACTTCAGCAGATGTAAGTTGATTTTTGCCTTGTGGGATGATGCTGAGTTGTGCAAGCAGGCCTGAGGGGCAGGGGGGAGGAGAAGGTCCAAGTGCCGCTGTGCCCCGTAGGTGAGATGGTGCGGCAGGCCCGGGTCCTGGCCCAGGCCACCTCCGATCTCGTCAATGCCATGAGGTCTGATGCAGAGGCTGAGATTGACATGGAGAACTCCAAGAAGCTTCTGGCTGCTGCAAAGCTCCTGGCAGATTCCACAGCCCGCATGGTTGAAGCTGCAAAGGTACCGGGAAAATGAACTGTCAGCTTAAAATTGTAAGGCTGTGCACAATGAAGGGAGGGCATGTGGGGTTTATAAATAGGATCTGGCTGAGAGTCAAGATGGTTTCTCTTGTCCTGTAAAAGTTTGGCATTTGATGACTTTCCAAAAACCAATTTATTACCTACCTGGATTTTTTTGACTTTAAAAGATCATCCTGCACTGCTTTTGCTTTCCTGTATGCATAGTGGTCGTGACTCAAGCTGTGTAGGGCAGTTACCACCAGCTGTGAGCATTGCTATGGTGCAGGGTCTTGTACCAGTGCAAATGGAACAACAGAACCACCGCAATCTCTTACTGGATTCATTACCAAGCACCTCCCCTCTGTCTAGGGAACAGTTTCATCCACCTGGTGACAATTTACTGTGTTAAACTTCAAGTTTTGGACTGCAGTTACTAAAAGACAAATTGAATTGGGAGTTTTAAAAACTGGTTTTTTTCTAAAAACCTTTATTCATGCAAGTACATTATTTCAAATCACAGGGGAAGCAGTTAAAAAAGTCTTTTTTCCCCAAGCACCTGAAGTGGTGTATGGAGCAAATGCTCAACTTTCTTCCTCTAAATACCAGACACAGACAGTAACAGCCTTCCACTAGAAACAGACCTCCTGCTTTGAAGCTTTGTGCTACTTCAGTGTTCTCCTAACTTTCCTTATGATAATTTAAGCAAAATTAATACTGTTGTAGCAGATGCTGTTTCAACTTAAATCTTGATGTTCATCCCATTTTCTCCAATCATTTTTACTCAGACTTACAGTTTTTGCTTGGAAATTTTGTGCAGGGAGCTGCAGCCAATCCTGAGAATGAGGATCAGCAGCAGCGTCTGAGAGAAGCAGCAGAGGGACTGCGGGTTGCTACCAATGCTGCTGCCCAGAATGCCATCAAGAAGAAAATTGTCAACAGATTAGAGGTTGGAAACCAAACAGTGCAAGTGCTAAGCAGAGGATGACAGTGCTGCAAGCTCAGCTCCAGAGTACAAGGCTTAGCAGTAGACATGCTGGTGTGTCATAACATAGTCCTCAGAAAATTGAGTCACTTCTATCACAGATGTGGTCAGGTGGTGTAAAGATTTGACTCAGAAGGTATTTGATGGTGGCTCAGTCCTGACATTAAACAGCTGAGCTGAAAGGGCTTCATTGCTGTGTTAATTTATCTCTGTGGTGCCATTTACACACCACCTCTCAGTGGCTTTACTAGGATATAGAGCTCCATATGAATTTCTGTACAAAGTTGAATTGCAGCTTATCCAGTTAAACTGGGAAGAAGCACAAACAGAAGTACAAAGATACTTCCTATATAGCAGCCCAGCCAAGAGGGAGAAGGGCAATTTAGGAAGGAACCATGGAAGTTTGTGTAGGCAAATTTGATCTTCACATTCTCAACTAAAATGAAGAAAAGACAAATTAAAAGATTAAAAAAAAAAACTTTTCATAATTCCTAGTTTGCAACTGTGATTTTTGCATTAGTATGATTGAAATGCAGTATGCTGACCATGTTCCAGAAATACATTAAGTTCCTGAATCTGTCTAGAACTAAAAATCAGGAGTACTTTAGGAAGTAAAGGCTGATGTCTGTAATTTTCTAACTGCGTTCAAGAAAGAGTATTTTCTATGCTTTGCTGTTATAACATATACTGTGAGTAAAACATGTAATCAGCTTCATGCTTGCCTCAGTTAAGTGGGCAGGTTAGTGTTGTACAACATGTTCAAATACCTTGGATGAATTGTTAAATTTTTATTTTTGTAACAGGGAGATGTTGATAAGAACATTCATAGATATTTGAAGGTGGTCTTCACAATGCTTTTAGACTCAGAAATAGCAGCATTTTGTACCTCTGTGTAATTCTGGGATCTTTGCTTTTGCCATAGAGCAATCTTGGCAGAGCTTGGCTCCCTTGCATCCTGGGTCAGAGCTGTCAATGTGGCAGTGTGAAGCACTGTGTGTACTTTGCCTGTGTCCTCTCGCCTTCATAAGGAGCTCATTGTTTAGACCATTTCTGCTGCTTGTAGTTCACTTATCTTCCTCCTGTTGAAACCTAAGCTATGAAAGAGTGAGGGCATAGAATGCTTCTAATTCTGCCTTTTTCTTTATTGGCAAATTAGAGATGGATCACAGTATTCAAATCATTTTCACCTTGAGAGAAGAGCAATGATGGTCAGTTGAGGTTTCCTTTAGGCAAATCAAATTAAGGGATAAAATGTATTAATTTGTCCATGTTGTTACTGTCAAAGTTACCTATAGTAATGTGCTTCATCCTCTGTATTACTCACTTTTAGCACTGATTGAACTTTCTTTTTCTCCAAAGATTGCAGCTAAACAAGCTGCAGCTGCTGCTACTCAGACCATTGCAGCCTCTCAGAATGCAGCTGTTTCCAATAAGAACACAGCAGCCCACCAGCAACTTGTGCAGAGCTGCAAGGTAAACACAGCACAGCCCATGGCAAATAATCCTGAACTCTGCTTTATGGGGAGCTGATGAGGATCACTGTCTGTAATACTGTTACAGCCTCAAAAGGAGCTTTATAAAAACCCAAACCAACACTATTTGTGCTCATGTGTGTGGGTTCTGCAGAACCCTCATTTACTGTATTATGCATTGCTGCTTTGTTTGTAGAGCTTTGCAAAGCTGAGCTCCTGTCAGTGCCATGTAACACCTGGCTGTTACACACACCTTAGAAAAGGATGCACAGGTGTGTAAGTGTTCAGTAACATACAATTCACCTGAAGTGAGTGTCTTTAAGTTTTGGTACAGATCAGCCAGGGATGGAACACAGAGCTGTGCTGGAAGCTCTGTGCAGAGGGGTCCAGTTGCTCAGGAATTTGTGATTCCCTGACTGTGACTCTGAGCCCTGCCCATGCAGTCAGTGTGTGAGTGTGATCTCCTGCAGGGGAGTAGCTTCATGGTCACCACAACAGGCTGTTGAATCCTGCATGCAGTGAAATGGGACTGAGGTCTGTTGTGGGGTAAAAGTAGCCTTTGGACTTTCCATAATGAAGGATGGAGTAGCAATAGTGATTTATACTATAATGGAGTGATATTCTTATTTAACACATCAGTTATATAAGTGGTTATATAACTAACAACTGCTCCTGCTGTTCTGGTGTTCCGCCTCCAAGCAACTGGGACTTAAATGTCACCATAAAAACAGAAGTGACAGACCTTACAGTGGGGTTACCATGAGTCCTAGCTTGGAGTTAAAGCTGTAAGATCACAGATTTCAAGGTGTACTCGAAGTCTAGCACATAATTCCAAGCTAGAATTCAGAGTTTGATGAGAAGCTGTTTCCTTTTGTGTTTAAGCCATATTTACAAAAGACAGCAGAATGCAGAAGGATTTTCTCCTGCATCAAAGGGCAGTTATGTGGGGAACAAGAACAAAACCATTAAAGACAGTGTTGTTAAAAATCACATCAGCATTCTGCAATTACTTCTTGTCGTGGTGCAATCCTAAGAAATGTTGGAATTAAATAAGGTAGCTCAAGTACACTTCAGAATTATTTTGTAGAGAGCTGCTACTTCAGTATGAATTTTTAAAAAGCGCCACCTGATAACTATTGTTTACTGTTCATTCTAATTTTGTCTTGATGCTCCTTTATTAGATAACAGAGAAGATTCAGTATCTACTTTTTTACAGCACTTTTTTGTGCTGGTGGTAATTTAGTATTGCACTGTTCAAGTGTTGCTGTGACATGGATGGACAAGGACCATGAATGTTGGACAATCCAGGAATAAAGTTTTAGCAATATATGCTTGCAAATGCTCTAGCCATGCTGTGATGTTTTTGTTTTTAAAAGCCAAGGAAAAGTAGGGTCAGGTACTTGTGTGTAAAAGGAAACGTTTTTCTGAAAGCAGGACATTCTCTTGAAAGAAATCAATCACCTTCACTGCTGGCATTTAAATATGCAAAGGAAATAATTAATACTTGATGTACACAGTTCTGCATAAAAATCTTGGATTGTCTTATAGGAGCATTTAATAAGTAGATTGAATAATGATTTCTTAAGTAGAAATATCTAAAAAAGTCCTATTGTATATTAATTTGGTTTCATGCATCCTAAATTAATTCTGTGACAGCACAGGAGTATTTTACTTAGGAATACTGCAGTTGTCTTTAAAGGGAGTGGGAAGCCTGCTTGTTTTGTTTTCAGAGGATTTTGAGGTTTTATTTATTTGCTAAAAATCTGTTCCCTTTGTCCATTTTAGAATGTTGCAGACCACATTCCTCAGCTGGTGCAGGGTGTAAGAGGAAGTCAAGCTCAGGCAGAAGACCTCAGTGCCCAGCTTGCTTTAATAAATTCCAGCCAGAATTTCCTTCAGGTAAAGTGAACCAGTCAAATGCAAAAGGCATTTTTTAAGTGCTATATGTTTTCATTTGTGATAAATAACCAGTAAACTGTTCAGAACCATGTAAAGAACTTCACTGCTAACAATGAGCCATGGATAGGAAGAATTTGGTTTCTCAGGTTAGGTGGCTAAAATACATTGGATCTGTGGAGAGTGAAAACTGCTGACATTGAAGTTAAAATTAACAAGAAAAAATATGTTTATGGAGAAGAAACATTCATTGCTGTACACTTGCCTTCTGGGAAAGAGCTTAAAGAACAAGATGGAGAGAATTTAGCATCTTTCTAAGAAGAGGTCTGTCTGAATATGTGGCAGGCTGTTGTAATCTTTTTGGCAAGGTAAACTTAAAGTTTCAGAATTCCTCAGAAATACAAGGGAATACTATCATGGTTTTTTAGATATTAGCCTGCATAATAGATCTAGATTGATGGTTTGGGAAAAACCACAAAATTTGACTGTGTGCTTTTTCTAAAACATCTTACAATAGAAAAATAAAATATTGAGTATTGATAACAAAACTCTTGGCTTGTTAACATTACAAGAAACAGTACCAGAAACCAATTCTGTGTGTAATGGTGTGGTCATTTACTTGGCATCAGTTAGTCTTCCTTAAATGTGATTGCTGTGAGCAGGATTTTATGGTCCTATGTAGGCTGAGGGATCACAAACCATGTTCTCACTTTGTTAAAGTATTTGCTCTATGATTCCCTCTGGAGTCATTCACATGATAGATCCATCTCCCCTGTTGCTGCATGTGTGTGTGTACAGTGGTGATGATGAGAATCAGCAAAGGTTTTTAGTTGTGTTAGCAGTAATCTCTGCCTAGAGGCATTGCTTGAATTACAGTTTTAATTTCATAGAATTTTGCCAGAGGTTAATATTTAGAAACATAAAGAGAAATTTGCCATCTCTGCCACCTTGCCCTGATTGTACCACGTGAATGCTGAATTGCACAATTTCACATTTCAGTATTTTTAAGTAATCTACCTGAGTATTCCAAGGCCTCAGGCAGACTCTGGAACCAATGGAGCAGCCATTGTCCCAGTCAAGCACAGATGAGTCCTGCTGCAGAGGACTTGGGAATGTGACAGGATTATGACAGGGTGCTCCAGCTTAAGGAGCTGCAATGTGCTAGTCATTAAAGAACAGTCTAGAAACCTCATGAGTGTGTGAATGGAGGAAGCAGTTTGTTTATTGAATCCTAAGCCTTCTTTAAAGAGAATGAGCTGGTAAAACCAATTGTGTTCACTGTTGTTCTTTGCACAGCCTGGAAGTAAAATGGTGGCATCTGCTAAAGCTGCTGTTCCTACAGTGACTGATCAGGCAGCAGCAATGCAGCTCAGTCAGTGTGCAAAGAATCTTGCCACCAGCTTGGCTGAGCTCCGAACTGCCTCCCAGAAGGTGGGTAAATCCTGGTTTTAGCCAGCTGAAACAGGAGGATTTGCTGTCTCCCCTGAGGGAATGGCTCCTGCCCAGGCAGTGCTCACCTCTCACTGCTGTGTTCTGTGCACACCTTGCTCAGGCTCCCAGGTGGCCTCTGTGTCATGGTAGAAAGGGGAGGGACAGGTGACAAGGAAACTGAAGGAGGTTGTGCTACCCTTTCCATGCAGACAGATGTGAGCAGAGGATACAGAGCAGCACATCCAGGCTCTGAGCTGCTCTTACACTCGAGGGAGAGCAGGGAAAAGGGAACAGCACACCTTGTGCCCCACCAAGCCAGTGAGAACCTAGCTACTTCTCTGTTGTGCTTACTGTGGAATTGTGAGCTGGAATCATCATCTCTAAAATTCAGGGAAGCAGAGGCTCTGTGTTTCACACACAGATTTCTAAACTATGTGGGGCTTAAAAAAAATCCAACTGGAAAGCAGTCTTCCTTGTGTGCATGAGTACACTGAAACCAGGGTTGTAGCATTGAGGTGGCTACCCCTGAGCTCAAATGTCCATCTCATACTGATGAATGTGGGCTGCCACATCAGGGGCTCAGTGTGTTTCTGGTCATGATGCACAGTGAGGCCACTGGTCAGAGGGGAAGCCCAGAGTGCAGCAGTTCCCCTCTCAGTTCCTGGCTGTGAAGGGACCTGTACACAGGCCAAGTGCACCTCATTCCCCTGGGTGCCTCTTAGCAGAGTGTTACTCCCTTCACAGACTGAAAATACTGTTCAGGAGTTTGGAATCCTTGATGTATAACACATAGGGTGCTTACAGTGGAAGAGTAAATAAACTTCCTTCTCAAGTAGGAAGAGAAATAATCTGGGAGGGGAGGTTGGATCTGAAGCATTTACTGTTTCTGGAGGTTGTGTACAGCTGCTAACAGTGGTGCTGATCTGATTTCTGAACAGGCTCATGAAGCTTGTGGCCCCATGGAAATTGATTCTGCTTTGAACACAGTGCAGACCCTCAAAAATGAACTGCAGGATGCGAAGATGGCAGCTGTGGATGGACAGTTAAAACCTCTCCCAGGAGAAACTGTAATTGAGGAAGGATCTTCTTCATTTAAAAACAGACAAAGTTAGCTGTTAAAAAAATTAAATATTAGAGGCAAAACAAGTCATAAGGCTTTGGCTAATGATGCTGATAGGATTTTGCACTTATTCTCTTAAAAGGAGTGTATATTACTACTACACTAACAGTATGTTCTGTAGTAGAGTTACTCATAGGACTGTAGGGCCTCCTTCTCTATTGTACAAGTTACAGTTTGGTAGCAGTAATGTTTTGGTCTTGTCAAAAATAATTTCTTTTCAATAATGATCAGGACAGCCAGTTCCAGTAGGCTTAGAAAGTGAAATGGTTTATTTGGCGGGAGAAAAAAAAAGCCCTTCCTAGATGAAGATATTTACTTCCATTGCTAATTATGAAATAGTTTTATTATTCACACTACCTAATATGTTAATTTATTTCATCCTGAACAGGGAAATATGCTAGTCAGATTTTAGAGAAAATGTATGTTTATTCAGTAGCTGAGGTGAAAGTTGAGGATTTTGTGGAATGAGGGATATTTCAGTGCTATTTAAAACAAAGTGTGTTTTTGTTGTGCTTGACCTAAGTATTTTGTCCTTTGCAATTTTTTCCAGCTTGAGAAGTGCACTCAGGACCTGGGAAGCACATCCAAAGCAGTTGGTTCTTCAATGGCCCAGTTGTTAACTTGTGCTGCTCAGGGCAACGAGCACTACACAGGTACTGTTTTACTCAAAATGGCTCTGTGAAATCTCTACTTGCTGTCAAATACTTGGTGACAGGTTTTCTTGTCACAGACTGCTTAAATCAAGGAATTACTCCTTTTTTTTTTTTACTGCTGATAGTGAATTGTGGTATGTCACAAAGAATTGTGAGACTCATGCTTCATAAAAGAACAGTGGTGCAATCTGCTGTGTCTTTAGTCAGAATAGATTGGGACATCTGTTGTTTGTGTAAATATGTGCCACTGAAACTCTGAAGGGCTGAAATCAAATGTGTTGCCTTTTAAAGGTCAGTGCCACTGGAAATGTTGCTGCATCCTGACAGAAGGTTTAAAGGGTGCCTTGGATATGTTTTGAAGCAACAGGGTACAAACACAGTGGGGACAGCTTGGTGACATTCAGAACTGCATCCCTTCCCAGGCGTCACCAGTTCATATGAACAGTGCAGCTGCTCTGCCTGATTCATTGGGCACATTTGCATAGTTTGAGGTAAAGCCAGCAGGAAACCTGGACACACAGATTCTACAGTTTATTTTTGTACCTGTACTTTTAGTTTAGAAACAAAAAACACCTTAATAAGAAAAATGTTCTACAGGAGGGACAAAAGTTTACTCATAGATGTAAAAATGTTCTATCCTTATTTCTGCTAGAAATGAAAGCTGTTGTTGCAAATGCTCTCATAAGGTTTTTTTGTCTAATGTTACTGATAAAATGCATTATGGCAATTACCACTTCATTGTAGATAATTGCATTTGGGCTCTAGAACTTACAGCTGATTTCATTTGAAGCAGATGGGATTTCATCAAGATGGCTCCTGTTTCTGTCACTTAGCTGTGCAGAATTAGACACTGGGTATCAGGCAGGGGAGTACAGGTACTTGGAGCTGGTAATGAATAGCTAAATCTAGTAGCTCTCTTGCCATCAGATGGTATGAAACCCTGCAAAGCAATGAGTTCTCTTTCAGTAATACCATAAATAGGAGACTGTTATTCACATAGTCCTACATCTTAGCATTGGAGTTCATTGATGTCCTTTAACAAAGGCCAGACAGATCACAGCAAATATTTTCATTACATCCTTTCTTTGATTTAATTCAGTTATTTTTATATGTTTTTCCTCACAGTGATGTTAGATTATAGCAAGTTGTATCATTCCTAATAATGTCTTTTTTGGTTGCTTAAAGTTCACCTGTTGATGTGCTGTGGCTCTGAACTCCTGTGCACCATTCTTGCTGACAATCACTTCCCCCATAGCTTGGAGTATGAGTTTTTCCTCATCTACAGATTTTAGCTTTTCTTCTTTTTCAATGCTTCACTAAGATGTAGTCACTGGTGTAGAGACTGTGCCCACAATGTGTTCTTTGGGCTATCACATTTACTTTATGGCTTCACTACAGGCCTTTCTCTAAGCAAATGATGCTGTGTATTTCAAATGTGTTCCTGTCTGGAAATTTTCTTTTAGATTGCATTTGCAGTGTTATTTTGCAGTAGGATCATTACCTGCAAGATCATATCATGAAACACAAAGGTTGCCTTTGAAGGTACTAACAGAATCCTTGGTGCCATGTGACCACAGGAGTTGCTGCCAGGGAAACTGCTCAGGCCTTGAAGACTCTGGCTCAGGCGGCACGAGGGGTTGCAGCATCCACCAGTGACCCTGTGGCAGCCCATGCCATGCTGGATTCAGCCAGGGATGTCATGGAAGGCTCTGCAATGCTCATTCAGGAGGCCAAGCAGGCCCTGGCTGCCCCAGGGGATGCAGACAGCCAGCAGAGATTGGCCCAGGTAAGCTGAGACTTGAGCATGAGTTGTCCAACACCCAGGGGATTTACTCCAAATCGGCATTAAATAAGGAGAGAGAGGACAGAAACTAAGGCTGCTAGGTGTGTCAACTTTCTATTCTTTTCAACAGCTCTCAGACAGTAACACTGTGCCTGTGTTAAACAATGCAGATGATATCAAGTGTGCTATTTTAGTCATCTNAGCATTAAATAAGGAGAGAGAAGGACAGAAAATAAGGCTGCTAGTTGTATCAACTTTGTTCCTTTCAAGTGTGCTATTTTAGTCATCTCTTAAAAAAATATAAAAAAATGCAGCTCTGTGCTTTTACTCACAACATGTGTGAGGTGACTGCTTGACTGCAAGAGTGAGATGGCCATTACACTGATAATTTTCCAGTGCTCTGTATCCATGTTATATGCAAAAAATGAGTGCATGTTTTCTTCATGTGTGGCACCACTGTTTGAATACTTTAGGAGTCACAAGTTCTTTTTTTACTGATTTAAAAGGTTCTAGAATTGGCCTGCATTGTAAATAATTTCTTATGAAGATACCTTTGTTTTAATCAGAACTTTGTAAAAAGCAGCATGCAATGAATTTCTGTGATTAGTTTATAGCTAACTTCAGGGACATTCCCTTTTCTGCAGTGCTGCAGCCTTTATCCCAGGTGCCAGGAGCAGTTGTGGGGCTGCCCTGCCAACACTATCCTGTGTTGGATAAAGACTAAATAATCAAGTAATAAAGACTGCAGATCAGCAAACTGAGACACTTGCAAGCCTCAAAAATGTTCCTGAAGGGTCAGAATGTAGGAATTAGCTATGGAGTGGAGGCTGTGCCTCCTGTTAAAGAGCACTTGAGCCTCTCAGTGTGAATGTGTTCACTTGTGTGTTGTAGGTGGCAAAAGCAGTGTCTCACTCCTTGAATAACTGTGTCAATTGTCTGCCTGGACAAAAGGATGTGGATGTGGCCTTAAAGAGTATTGGGGAATCCAGCAAGAAGCTCCTTGTTGACTCGGTAAGGTGGCTTTTCATGTGGAAATACATTTTAGAAAACTGAACAGCAGAGCTGGCTCCCTCAGGTGTCAAATCATTATTTAATGTGCCCCAAGTATACTTCATGTAAGCTGTGTTTGAGTTGATGCACCTTCAGGCAGCTGCTGCTTAGACTGAAATACCATTTTTGTAGTTTTATGGGCAAGGTGAAACGTGTCTGACTTGTGAAGGCAATACTAAAATTGTCATAGGCTGGTATTAACTGTTTGGTTTTGAAAATGGCAACAATGACTTAACATTTTGAAGAATATGAAAATTAGAAAATTATAGCTCATCTCCCACCTAGAAGTGATCAGTTGAAGGAGCATTGTGATCTGTCAAAAATGCTTGGTCATTTTGTGTAAAGAGTAGAATTGTTACTTTATTTAACTGCATTCATGTCAAAAAGCCCTTTTTGCACTGGTAGTTTGCCAGAAGGTTATTCTATTTGAACAGCTTTTTTTTCTGCATCCATCACTGACTTTGCTGTCCTGTGAATGAAGGAGGTATTGTATTTTGTTATGTTTGTGCAATGCCTTTTGATAAAAGCAGGGGTTTTTAACAAACTGGTTTACTAGAGAGAGTTTAAAGTCATTCTGAAGAGCTGCCAATACTTGTGTCCCTCAAACAGCTCACAGACTTGTCTGTCCCTTGAGAGAAACAGCAGGACACAAGTGGTTGGACAGATTCCTGGTTGACAGCTGTCCCACAGTTCCAGCTCACTACTCCCTTGCATTTGGTATCCTCAGCATGTGTTGAACTCTCCAGTCATGAAAGGCTGGTGTGGTGTGACTGACAGTAAAACACTGAACTTTGTCTCTTCCAGCTACCTCCAAGTTCCAAGTCATTTCAGGAAGCTCAGAGTGAACTGAACCAGGCAGCAGCAGACCTGAATCAGTCAGCTGGAGAAGTTGTCCATGCTACACGGGGCCAAAGTGGGGAGCTGGCTGCAGCCTCTGGCAAATTCAGTGATGACTTTGATGAATTTCTTGATGCTGGTATTGAAATGGCTGGCCAAGCACAAGTAAGTCCTTGATCATGGGAATTGAGGGATCATCTTGGCCATAACCTCTGGCAGTGCAGTTCATTGTTTATGTAGCAGTGCAGCACAGCCTGCTGGTGTGTGAGGAGATGGTTGTTGTTGTGGAATCATCTGGAACTGGTTATCTGCAAAGAAGAGAACTCAGCATTTGCATCTTCCCCACAGGATGTTGGTGTTTGTTTCTGTGTCCAGTCAGAAACACAACTTCATACTCCTCTGTGTAATTTGAGTTTCAAAGGTACAAAGGTGCTGAACCTCCGAGCTTGTGGAAAGGGTTGCTTCAGTTTTGGTGGAACTGCCATGGAGCATAGTTTGGGTGAAATGCTGTTCAAAATGTAGCACCTTTCTTTGCTACTTTTGAAATGTTTTAAGTAGATGGAGAAAAAGATGCTTTGATATCCCTCCATAGTGCTGTGGACCTGCTACAGAGTGGAACAAGCCCTTGAAGAGGGCTGCCCAAAATGCCATCCTTGGATCTGATAGCAAGCACTGGACTTGTGTTCAGTGATTTAACATGTGGCAGAGTTCTATCTGATGAACTCTAACAATCAGGAATGTTGTCACATATTGCTGAGCTCATTCCTGGTAGCTGGAGACAGCACCTTCAGTTTATCTTACTGGATACAGTTGTGCTGAGCTGCAGTAATTGGTCATTTGGCAATGGTTTAGCATAGCCAGTGTCAGTATGTAAAAAGGAATTGTGTGTCAGAAGAGATGGGAGGACTTGCAGAGAAAAGAATCTGCAGATGGTTTTGCCCTGGTTAATAGGAGAACCCTGCAAACCTCAGAAATGATTGCCACTGGAAAATGGCCAGAAGGTCCTTTGAAGTCATTTATGAAATGTCTCTCTAGAGCAGATACTTTGTAGATAGATCTGAGCAGAGAGATCTGGCAGTGTTTGGTGGTTATTCTCCATCAGAACTGCATCATTCAGGTTCCAGATGTGTGAAGTGAGTTAGGCTCCATATAGAACTGACTCTCTGAAAGGGAGTAGCAGTGAGGTACCTGACTGTCTTTAGCTGTGCACCACACTGACTTTTAGGATATTTTGTCTGAGGCAATTCAATGAAGGCAAAGGTACAAATGATACTTCAAATGGCTGCTTGAAATGAGAATCCAGCTGCTGGTGACCTTGTGGCCCTTGTGGATTTGTTTATCCTGCTGACACAGGGAATGGTAACCATCTTAGCCATTAATGGCTGATCTTTCAAAAGAGAAGACCTTCTGTGTGTAGTTATTTGGCTTGAACAGAATCAATACCAGGTATTTTGGTGACTAGCAAAATGTGGGGGTAGGGAGGAAGTAGAATGTAGTAAATATAGAGTAAAAGCTATTCATATCAGCTGAATAATATGCAACCACTGTACATAAAACTATGAACAGACTGTTAAAAAAAATGTGTTCACTTCTACTGATCACTGGCAGAAGAACCTAGTCACAGCTGTTTGCTGTGAAGATGCAATGCTTCTCTGTATTCAAATCCAGGTTTCCCTTTTCAAGTAATGGTTTAAAATGAGTAATAGAACATCCAAATCAGAATGTTGACTGAAGTAAGCTTATAGAACCTGATTTCCTGGGAAAGATGACTTTCTGGAGGATGTTTTTGTGTGAGCAATCCCAGTTAGATGCTAGAGAGCCTGCAGGCTGCAGAGAGGATGCCAGAATGCAGGGAGTGTACACTGACTGAATAATGTGCAGCGGTTGTGCCAGGCAGAGACACATAAGAGTCTTGACAACAAAAGCATTGTTCAACAAGTAGTGAAGTTTCTCCATTGCTCATTTGTGAATCCTACCATTGTTAGGAGACAAGCTATTTGTTGTAAGGGTCTCTTTCTGTTATGTAAGTGAAGCTGGAGGCACCTGTCTGACTGAACAGAGGATTGCCCATCCTTCTCTGAGCTCCAGTATGTCAGTGGTTTCAGGTGGATACACAAACTGGGTTTCCTTGGTGTGGTTTTACTCCCTTGATTGCTGATTTTGTACTTAATGTTATGCTGCTGTGGCTTTCCAGACTAAAGAGGACCAGATTCAAGTCATAGGTAACCTCAAGAGCATCTCTATGGCTTCCAGCAAGCTGTTACTGGCTGCCAAGTCTCTGTCTGTTGATCCTGGAGCTCCTAATGCCAAGAACCTCTTAGCAGCAGCAGCAAGGTAAGGATGTGTTGCTTGCTTTGTTTTCCTGGGATGTTTGCTTTTCTCTGTGGGATTTATATTGTGCCTATATATTTGTCTGCTATTGACAGTTCACTGAGTGGTAGGAACCTGTAGTTCTGTTTAAATGGAAGTAGGCCAGAGCAGAGTTGCTTATCTTGGAGCAGTTCCTCAGCTGGTATAACTTGTTACTCCTGGTGGAAATAGGAACCAGTATTTGAAGACTTGGCCTGGTTTTTGAAAGGATTCAGTCTATTTTACCTGCTGTTTTCTCACCATCTCTCTTCTGACAAGGCAATAGCTAACATTAAGGCTCTCAATCCCTGAAAAAAAAGAAATTTAATCATATTCTTAGATAAAATGTGCTTAAAATTTGTAACTACCTGTCACTAACAGTGTGCATGTGTGTATGATCAGGAGTGCTTGAAAGGGCTAGATGGTACCTGTCTTAAGTGGAGCATACCCTTACTTTAAGGATTATAAATCCACTCCCTCAGTAAAGGGCTTCCTTAAGAACTTATGCTACTTTACTTCATCATGTTTTGTTTTAAAAAAATTACATCTGTCTTGTCTCCTTGGAAATAAATAGCATCTGTGAAAATTATAGCTAACCAAAGACAGGCTGCTCAAAAGTGAAGGAGTCACATGAGATTTTGTTACTTCTGCAGCATCAAACTGCTCTGGGTTTCTGCTTTAGGCTTGGAGCATTCCCTATTGGAGTGTAGAGGATTTTCACCCCAGTGAAATGCAGGTAGTTGTAAGTTCCTGCCAGGTTGGTATCCCCTCTGTGGGAGTAGGTAATAGAAGGGAGGTGAGGCAGCTGTTCAGTGTGTGCATGTGTGAGACCTTGCACAGACAGCACAGTCTGTGTGTACTGCTGATAGTACTGCAGTTAGTACTGCTCCAGTTCTCAGTCTGTGTGTGAGGTGCTAAGGAGACATTGTACTTCCCTTCTCAGATCCTCTCTTCTGGCTTGTGACAAGCTTGCCAGGGCTCTCTGCTCTTTCCCTGCTATGGTATGAGCAGGGTTAAAGTTGGTACTTTCTCTTCTCTCATGAAAATATAAAATGAGACACAGCTTTGTTATAAGATGGCTTTTCTTCTTCTCTTTCATCATCTGTGGTGCTGTGATCAGTCTGGGTGTTTTGTTGGGTTTGTTTTGCTTTCTGCCCCATTTGCACCAGCTGTAAGAGACACTTCAAGCTTTTTTCAGGAGCTTTGTCTTCCTTGTGGAGTCATTTTTCTTGACCACCTCTGGCAGGACTGCAGCACTGGCTGAGTTCCCTGCAGGGTCCAAGGATTTGTGTGTTGGATCTGCTGAAAACAGATGTGGCTGTCAGAGTCCTAGCAGTCCTCTTCCACTCTGGGACTGGTGTTTGAGGGGGCCTTCCTGGCTCTGCTGTGTCCAGATGGTTTTCAGAGTAATGTTTGTACACTGGGTGGATTCCTGGGAGAGGTACCTGGTGTGTAGTGATGGTGTTTGAGACCATGTGGCCTCCTCTGCAAAGCTGATAATTCTTCAACTGCTGATATTCTCTGAGTCAGTATGAATTGTGTCTCAGATTAAAATCAACAGCAGACAAAGATATTTTTGTGTGAAGTTTCTCTGGGAGGGAACAGAACTTTGAGTTTTTGTCATTTACTCCTATGTCTGTGTGCAGTGATGTTTTTCTGATGCATAGCAATCACTGGTGCTGAGCAGGTGAACACCAGCTCCTCCACAAGGACACCAAAGGTGCTGAAAAGGGTAGGAGTCTCAGTTAGACAAGGATGTCTATTAGTTTCCATTCTTTTTGCCCTGGAGTTTAACAGGAACATGTTAAATGTAAGAAGCACATGCTGTTTCCTTTTGGAACAGTAGGATACCATCCACCAAGGTAATCATGTTATTGATATGTGATCAAGTGCCTGCTTTCTGAAAGGGAAAGCAGTGCAAATGCCACAGTCTCCCAGGCCAGAGGAAAGCATATTCTCCATGCACTCCAATTTCACTGATTTTTCTCTACTAGATGCCACTTTTCTGGGTTGTTAGTCAGGAGTCTCAAGTTGATATGGTTAAAATGAATTTTGGCTGTTATCAGAGCATTCATCAGAAAGACAGCCAGTGACTGTTGTATGTCAGGTTCAGCCTCTGTCCAAGAGCTGTGAAATCCTACAGCAACATAATGCCTTTGTATAACTTATTCTCTGTGGATATAAACCTATGGGAAAATATATCCAGGCCGTGAAAGAGAGAACCCAATTTGCTAAGAGACTATAGAGATATAGAGCAGGATTGTGTGTGGTCAGACAAGACACAGACTTTGCTAGAGAAAGGTAAATAACATTTACTTTATATTCAACCATTGTTTTCCATACCAGACACTTGTTTCTGTGTCCTTTAGGGCTTCTGGGGTGGCAGCTGAGAAATGATTGAGTCAATGTCAGGCCTGGGGAAGTACTGAAATGCCTTTCAGCAGCTGCACTGTCACTGTGCTTCTCTAATATGTTGGCCTTGGCCTGCTGCCAGATGATGTTCTGTCTTTTGTCACCTTGTTTTCCCAGAGGTGCCACCACTTTGGCTGCTGGGCTCAGCCATGGAGTAGGAGATCCAAGTTTGATATCTTTATGCAGTATACAGTTAATGACAAAAGTTTTACTAAGACGAGTAGTTCAACTTTAAAATCCATCTTTTTTTCCTCTTTCTCTCCCCAGAGCTGTGACTGAGAGTATCAACCAGCTCATCACACTATGCACCCAGCAAGCTCCTGGGCAGAAGGAATGTGATAATGCACTCAGAGAACTGGAGGTATTCCTATATTTCAACAGTTCTCATAAATAAAAGTGGGTCCCAAATGTTTGTTTCCCTTGTGATCTTTGCCTGAATAGCTCCTGTTACTGTCTTCTCTCTTGGTATCTGTGACTGGGGTTTTAGCTGTGTACAAGGTGAGCATGAAACCCATCCTGTAGGTTTGGCCAGAATGAAATTTTCTACCCTGTCCCCATCTCCTCTTTCCTGCCCTCCAAAGATACAGGTTAGTCCCCATTAGGTGGAAAGCAAATGTCAGATACAGCTGCCAGTATCTTTCTCTACTTAATTGATTTCACTTGCATCAGAAAGACTAAAAGTCTTTTCTGCATGATATTTGGCAATCAGGTAGTGTTCCTTGAAAATTGAACAACAGTGTGGTACAGATTCTTGTGTAAAAAAAGAATTAGCCTCCTTCATTTTGCAGCTTTTTATGAGTTTTGTTATCTAATTTCATTCATTTTTCTCAATGAATGTGTGACTGATTGTCACATTATTATTTTCAGGACTCATAATCACCTCATAATCACCTCAGAAAAAAAAATTAAACCCAACTCTATGTAGTTTCCTGGAGAAAATGTTCCTGTGTTGGGGGAACCTGTTCACACTGTAAGAGGCAGGCAGGTGGTGGCTGTGTACTCAGTTCAGTAACCCTTTGTGTTTCCAGACAGTGCTTAACAAATGGCAGCTGTTTTTCTTATCACCCCTTTACATTTGTTTATGAAATTTAAAATAGTTCTGAAAACATGTTACACTGTTGGCACCTGACAGAAAACCAGATTGCCTCATGTCCAGCTGAGCATCTCTGGCCATGTATCACTGCTCACAAACACGAGGTAAAGCTGAACTTCCCAGAGATTGGTGGTGACAGCCATGGAGTTGCCAGAGCTCAGTTCCTGGCACTGAGCTTTCCTGCATGGCACACCCTCAGGGAGTGTGTGGCTTTGGCTGCTTGCTGGAGACAAACGTGTGGGATGGCACTGGGATAAGCAGGATAGGCCTGATGGTCTGTTCTCCTCAGCTCAGCACTTCAGACTCTGTCAGTAATGTTTCTTTCATGATTTCAGACAGTGAAGGGAATGCTGGATAACCCCAATGAACCTGTGAGTGATCTCTCCTATTTTGATTGTATCGAGGGCGTCATGGAAAACTCCAAGGTAATTTCTTTTTCCCACCTCTGTGTCAGTTATAAAGTGTGTTTGGATTTTCATGAGTTTCCATATGCATATTGAATGTTAGAGGTGCAGTCAGTGTTTACAGCTAAAATGTCTGCTACACTCCTTGATAAACTCTGCCTGAGACAGGCTCTTACAGGTCATTTCAGGTTTTGGTCACTTAGAAAGTGCATTGCCTCAAGTAAGACATTTTGAATTAAGTGACTGGTACACACTGCTCTGAAAGCTTCTCCTCTGTCCTGTGCACTAGACAGCAGGTCATACTTTGGGTGCTGTATTTTGACTGCAGCTATGTTAGAACAGCCCAAAGCAGGAATGGGTGGGATTGGCAATGGAATCCCATGGTATTGTTCTGTGCAGAACAGCTTGGCCCAATGTCAGAGCAGTCCCAGACACCCCAGCACAGCAGAAAACCTGAGGGGAACCTTTCCAGTTACTTTTAATTGGACCATGTTGTACATCTTCCTTGGAAGCTGGCTTTTGGTGTTCTTATTATTCAGTTGGAATGTGTTGGAATGGTCTTTTATTCCTTCTCTAAAAGAAAAAGAAAGCACCCAGTGGATGTGTGTGTCATCTTGCATCTAATGCTCCACTGCAATCAGAGCTCATTTTGAATTTTAAAGCCAAGTTAACTGAATTCAGTGGGACATAATGTGGGAATTCGTGTGCATTCTGACACTGAGATGGTTCCACAAGTCCAGGTGCAGTTTTGTTTCCACTGAGCTTCAGTGAGTTTGGTTACAAAGATGATCCTGGATGTGTCAGGAGCACCTGCAGGACTGGCTGGCATGTTCTGCAGCCTGTGAAAGGCACCCAGTGCCAGGTTAGCTGTGATTAATGGATGACAGCAAAATGAATGAGGGTTAATTCTGTACCCCCATAGTCACTTGACCTTCAGGGTCTCTGCATGCCTGATCCCTCACACACACAGAGCAATGTGCCCAGTTCAGCCAAGTCTGCAAATTCTGGAAGCCAAGTCCAGTGGGTTTGTGGGCCAAAATTGCTTTCAGGCCAGCAATTACTTTCCTCAAAGTGGTAGGGATGCATATTTGGAAGATGACTCTGTTTTTTAATTTCTGAGGTTCTTGGAGAATCGATGGCGGGCATTTCCCAGAATGCAAAAACTGGGGATCTTT
The DNA here is from genome assembly GCA_013398995.1 of Alaudala cheleensis. NCBI lineage: Eukaryota > Metazoa > Chordata > Aves > Passeriformes > Alaudidae > Alaudala > Alaudala cheleensis. The sequence continues at coordinate 202,814 of VWYE01016859.1, forward strand.
TAGTCTTTGGAGAATGTGTTGGAGTTGCATCCAAGGCTCTCTGTGGCCTCACAGAAGCAGCAGCTCAGGTAAGAGACTGAAGGCTGTAAAGCAATTCACTTATTACTTTTTATCAAGCTCATGTGCTGGGTTTGTAAGTGTGAAATTCAGTTTCCTGTGGTGAAGCAAGTATTGAGTTTGTACTACACAGTTTCTGTGTAGATCCCAGACACTGCACAAACTGCAGGAGGAGCAGAGTGCTATGACATGCCTATTTTCTAAGGAAGGGAAATGACATCTAAAAGGAAGCTTTGTTGAAGATAAAGCAAAGCTGCAGCATATGGAATTCATGTTTGCAGCTCAAACTCAGAAGTATTTTGTCATAGAGAAATGCACAAAGAAGCCACAGTTAAAAGTAATGAATCAAGTTCTGGTTTGTAAAAGTTCTTAAGGAGCACTACAAATTTCAGATATTGGAACTAAGAAAAAACCTCTTTCAGCTGTTCAGATACTTTTGGAATAACCAAAATTCTTAAGCTGCTATAAAAAATAAGGGTCTGATCCCTGTGATTTCACTGATCTGATAAGAGTGAACAATGAAGAGCTGATAGTCACCTTAGTGAAGGATTTGGCTGTGGGTGATCATGCTCTGCATCTGAAAACCTCTTCTTTATTTCCCCAAGTGTGTAATGCCTTGGTGTGGACTAAATCTCCTCCACATCTAACTCTGAATTGCCTTACTGGCATATTAAGGTGACAGATAATTGTATCTGTAATAGATATGAGCAATCTTCATATCTGATTGTGACAGTTCAGATAAGTTGCGGTTGTTGAGAGGCATGAAACTTCTAACAGAGAGGCAGTAATGTTGGCCATCAGACACCTTGAGCTGCAGTGAGACCAGCAGCTGCAGACCTGGTGGGACCTGCCCTCAGAAGTGCCTTTGCTGGATTGCTTTTGTAGTCCTGACAAAACCCCCACTGCCTCCAGCCATGGCTAATACAGTAAATAATTTGCCAGTACCTCTGGCCATTAAAGCTCTCTGCATTGGCTGTGCAAGTGACAAGTAATGTTTTCAGGGATAACAGCTGTCTAAACAGTGGGTTGTTAGTTTTGTTTCAACTAAATAAATTTCTCAAGTGTAAGGCTATGTTTCCTTGGTTTCAGTGGATTCTGGAGATGTTCTGCTGAAAACAAATGGTAATTGCATTTCACAGTATGATTTCTAAATAATCTCTGACCACCATGTGCTATGACATATGGCCAGCTTACCAGAGATCCTAGGCAGATTTAGCATGATTAATTAGGATTGTTTTCTTCTTTTCCCCATTTGCAGGCTGCTTACCTGGTTGGTATCTCAGATCCCAACAGCCAGGCTGGTCAGCAGGGCCTCGTTGACCCCATCCAGTTTGCACGTGCCAACCAAGCGATCCAGATGGCCTGTCAGAACCTGGTGGATCCAGCGAGCAGCCCCTCCCAGGTGATGGCACAGGGACTCATCCCTTCAGCACATGGGCCTTGGCTTTCTTTGTGTCCAGTCCCAAGGGATTTTGGTTTGACTCTGGTGCCTTGTAGCAATGGGATTGTTAGAGTAAAGCCTTTATCCAGGCCCCAGTCAGCCTCTCCAGTGGAAAAGCTGCTTGGGAGAAATTTGGCAAGGCAATCAACTCACCCCATCCTCACATCAAGGAGAGGCAGAAGGCTCTTAGCCTGGATAAATTCCAGCAAGGTTTATTTCCAAGGTGCTGAAGGGAGTCCAGGTCCAAAGAGAGCTGACATGTCCCTAGCACTGCCTTAAGTGTGGTTTTGGGCATCCAATGACCCTGAGGCACAGGGGGGTACAAAGGACAGGTGAGGTCAGTGACCTATGGGGAGGATGGGGCTGGTCACCAGGGTACCACAACCAATGGATTAACANCCCCATAGTCACTTGAGCTGCAGCAGTGCTTATGTTCCCTTCAGGGTCTCTGCATGCCTAATCCCTCACACACACAGAGCAATGTGCCCAGTTCAGTCAAGTCTGCAAATTCTGGAAGTCAAGTCCAGTGGATTTGTGGGCCAGAATGGGTTTCAGGCCAGCAATTGCTTGCCTAGAAGTGGTAGGGATGCATATTTGTAAGATGACTCTGTTTTTTAATTTCNGCTGCAGCAGTGCTTATGTTCCCTTCAGGGTCTCTGCATGCCTAATCCCTCACACACACAGAGCAATGTGCCCAGTTCAGCCAAGTCTGCAAATTCTGGAAGCCAAGTCCAGTGGGTTTGTGGGCCAAAATTGCTTTCAGGCCAGCAATTACTTTCCTCAAAGTGGTAGGGATGCATATTTGGAAGATGACTCTGTTTTTTAATTTCTGAGGTTCTTGGAGAATCGATGGCGGGCATTTCCCAGAATGCAAAAACTGGGGATCTTTTAGTCTTTGGAGAATGTGTTGGAGTTGCATCCAAGGCTCTCTGTGGCCTCACAGAGGCAGCAGCTCAGGTAAGAGACTGAAGGCTGTAAAGCAATTCACTTATTACTTTTTATCAAGCTCATGTGCTGGGTTTGTAAGTGTGAAATTCAGTTTCCTGTGGTGAAGCAAGTATTGAGTTTGTACTACACAGTTTCTGTGTAGATCCCAGACACTGCACAAACTGCAGGAGGAGCAGAGTGCTATGACATGCCTATTTTCTAAGGAAGGGAAATGACATCTAAAAGGAAGCTTTGTTGAAGATAAAGCAAAGCTGCAGCATATGGAATTCATGTTTGCAGCTCAAGCTCAGAAGTATTTTGCCATAGAGAAATGCACAAAGAAGCCACAGTTAAAAGTAATGAATCAAGTTCTGGTTTGTAAAAGTTCTTAAGGAGCACTACAAATTTCAGATATTGGAACTAAGAAAAAACCTGTTTCAGCTGTTCAGATACTTTTGGAATAACCAAAATTCTTAAGCTGCTATAAAAAATAAGGGTCTGATCCCTGTGATTTCACTGATCTGATAAGAGTGAACAATGAAGAGCTGATAGTCACCTTAGTGAAGGATTTGGCTGTGGGTGATCATGCTCTGCATCTGAAAACCTCTTCTTTATTTCCCCAAGTGTGTAATGCCTTGGTGTGGACTAAATCTCCTCCACATCTAACTCTGAATTGCCTTACTGGCATATTAAGGTGACAGATAATTGTATCTGTAATAGATATGAGCAATCTTCATATCTGATCGTGGCAGTTCAGATAAGTTGTGGTTGTTGAGAGGCATGAAACTTCTAACAGAGAGGCAGTAATGTTGGCCATCAGACACCTTGAGCTGCAGTGAGACCAGCAGCTGCAGACCTGGTGGGACCTGCCCTCAGAAGTGCCTTTGCTGGATTGCTTTTGTAGTCCTGACAAAACCCCCACTGCCTCCAGCCATGGCTAATACAGTAAATAATTTGCCAGTACCTCTGGCCATGAAAGCTCTCTGCATTGGCTGTGCAAGTGACAAGTAATGTTTTCAGGGATAACAGCTGTCTAAACAGTGGGTTGTTAGTTTTGTTTCAACTAAATAAATTTCTCAAGTGTAAGGCTATGTTTCCTTGGTTTCAGTGGATTCTGGAGATGTTCTGCTGAAAACAAATGGTAATTGCATTTCACAGTATGATTTCTAAATAATCTCTGACCACCATGTGCTATGACATATGGCCAGCTTACCAGAGATCCTAGGCAGATTTAGCATGATTAATTAGGATTGTTTTCTTCTTTTCCCCATTTGCAGGCTGCTTACCTGGTTGGTATCTCAGATCCCAACAGCCAGGCTGGTCAGCAGGGCCTCGTTGACCCCATCCAGTTTGCACGTGCCAACCAAGCGATCCAGATGGCCTGTCAGAACCTGGTGGATCCAGCGAGCAGCCCCTCCCAGGTGATGGCACAGGGACTCATCCCTTCAGCACATGGGCCTTGGCTTTCTTTGTGTCCAGTCCCAAGGGATTTTGGTTTGACTCTGGTGCCTTGTAGCAATGGGATTGTTAGAGTAAAGCCTTTATCCAGGCCCCAGTCAGCCTCTCCAGTGGAAAAGCTGCTTGGGAGAAATTTGGCAAGGCAATCACCTCACCCCATCCTCACATCAAGGAGAGGCAGAAGGCTCTTAGCCTGGATAAATTCCAGCAAGGTTTATTTCCAAGGTGCTGAAGGGAGTCCAGGTCCAAAGAGAGCTGACATGCCCCTAGCACTGCCTTAAGTGTGGTTTTGGGCATCCAATGACCCTGAGGCACAGGGGGGTACAAAGGACAGGTGAGGTCAGTGACCTATGGGGAGGATGGGGCTGGTCACCAGGGTACCACAACCAATGGATTAACAGGGAAAGAAGAAACCAGGACAACTTGGGCATCAGGTAGGATTACAGAGTGTCACCAGGCCTTTCAGCGGAGTGTCCATGGTCATTCTTCCAGGGCTAGACTTTGAGTGTGATTTCCAGTGATTCCAGGCACTCTGCAGTGCCTGGCTGCAGTGTGTCACTGTCCCAGCCTCTGACACTGTGCCTGTTGTGTGCTGGCCCTCCCAGGTGTTATCAGCTGCCACCATCGTGGCCAAGCACACGTCTGCGCTGTGCAACGCCTGCCGCATTGCTTCGTCCAAAACTGCAAACCCTGTTGCCAAGAGACACTTTGTGCAGTCTGCCAAGGAAGTTGCAAACAGCACTGCCAACCTGGTGAAAACTATCAAGGTACAAATGCTGCTTAATGGTGCTTTCTTGTTCCTTTGTGATTTTAGGGGGTCTTCTTGTTTGGGTTTTTTTCCCCCTGTTGAGACAGAATCAAAACAGTTAGGAATATCTTTTTCCCTTCTTGGATATGCATGGTTTTAAAATTGACTAATTAAATTTTTGAAGAGCTGAATTGGAAATTGGGGTAACTGCTGAATTTAAGATGAAAAAATTGGGCAGTTTTAATATTAGGAGAGGCAGCTGGCCCATCCAGTATGAGACCCCTCAGGACTGATGTACTTCATGAGCTTGCACCATAAGAATAATCTGTAAGCTACTGAATGTGAAGGTTCTTAATGGTGTTAAGTTCCCCAGGATATGGAGATTTTTGGAGCAATTTCTGACAGCTTTACCTTACCTATAGGAGAAAAAAAAAAGGAAATAAATAATGGTGGGAACCAAATAGAAGCCATTTATGTTGCTTGTAGTCAGTCTCCTGTTAATAGTAAGCTTTTATTTTCCAGATTCCTGCCAACAATTTGGTGGGGGGATAGGTTTTCTTCATGCAAGCAGAAGTAATGCTTGTGAAGCCAATGAGAGTTCACAATTCTGAACCCTTCTGGAAGCCATTAACTGATCTAATCTGATTTCATTAGCTGAAATGTTTATTCTGGGATTGTGAGAGAGATCAGTTGATTTGGGTGAAAATGAGAGCAATATATTACTGCCTTGCTTATAACAGAAATAACTGAAAAATTTCAAAATCAGTCTGTAGGAAACAACCACCTTGACAAACCATAAAGAGGTTGGAGTTAGCCCCTTCCACCCTTTGGTGTGTGAGTTCCTGGGACACTTGAGAGACTCATCTGGGTGCAGTGACTGAAAAGCTGCAGCAGTTTCAAGTTTAGGGTCAGTAACCATTTGAGGGAAGAAACACACACCTAAAAGATCCCATTCTTTTGCATCAGCCTTGTTTGTTGAGGAGCTTTCAAATATCCTGAACACACAGTGGTTTAAAACTAGGAAGAGTTAAGCCACCTTCCTTCAATTTTGCTAAAGAAAGCCATTCAGACAGAGCTGAACCCTGATTTCATTTCCAGGCCCTGGATGGAGATTTCTCTGAGGAGAACCGCAACAAGTGCAGAATTGCCACTGCACCTTTAATAGAGGCTGTGGAAAATCTGACAGCATTTGCTTCAAACCCTGAGTTTGTCAGCATCCCAGCACAGATCAGCTCTGAGGTAAGGCAGGATACTGCATTGCCATCCTCCAAAAGTTGAAAATTTTGAATTAATTACATGTTGGAAGTGAGTGAGTCAAGACCCCAAGGTATTTCCTTGGCTTCCTGGGTGTTCACAGGGCATTCTGCTGTCCTTTGTTTAATCTCTGACCTTTTCTACGAGAAGGATGCACAGTTTGGTTACAGTAAATGCTGCAAGTCTGCTGTTAGCAAAACCAGACAGTACAGGTGATTTGCATGTTTTAGTAGCTGGATTCTTCCATGCAATACAATAGTAAATATCCCCTTTGTTTTCCCTCAAGGGCAGTTTTAACAAATGGAACCTGGTTAGTTCTGAAAAGAATCANCATCCCTTCAGCACATGGGCCTTGGCTTTCTTTGTGTCCAGTCCCAAGGGATTTTGGTTTGACTCTGGTGCCTTGTAGCAATGGGATTGTTAGAGTAAAGCCTTTATCCAGGCCCCAGTCAGCCTCTCCAGTGGAAAAGCTGCTTGGGAGAAATTTGGCAAGGCAATCAACTCACCCCATCCTCACATCAAGGAGAGGCAGAAGGCTCTTAGCCTGGATAAATTCCAGCAAGGTTTATTTCCAAGGTGCTGAAGGGAGTCCAGGTCCAAAGAGAGCTGACATGTCCCTAGCACTGCCTTAAGTGTGGTTTTGGGCATCCAATGACCCTGAGGCACAGGGGGGTACAAAGGACAGGTGAGGTCAGTGACCTATGGGGAGGATGGGGCTGGTCACCAGGGTACCACAACCAATGGATTAACAGGGAAAGAAGAAACCAGGACAACTTGGGCATCAGGTAGGATTACAGAGTGTCACCAGGCCTTTCAGCGGAGTGTCCATGGTCATTCTTCCAGGGCTAGACTTTGAGTGTGATTTCCAGTGATTCCAGGCACTCTGCAGTGCCTGGCTGCAGTGTGTCACTGTCCCAGCCTCTGACACTGTGCCTGTTGTGTGCTGGCCCTCCCAGGTGTTATCAGCTGCCACCATCGTGGCCAAGCACACGTCTGCGCTGTGCAACGCCTGCCGCATTGCTTCGTCCAAAACTGCAAACCCTGTTGCCAAGAGACACTTTGTGCAGTCTGCCAAGGAAGTTGCAAACAGCACTGCCAACCTGGTGAAAACTATCAAGGTACAAATGCTGCTTAATGGTGCTTTCTTGTTCCTTTGTGATTTTAGGGGGTCTTCTTGTTTGGGTTTTTTTCCCCCTGTTGAGACAGAATCAAAACAGTTAGGAATATCTTTTTCCCTTCTTGGATATGCATGGTTTTAAAATTGACTAATTAAATTTTTGAAGAGCTGAATTGGAAATTGGGGTAACTGCTGAATTTAAGATGAAAAAATTGGGCAGTTTTAATATTAGGAGAGGCAGCTGGCCCATCCAGTATGAGACCCCTCAGGACTGATGTATTTCATGAGCTTGCACCATAAGAATAATCTGTAAGCTACTGAATGTGAAGGTTCTTAATGGTGTTAAGTTCCCCAGGATATGGAGATTTTTGGAGCAATTTCTGACAGCTTTACCTTACCTATAGGAGAAAAAAAAAAGGAAATAAATAATGGTGGGAACCAAATAGAAGCCATTTATGTTGCTTGTAGTCAGTCTCCTGTTAATAGTAAGCTTTTATTTTCCAGATTCCTGCCAACAATTTGGTGGGGGGATAGGTTTTCTTCATGCAAGCAGAAGTAATGCTTGTGAAGCCAATGAGAGTTCACAATTCTGAACCCTTCTGGAAGCCATTAACTGATCTAATCTGATTTCATTAGCTGAAATGTTTATTCTGGGATTGTGAGAGAGATCAGTTGATTTGGGTGAAAATGAGAGCAATATATTACTGCCTTGCTTATAACAGAAATAACTGAAAAATTTCAAAATCAGTCTGTAGGAAACAACCACCTTGACAAACCATAAAGATGTTGGAGTTAGCCCCTTCCACCCTTTGGTGTGTGAGTTCCTGGGACACTTGAGAGATTCATCAGGGTGCAATGACCGTTTCAAGTTTAGGGTCAGTAACCATTTGAGGGAAGAAACACACACCTAAAAGATCCCATTCTTTTGCATCAGCCTTGTTTGTTGAGGAGCTTTCAAATATCCTGAACACACAGTGGTTTAAAACTAGGAAGAGTTAAGCCACCTTCCTTCAATTTTGCTAAAGAAAGCCATTCAGACAGAGCTGAACCCTGATTTCATTTCCAGGCCCTGGATGGAGATTTCTCTGAGGAGAACCGCAACAAGTGCAGAATTGCCACTGCACCTTTAATAGAGGCTGTGGAAAATCTGACAGCATTTGCTTCAAACCCTGAGTTTGTCAGCATCCCAGCACAGATCAGCTCTGAGGTAAGGCAGGATACTGCATTGCCATCTCCCAAAAGTTGAAAATTTTGAATTAATTACATGTTGGAAGTGAGTGAGTCAAGACCCCAAGGTATTTCCTTGGCTTTCTGGGTGTTCACAGGGCATTCTGCTGTCCTTTGTTTAACCTCTGACCTTTTCTACCAGAAGGATGCACAGTTTGGTTACAGTAAATGCTGCAAGTCTGCTCTTAGCAAAACCAGACAGTACAGGTGATTTGCATGTTTTAGTAGCTGGATTCTTCCATGCAATACAATAGTAAATATCCCCTTTGTTTTCCCTCAAGGGCAGTTTTAACAAATGGAACCTGGTTAGTTCTGAAAAGAATCAGAGATGTTGCTGGGTGTTTTTGTTTTTGCCCACCATTTCTCCATCCTCAAACTGTGTAGTTACAGCAGAGCAGAATGTGAAGAGACTTAATAAAGGACTCATTGGAGTTTTTTACGCAGAGAAGAGAGATAAAAAAGCAAACCCCTCAAGCTTTGTAAAAGCTTTGGAGTAAAGGTCATGTGTTGTTACTGATCCTCCAAGGGCTGCTTCCTGCTTTTGTCAGGCTCTGATGCAGATGGCAATAACAGATGATGCAGTAGCTGTTGCAGCCTTGCAGCTGTAGAGCTGTAACTGAAATCTAAGTGTGTCCTCCAGGTCTGTGGTAGCTGGGTCTATCAGATGATTGGCAGTAAAATAGGTACACAGATGATGATGCAGTCAAGAGTTATCAGTCATCACTTGGAGTTAGTAGTCTGACTGGGGAAAGGGCACATCTGTTGATGACAACAATTTTTGTGACAAAGTATATTTTCAGTAATAGTTCTGTAGTCTGCAACTAGACAAGTGTCATTGTTTTCTCTTGTTTCTCAGCTGGAAAACGCATTTCCTAACTTGAGACATGTTTCTGAACAATGTTTCAGAGAGAGCTGTTGGACTGATTTTTTTTTTTCTGTTTCTAGTGTTGACTAACTGTGAATACAACAGTACAATGGAGGAAATTATAATTCCATTATACTGCTTTTAATTAAATAGACTTTTAGGAGGAGAAAGTGTGGATGAACTCAGAAAGAACATTTAAATTAGTATCTGTTCTTATTCCTTCCTGACGACAGGGATCACGAGCACAGGAGCCAATTCTGGTTTCTGCAAGGACAATGTTGGAGAGCTCATCTTTANCAGAAAGTGTGGATGAACTCAAATACTAATTTAAATGTTCTTTCTGTTCTTACACCTTCCTGACCACAGGGATCACGAGCACAGGAGCCAATTCTGGTTTCTGCAAGGACAATGTTGGAGAGCTCATCTTTATTGATCAAAACCGCCCGTTCCCTGGCTATCAACCCCAAAGACCCTCCCACATGGTCTGTACTAGCAGGGCATTCCCACACAGTCTCTGATTCCATCAAGAGTCTTATTACCTCTATCAGGTATGTCTTTTGTAGTAATTGAGCAACTGTTCATAAAGAAAAATGCTATATGGCCATTAGCACTGTTACTTTTCACTGATGGAAATGACTCTGTGATGCACAATCTCTCCCCAGTTACACTGGGTGTTTAATCAGAATTGATGACTGTAGCACAGGGCTGTTCTGTGTTTGTATTCTGTTCTCCTGCTCTGGTTCCACACCCAATTCACTCTAAGGTAAATGGAATAAAGAATGCTGTAGAAAATGAACACTAGCTAATGTTACCTCCGTGTAGATCATGTACCAACACACAATACATGGGAAACTGTTTTGTTTATTTTGGTTTTTTTAGAGTGGGCCTGTGTGCATTCAGGAAGGACCCTGTTCCTTGGCACCAAGCTGAGTTTAGTGTCTCTGTGTTGCAGGGACAAGGCCCCCGGGCAGCGAGAATGTGACTTCTCCATCGATGGCATCAACAGGTGCATCAGGGACATTGAGCAGGCATCCCTGGCTGCTGTCAGCCAGAGCCTGGCCACCAGGGATGACATCTCTGTGGAGGTGAGGCACAGACACAGTGTGCACACCCTGCTGCTCCAGCACAGCACAATCCACTGCCACTGAGGGGACAAGTGTCCTTACTGGGGACTTTTCAGGCCAAGTCATAATGGACCAAAGTGTGTCACTGCTCCAGAGATCCCAGAATCACCAGGAAATAGAAGGGGTGAAAGTAGTTTACTGCCACCCACACAGTACTCTGACTTCCTATGCTGATATGACAGACTGATAAGCTTTTGTGATGCCTTGCCATGTGGAAGCCAGGATTAGTTTCTGAAGATTGATAATATATTTGTGTCTGAATCTAGTCTATTAGTAAAAGTCCAACGACATAAATGTCAATGTTCTTTTTTCTTAATGCCTAGTTTGTCCTTTAATAAGTGAAATTTGAAGTTGATGTTGATGTGTTCACTTTAAGAAAGCTTCTTTCTCTGCCCTCTTCCATGTCTCAACTCATAGTGAGATTCTCATCTTGGTGTTTATGTCTTTTCATACTGTTGCTTCTTGAAATCACACGTTTATGGGAGTGGTTTCTTCAGGCTGTAACACTGAGTACTAGAAACGTGTCAGACCAAAAGAAGTCATTGCAGGAAATATGTCATAATTCATTTTTATTGAAATGATGAAGTTATGGTGTTCACCATGTTGAACTGAAGTAAATGTTACCAAAAATGGCAGTTATTTATAAAATGGTAAAGGAATGTAACAAAGGGCAAAAATAGTATTTTTTTCTCTTGCCTGTTATGAGTGACCTTAATTCTGATGGCTGCCTCTGAATTAAAATCCAGTATTTATGTCTTGACCAGGCCACTAATATGCTTTTAATATGTTTACTCCTGTCCTGCAGATTGTATTTAGGAGGTCAGTCCTCATCTATATCCTTCAGAGATGTGACACTTTTCCTTTGACAGTGGATTTCTCCTTCAAAATCTGTACCAGAGTTTTTTGTTCTTGCACAGTATTTTCTGCTTTGAAAAATGTTTCTTCCCACTTAAATCAGTGCTCCTGAGAGTTTTCTGATTGGTGCAGTGATACTAAATCTTTGTCAGGGCAAAAATAGCTTGGGAGATGTCAGGGGGGCCTTGATCACATTGCAGTGAGAAAGGACACCTAGCCCTGAGTTTGCTACTGTCAGCACTCTCTCCCCATATTTGTCAGATAAACCTAAATGGAGCAGGCCCATCTCAGGGCTGCTGCTGTTGAAAAGGGTAAGGGAAAAGAAATGAGCCAGTATGTGAGGAAAAGCAGCAGTGTGGATTTCTGCATTCTGCCAGAGTGGGTCACTTGAACAGCTGTGAGGATGTTGGCTGTGTGATTGTCAGGTGTGGTACAAGTGGATAAGAGAACAGCTGTGATAGGAGCTGACAATTCCTCTTTCCTTTAGGCTCTGCAGGAGCAGCTGACATCAGTTGTACAGGAAATTGGCCACCTCATTGATCCCATAGCCACTGCAGCACGGGGAGAGGCAGCTCAGCTGGGACACAAGGTACTGTCCTGCCATGCCAAAGGCATTTGAAATCCTGGGCAGCTGAATGTTAGGGAAAACCCCAGTTCCATAGCAGTTTCTCCTCCTATGGAGAGCAGAAGAACACATTTGTAAGGAGAAAAAATAGGGAATTTTCAAATACTCAGAGCCAAGACCAAATAAACCTTTTTGCATTTTGCACCAGAGGAAATACACTATCATTGAGTATTTTCCTTAGGGGCTTTGTGTAAATTCCTTCCTCTGTTATATGGAGTGTAAATAAAGTCAAACTCATGCTTATAGGATGTCTGTCCATAAAAACAAATGTTAGAATGCATGTACAAAAAGCATATTACCTGTGGCTCTGGCAAGATTGAAAAGTTTCTCACATAGCAAGTTCTCATCCTGTGATATATTCTTGAGAGTGAAAACTGTAGAGGCAACAAAGATTGAGAGGCTCCTCCCTTGCCCAGAGGGGAGATGCTTTTCAGGGATGCTCTTGAATAGCACATGGCTCCTGTGACAGTCTTGAACAGTTACACATAACCTCAAGGGACTGTGTGCTTCTGGAGGAGACCTGTGGCTCTGCCAAGGAGTTGGGCAGTGAGGGGAGCACAATCCCTGGGCACATGATCCAAACCCAACACTGTACAGTGCAGAAGCACTGTGCCCCTTGAGCTAACCCACATTCCAAGGGTAACCAGGGATTGTGTTCTCTGTTTCACCTGAGAAGTTGTGGTTAATGCCTTTCTGGGGTTGTTCTGCCTCTCAGGTAACACAGCTGGCAAGTTACTTCGAGCCCCTTGTTTTAGCTGCAGTTGGGGTGGCATCCAAGACACTGAATCATCAGCAACAGATGACTGTGCTGGACCAGAGCAAGACTCTGGCAGAATCTGCCTTACAGATGCTGTATGCTGCCAAAGAAGGGGGAGGAAACCCCAAGGTAAGGTGGTTGTGTGGCTTTAAGGGTGAGAGAGGAAGGCAAGTACAGCAGAAAACCCAGCACATACCTGCTGTACAGTCAAGAGATGTTTGCAGTCCAAGGGCCAGTGACAGCTTTCCTGAAGTCTCCTGAGAGTGGGAACATTTCTCCAAGTCAGGATTCCAGTCTTCTCACAGCATCCTCTCATGGGACACAAAGTCAGGATGTGACAGCAGCTATTTAGGCTCTCATAGAGAAAGCAAATGGTTAAAAACCAGGGCTTGTCTGGTGCGTGGCCCAATGGGAAGGGGTCACTGGCCAGGAAAGAGCAGCAGCACACAATTGTTCATAACTCAGGTGTGATTTTGCCTTACACAGAGCCACATCTTTAGAGGACATTGAAAAAGACTGGGGCACCTGAAGCTGAAAGTGTCATGTGCCATGGCTCCTTGTAGGAGTTCACAAGTTGTGTTCTGTTCACTTTGCTGCAGTGCTTTACTTGTCATCTTATTCAGAAGTGTTATTTCCAGTGCCTTTACTGCTTTAATTCTTATGCTTCTGATTCACACATTGTATTGCAGAGAGTACCTCCTCTATCTCAGTTTTCTCATTGTGTGTCCCCCAGGCATCCCATACCCATGATGCCATCACTGAGGCTGCCCAGCTGATGAAGGAGGCTGTGGATGACATCATGGTCACTTTAAATGAAGCTGCAAGTGAAGTTGGCATGGTTGGAGGTATGGTAGACTCGATTGCAGAGGCAATGACCAAGGTGAGCACAGCAATTCACCCCTTTCTCACTTTGTGCTTGAAAGCTGATCCACATTGCAGAGCTTTGGACAAACAGGTGCTGATTCAGTGGTCAGTCATGAAATGTTGTCACAGGAAACCTGAGGATTGATTTTGCATATTGTAAAATAAAACTGATGTGAGCCATGATGCTCATGTTTACAGCCTACATGGTACCTGCCAGTAGAATTCCTACCAAATAGCTTGTTCAGCAATGTTCTGGCATTCATCTCTCATCTTAGGTCAGGTGACCTCTTATTTTACTTTCTTTCTTTCAGTTATCTTTCATGTTACTCTTAAATGAACAGCAGGCCAACCTTGAAGCAAGTTACTTGCAGGGAAGATGATGTCAAAGCCTGAAATGCTCTGCTATGCTTTGTAATGAATTCTACTAAAGATGTATAGTTGCCAAGTGCGTGCATGAGTTCAATCCACATATTTGGCTCTTCCTAGCCTGACTTGAAAGATTGAAGACTTTAGCACGTAAAGAAATCTTTTATTTTCTGGCATGAACATTTTGGTTTATTGCTGTTGCACCTTCCTTTTCTCTATTAGCTGAGAAGAGCAGATTGTTTGACATTGCATGAGAAGCAAACCTCATGCTCAAAAACTTTGCACTGTGCATTCTCTGCATCTTCCATAAGATGCTCATACCTGGGGTCAAGTATTTGCTGAGCTTCTCTGTAAATCCTGGTCCACTGTTTTCACTTGTATATCTTGAGAGAGGAGATCATAGGATTGAATACATAATACAATTTTCCTATTGCTGTTTATTGTGACTTTTTAATGCCGTGTTTTTCCTCTGTCTTGCAGCTGGATGAAGGTACACCTCCAGATCCAAAAGGAACTTTTGTTGATTATCAGACCACTGTGGTGAAATACTCTAAAGCCATTGCTGTTACAGCACAGGAAATGGTAAGGAATTACCTTTGCAGGGTCCAAACTCTGTGTGCATAAGGAACATGGCATTATTTGCACAGTGTTGAGGCACTCTTGATCATCAAATTTTCAGTAACTTTATCTCTTTAGGGGGAATGGAGCAAAAGGAGTGATGATTTTGTCAATTTAACTCTTGCACCTTAGTGGTGTGATCATATAGGGGTCCTCTACAGGAGGAGCACTGATTTGGATTGTGCACAGAAACTCTTTGTTTGGTTTCTTTTGGAGGAGAAATAAAACAAAAACGACATGCTTTTTCATCAGCCCATTTAACTGGGCTGAAATGCCACCTTTTGTTTATCAGTGACTTCAGGTTACTCTTTCACACTTGTTTGATGTAGCCAGTGAAATAACATCAGTGTTTTTGGAGCCCTGTAATGCTTAATGAATGAATGCAGATCAACATCCCACACTGTCCTTTTCCTTCATTTCTGACTCACCTGGGTTTAAAAAAAGAAAAAAGTGACACCTGTTGAACTGAGATTTTTCTTGACTTGCATTTCACAGTAATGCATGGTGTGTTTTCCCTTGGAACAGTACAGTGGTTGCTAATTTGTTGTTGAGGGAGTTGAGGTGGCTGTTTTATGAGTGCTACAGACAGGATTTTTCACCAAGTTGATTGCTCTTGCAGTCAAGACAGAACTATCTCTGTGCTATCTATGACAGTAGAAATCTGTCTAAAACTAGTTTTGTCCCAGGGATGGACCTCCATTGTTTTTACTTACATTAATTTGAGACAGAAGAACTATCTCTGATAAAAGGTCGGAATTTTCTAAAGAGATTCAGTAATTTATACTGACATTCTACTGAGACATTCTGTGTCATCCTGCCTATTTCTACTCCATCCTGTTCCCTCATCTGAGATGTGTTTTGCATTGGTCCTCAAAGTTTTTTCCATTTCCATGCTTCCACATCTCAGCTGAGGCTGATGGGGATTAGCTCACCTTTGACAAAACAAGGTTCCTGTGACACACAAACCCCACCTTCCTTCCCAGTCTGCAAAACTGTCCCTGGCCAATGGCCCCTGTGCGTCAGAGAGTGAAGTGTTGGCTCTAACTGCTGCTCTTTGATCCCTCAGTATGTGCAGCAGCCTCCCAGTTGCCATGACTCTAATAAAGCATGTTTGCTTGGGTTTCCTCTGGAATTCTTGCTGGAGGACACGTCCCTTCCATGGCGAGCGGATTACCCCGTGTTATCAGCGTGGCCAAACAGATGAGTGTGCTTCTAATCTGGGGTGTATTAACCAGTTATTCTCATGCCTGTCCATTTTCTTTTCTCTTGCCTGTGTTCTTTTTTCAGATGACTAAGTCGGTTACTAACCCGGAGGAGCTGGGAGGACTTGCGTCGCAAATGACCAATGACTATGGGCATTTGGCCCTGCAGGGCCGAATGGCTGCAGCTACGGCAGAACCAGAGGAGGTCTGCACCTCTTAGACCTCTTGATTCTCTCTACACGGTGGTGTTAACAAGGGTGTTCTTTTACTGTCAGCAACACAGTAAAGGTGACAAGCCTTGTTACAGGAATTGCCCAATCAAAGAACAAAAACCCATTGTCAAAATCTCTGTCTGGCTTTAGAAAGGAACAGCTCGGGATTAAAGTGGATAATTCCATAAACCACAACAGAACATCCTAAATTACTTGGGGCTTTCACTTACAGGCAACTTGAAAATCCAGAGAAAACTCTTAAATCTCTTAACTTGTTACTATGTGGCTTTCCTTCAGTCTTGCATGTTTTGACAAGTTACAAATATGTATATACTTTTTTTATCTTGCCTGTAAGTGATTTTAAGTATAACTTCCTATCCTGACAGTGAGATTCATGCAAGCACAAGTATCTTTTGCTGAAGGATATCCTCCATAGCTCAGAGCTGGAATGTGGTGTGGGAGAAGCATCTTACTTGCCTCGTGCTGAGTGAGGAGGACAGGCTGTTCACCTCTCTTGCATTAACCTATTGTGGGAGTTGCTGCATCTTCTCTGAGCACAACTGCACAGCCCTTTCACCCCTCTCTTCTTACTGGAGCATAGGCAAACTTTGTCAAGAGGGTATCTCACCTTCTCCAGATGTATCAGATTATCAACATAAAAGTCCTTTAAAGAGTTTTTGACTCTGTGCTTACATATCCTGCTGATACACTTACTTAAATGTTTTGTGCTCAGTAGCTATGTGAAGAGCAATGGCTTGCACTTGGCTCAATATTGTTAAGTTGAATTACCATTTCTGCATGTTTCTTTGTGCCTGGGGTTAAAATAATTCCATTTGTGATACTAATGGCTGTGATTCCTGCTCATGTATTAATCCCAAATCACACCAGAATGATGGCATACATGCAGAGGGATTACAGCTATCACGTTTCAAAACAGGGACCACACATCTTGGGATGTAGGATGATTAACGAATCAGAAGTGGTAATAGCAGGATTTTCCCCATTTCAGTGCTCCACATGGATGTGGTTGATTGTGGAGTGAAGGCTGTGAGAGGTTCAAAACCAAGCCAAGAGAATCACATACTGACATAGTTTTAGACCCATGACACGCAATGCCCATTCTCACATGCTTTTTACCTGTTGCACATACCTTGAGTACAGCTCACACTGACAGGGCAGTTCTGGATGATGAAGCAGTGTTGTTTAAATGTGAAGCTGTGTGTGCTTCAGTTATGTCCATTTGACTTGGGTACCTGCCTTACCCCTTCTCTCTCCTGGGCTCTGGGTCATTCCTGCCCTTTTTCATCAGGGAGCCTTTTACAGGGTTGTGTTTCATGTGTAGATGGAATTGCAGCTGTGCTTTTTTTCTGGTCTTTCCAAGAGGATATAGTGGTGGGCAGAATACTGGTATTCACCACAGAGATGGTGTTTCTGTTTCTGTTGACACTGTGTACCAGCATGACATTTATTTATTTGCTTTCTTCTTTCTTCCTTTTCCCCTTAACCTTCTTTACCACCTAGATTGGGTTCCAGATCAAGACTCGGGTGCAGGAACTTGGCCATGGGTGTATCTTTCTTGTGCAAAAAGCTGGAGCTCTCCAGATTTGCCCTACAGACAGCTACACCAAAAGGGAGTTGATAGAATGTGCTCGTGCTGTCACAGAAAAGGTGAGACAGCTTCCCTTTTTACCCCATGGTGTTTGCCTACCAAGCTTCCACTGGGAGCAAACCAGTCAAACTGCATTCAGGAACCTGTTTCCTTTAACTTTGCCTAGTAGTACACTACTGTCTGAATTACCCAAAGGTATTGCGTTCTTCTAAGCATTCAGGTGTTGGATTAGCCCATTATTAGTCCTTCCTCAGGCCTTGCTATAGAACTTCAACCTCCTATCAGAGGGAGATTGGTCCAAAGCAATATCCTAACATGTGAGGTGGCTCTTGTGCTTTGCCAGGCACTCCCTGGCTGCAGTTACTGTAAGGTTCATCAGTGATGTGGTTTCATGTAGCCACGTCCTCCCCTTTTAGGACAGGGCCAAAGTAACTGCCTAAAACTGCATCTTCAAACTCTGTGGGGCTTCTTGTTCTTTGCAAACATCCCCTTCAAGTAAATGACCTGGGTAGTTTTGTTGAACCTTTTTGATGGCACCTCTCCCCTTCTGTTGGACATGAATGTTGAGAGTTGGTGCCAGCAGCTTTCAGATGTCACCAAACACCGTTGGTCCAGCCTGTGTATGTGCTCTCAGCTGTACCAGTTTCATGGTCTATCCCAGGAGCAGTGACAATTCCAAAGTTAGGCAGGGCTGGACAGTACCTTGTAAGTAAAGTTAAAGCTGATGGAATAGTCATGATTCACTGGACCAGTTTTCTTTCAATGATCACCTTGTTGCTTTTTGTTGTTTCCAGGTCTCCTTGGTTTTATCTGCCCTGCAGGCAGGGAACAAAGGCACACAAGCCTGTATCACTGCAGCCAGTGCTGTGTCTGGGATCATTGCAGACCTGGACACCACTATCATGTTTGCTACTGCTGGAACCCTTAATGCTGAGAACAATGAATCATTTGCAGATCACAGGTGAGTGCTGCTGAAAGAGATGGAAGAGTGCATGTCCAGGGGAACAGTGGAACTGGCAGAAGAGACTGGGACATGGAGATCACTTTTTACCTTTTTGGATTCCTGTGAATGAAAGTTAATAAGGCAGGGGAGTGAGAGGAGAAATAGGAAATGTGGGATTTTAAGTGTTTATGAACTCCATACTCAAAATGGTTCCTTCTTTTACCTAGCTGTTGCTTTGGATTTGTTGTCCTGACATGTCAAAGCACAGATATGGGTGGGAGGGGGTGGGGAAGCCTGACCAGGACACACTCTCTGTTCCTGCTGCCATTCTTCCTTCTACCTTCCTCACCTGTGATTTCTTTAGTTTTTCTTACAATCTGCTGATTAATATGGATGTTCAACTGCTGTTACTTCTCTCACAGCATGGCCAGATTTTCTTTTAGTACTCAGATACAATGCTCTCCAGTGCTACTGCCCAATTTATTTCTTTCCAAGATGAGCTCATTTCATTACACTGCCCTGCATGCCTCCATGCCCCAAATGCTCTGCTGCTGTTTTAATAGTTGGGTTGGGAGTTTTTTGAACTTACACCCTTGACCTGTGTTATGTTATGAATGGACACTGGTATGATGATTTAGATCACCTCTTTCATGTAGCTGTTAGTCACCATAACACTGGAAAAGACATTTTTCCTCTCTTCTTCTTTCCCACTCCTTCCTTCTTCCTCTTCTTTTGCTACAGGGAAAATATCCTGAAAACAGCAAAAGCTTTAGTTGAAGACACAAAATTGTTGGTTTCTGGTGCTGCCTCAAGTCAGGACAAACTGGCCCAAGCAGCTCAGTCATCAGCTAACACCATCACTCAACTTGCTGAGGTAGTAAAATTGGGAGCAGCTAGCTTGGGATCTGATGATCCTGAAACACAGGTGAGATGTTTTAAGATTTTCTGATACTCTTAGAGAGAACAATTTTCATTTGATAGAACTTTGTGAAACTTATGCTTTTAAGGAACACAATATGGTTCATCTCCTCTGGGACTTCCCTGGGTTTCCTCAGATGTCATTTGTTTAGAGTACAGTCAAGTGCTTCAAGCATTGAGTGGGACCAGTCAGGCCTTAGTGTAACCCTTCTGCTTTTATTTCACCACTGTTCCAGCTGGGATGCTTCTGGCAAAGTATTTGGCTCATTTTTACTAACTTGTGACTGGAGCTCTGGCTCATCCCGTTTTTGTTCTGAAGACCTTGCAGGTCTTTAAAGCTGCTTATCCAGCTTATATCTGGACTGTGCTCTGAATTATTTGTGCAGGCTGACAAACACTTGCCGTTCTCCAGCTATATCTGTCTTGTTTTTCAATGAACTCCTCAACTTTTCCATATGGATTATCCCTAATCTTTCTGCAGTTGTTTGTTTGGATCTCAGTGAAATGGAGGCAGGCAAGCACATTGCAGATGTTTGAAAAAACAGATTTTTTTTAGCTGTGTTCTAAAAATCACATCCTCATGCAGACCCCCTTTATTGCCTGAGCCTTACAGCTATTTCCTGTTCCATAGGTTGTCCTCATTAATGCTATCAAGGATGTTGCAAAGGCCCTTTCTGATCTCATTGGTGCTACCAAAGGAGCTGCCAGCAAACCAGCAGATGATCCATCCATGTACCAGCTGAAAGGTGCTGCCAAGGTAAAACCTTTTTCTTAAATTTTATTTGAAAGTGTTTGTGCAGTCACATTTGATAAACATGTGGAACTTTGACTTCAGCAATTTCAGATTACCTCATTTCTTTATTTGTTTCATTATCATGGCATCATGGCCAACACAAGAGTTGGTATTTAGTCCCGTAAGTAGAATTCATGAAGTCTCTGAGGTTCTATTAGAAGTAACAATGCTTCCCAGCCAGCTCAATTTGCCTTGCTTCATACCCTGCCACCTCTAAAACAGAAGGAAGGATTCACATGTTGTCTTCACTCCTCTCTCCTTCAGGTGATGGTAACAAATGTCACATCCCTCTTGAAGACTGTTAAAGCAGTAGAAGATGAAGCTACTCGAGGGACAAGAGCCCTTGAGGCCACCATTGAGTACATCAAGCAGGAGCTCACGGTACAGAACTCAAGAGTTGCAGTGGGTTTGGCATGTCCTTGTACAAAGCTGGGAGCAGCTGCTTCCTTTGTCTTTACACCCTAAGCTTTCAGCTACAGGTGTTATTTTCTGATCTGATGCTGTTCACTTGTTCTGGATCCTGGCTTTGGTCGTGTCTCCTCAGCAGCCCTCTCATACTGTGTCTGCAGTTTAAACTTGTTTCTATTTTTCCCTTACTCTGAAATGATCCTACCTGGAATACATGGCCTGCTGTTGATATTCTGTGTAAGCAGGAATTAATGATAGTGTGGAATTCTCTCCAAGTTACGTGTTATACCATGACAGTTGTTTTCCTTCCTCTTTAAGACATACAAGTATAGTTAGGGGCTGTTTTTACTAGCATAGTAATGACTGACAGTAAATTTGTGAGGAAGCCTGATTTTTTTGCCTTGCTTTGCTTACAGTCCATTTTTGTAAAAAATCCCCTGTAGACAGTCTTCAGCAGGAAATGCTTTGTTGTATAGGCTGTGGATTAGTAGTTCTTACACCAAAACTGCATTGTGGCACCATTTTGTCTTGCCAAATGCCCTCCATCAAACATCCAGTTTTCATTGTGTGAGCAAAGCTGCTGTAGTGAGGAAATTTATTTTAAAGTTTTGGGGTTTTTTTAATATCTGTTTATATTAATTGGGAAATATATATGGCAGTCCTAAAACCTCCTGATCTGGTACCTGATCAGGCATGTTCTGTACAATATCTCACAAGTTACTGTGGTGTATCATCACGAAGGCCTGGCTTTTACATCCCATCCTGTAACTCTGAGCTGAAACCTGTTCAGATGTGTCACTGGAGGATTGTGCATTATCACATCTTTCTCAGTTTGGTTGATATCTGTTTGAAGTGTTCCTCAGCATTGCTAAGAGATGGACTTGTGCTTGTGGTGTTGTCCCATTCATGGGGAGAACAGAGGGTAGCACATAGAAATATGTTAGGCTTGATCTGGAATTCCAGGGGCTGACTGAGCAACACTGAGAGATGTCTTCACATGTAGAACTAGAATTCATTTTTTAACATCACTTCTATTTCTGGGGAGAGGAAGTGGAAAACTGATTAACTGGGAGCACAGGATAGACCAGGCTCATTTTTGTTTAGACATTTGCATTCTGAAACTACTGACCTGCTTAGATTGCACTGTGTGTGGTCAAGAAACCTCCTGATTAATTGTGCACTCCAAATTGCCCTGCACAGTGCAAGAATGGCAAGCAAATACAGACTGTACATTAAAAGAATGGGAAGCAAATACAGACTGTACATTAAAAGAATGGCAAGCAAATACAGAGTGTACATTAAAAGAATGGCAAGCAAATACAGACTGTACATTAAAAGAATGGCAAGCAAATACAGACTAAAGCTCAGGAAAAGAAAATACATGACCAAAGTAAGGTTGCACAGCTCTTGTTACCTACATCTTCCCACAGTTCCTGTATTCCAGAATTCGTGTATTGTCAGGTAATTTGAACTATTTTCACATGATTCATCCTGCAAAATTATATCTTTAGGTTTCTAAGGGAGACTAAATATAGCCTAAGAGACAACGCTCCACCTCTGCTTTTTTAAGACACATTTGAATATTTTAGTGGTGATGTTCTCAGTCTCTGCTGCTCTGTGCTATCAACAAGCACTTGGTAGGGTCCAGCCTTTGCAGGGGAAGGATCTCCTTGTGTGAGCAGACCAGCCTAAACAGCAGTCAGGATGGGACAAGAATGTAATGTAAGGAACAGCAATTCTTCTCATGCAGTAAGGCTCTTAGGCTCTGTAGCTGCCCTGTGGGTAGTTAAATGCAGGTGAGATGAATGGGTTAACCTGTTTTATTGTCTCCTTCCCCCAGCTTGTTTCTCTGTGGTGTCTGTAGGTGAGCAGGTTTATCAGATGCAGGCCATGACAGGCTGCAGTGATGCCCAAGTACTCCAAATGTGTTTGTGATTTCCTGCTGTTGGAAGGCTGCTTCTGTTTGCTGGCTCTTTCTCACGGTGGTTGTGCTTTGACTGGGCTGGAATGAGAGCTGCCCTGTGCTTTCCCTTGCAGGTGTTCCAGTCCAGCGAGGTTCCAGAGAAGACCTCCTCACCTGAGGAGTCCATCCGCATGACCAAAGGCATCACCATGGCAACGGCCAAAGCCGTGGCAGCTGGCAACTCGTGCAGGCAGGAGGATGTGATCGCTACAGCCAACCTGAGCCGCAAAGCGGTCTCTGACATGCTGACAGCCTGCAAGGTAAACACCCCCTCCTTGCCTGACACTGGCCTTTTTGTGCTTCTGTGCCTCTCAATCCATAGAACATTATGGATTTTGTGCAGTTTTCTGCTTTTCAAATGAGCAAGTTAATGGGTAAGATAATTTTAAGGGAATGTATCTCGGGATTTTTTTTGTGCCACGCACACAAGAAACCCCCAGCACTAATTTTTACTATTTTTTTTAGTGAAAATGAGGAATTTTATTGAAGTTGAAATTTCCTGGTTTGCAGTCAGAAGACAAATAATCTGTGCAAGTACTAGAATATACAAATATTCCTGTGCTCACAAATATAATTTCAGTATTCCTAGAACAGTGAAAGGAAGGGTGAAAGAAATCACTCTGATCTGTCTTTAGTAGTTCTTTTCCCCCTGACTAAATCTGTTGGTTTGCTCAATTTCTTTTGTGCTTTTCAAAAATGTGTGCTATTTTTATTGCAAATGTTTCATTAAAATAGCTGGAGCCCTATGAAAAGTGTAGCTCTAATTTCTACACTGTATGCTACATAAATGACTGTTAAGCCGTTTGGCTTTGTTCTGATGATGAAAAAATTTAGGTATAAATGATTAAAAAATGGGATTATGAAGATCTCATTGCTTTTGGTTTTCACTAGTGACTGTAGCAGTGAACTGTCTTTGCCTGTAAATCATAGTTATTTACTTTTGTCTTTCCATGTGTGGAAGGTGACAGTGAAATAATGGTGCTCTCTGTGTGGAGTCTGATTTTCAGTATTTGGTCAAATCCTAACTGCCTACATCAGTGCCAGATTGATTTTTAGCCTAATACTGCCCAAACAGAAGGGTTATGTTTGTTTTAAAAATGATCCTTTTTCAAAAGTGCAAGTTCTAACTTAGAACTGCCTTTATACAAAACCATTGAATGAAACTTTTTATAGTGATTTTGTTTTGTAGCAGGTTTTTTAGTGTCTAACAATTCTTGACCACTTTGCATGTTTCAGATTTTGATTTGTCTTTCCAAACAGGCAGGAGATTCTCAGGAACAGAATCCTCTGGTTTTAGTAACATTATAAAACACTTCAATGCATGCACAGCCCAGTACATATCGAACATCTATTTATGAACATTCCTTTTTTCATGTTTTTATGTTTACATTTGCTCCCAGGTAATTTTAATGCTTTTGACTGGTGTGTGCATTGTAAGTGGCTGACAGGATGAAACTTCCTGCAAATGGAACAGTGGAGGTCTGGGATGCTGGAAAAGCCTCCATGATCTCCCAGGGAATTGCTTTCACAAGCAAAGGAGCCTCCAGAAGGAAAAAGGGCTGGGAACCACTTTACTTGTAAAGATACTGTGCCAAGGCCTAAGATCTATTCTACTTTCTTAAGACCAAGAGCATTTATTGGACAAACAGGAATAAAAGTCTCCAAGAACACTAATTTTATGCATTTTCTAAAATGCATGAGATAATAGCTCTATTATTTAATAAAGATTTTAAGTACATAATTTGAACCAGACTTGATTTAGAAAGTCTTGTTCCTATAAATTTTGCTCAGAGTCTTAGAAATCTTGTGCCATTAATCCTACAAACTGATTACTTGACATGGCATTTCCATGATAAGCCACATTCCTTGAATTTTAGGGATAGGAACCAGCAGTCTTAGCCCTACTCTCCTGTAAAAGCTGTGTGATGCAGTGGGGCTGGGGTTTTGTGACAATTTGACAAACACTGGAGGGGTTTTGTAGTGATATTAAGCTACTCTCTAGAATTAGCACTGATAAATTATCAGGTTTTATGTTCTTTGGGCCAAGACAAAAGTGCATGTATATGATCTATGGTAGAATTGTACAGAACATAGCTCTGACTTCCCCAGTGTCAGGAATTTGAATGTAAGTTCTATTTAATTGCCTGCTGCCTAAGGCAAGTAGTATGAGGAACTTGAATTAACAGTTATATAGATGCCTGTGCTTGGTCTGCTCCAGATGAATTTACATGTTCATTACTAATTCAGTTTTTATAAGCAGATGCTATTTCAAAAGACAATGAGGATATTTATTGTGGGATGTACTGAGACAACTCTCATTAAAGTCAGTGGAAATGCTGTAATTACATTTATTGAATGTTAGAGCAGGCCCTAAGATAACAATTTCTTTTTTTATTACATATTTGTATAAAATAATGCAGTAATTAACCAGTGCATAGTATCACTCTGTAGTGATTGCTGATGGAAAGGACACAGATATAAAAGGCCTATTAAACCCATAGGAAAGAAGTGAGCAATCACTTAGATCATTCCATAGGCAGTAGGTTGGGGGAAGCAACTTCTCACCCTTTCTCAGCACTGGCTGGGCTCTGCTGGTGGCACTGGAGGCAGCTGAGCAGAGCCCAGGCCCAGGGAGGGGACACAGCAAAGCTGTGGTTCAGCCAGGGCAGAGATGGCTTTGGGGAGAGCTCACAGCAGCCCCTCAAACTCACCTTCCTCCTCACCTTCCTGCACAAGGCAGCCCTGCTGACAGGGTAGGAGCTGTAGAGGTGGGTAGTGCTGGCTGCCTCACTGCTGGGAAAGCATGTGCAGAGAAGATGAGGGGTGATGGTGAAGGAAACCTCAGCATGAGGAAACAAATGTGTGTTTGGTTCTTCAGACACATTTCAGTGTGAGGTGTTTGGGCAGACTTTCTGCCCAAGGCTGGAGAAGACATTTGTTGTGAGTCCCCACTGGTGTAGTGAAATGTGTGTTCAGGTGATTCTAGGTTATGAAAATGATTTCCTAAAACGACTTCTGTCACCTCTTTAGGCTGCTGTGAAGTTTATGGAATTTATACTGAACCTTAAAAGTGCTCCCAAAATACTCTGATACCAGTCTTGGCTATGTATGTAAAACATAGAAGGAACTTCGTATTTCCCACCTACAGATGCTTGCTCTAATTCCCTGTGTCTCAGTAATATTTAAGTGCAGAAGAGACATTTTAGGATGCTTTACAATGTGTGCATAAGAAATACTCAATGGCCCTTTGCCCTATTTGAAAATTTTAAAACCCCAAAACTGTTCTGAACTTTTTGGGCTTTGGCAGCTCATTTGCAGAATGCTGAAGATGAGGAGGATCAGTCCTGTTCCTCCGTCTCCCTTCCCTCAGACAGGGTGTTGGTGAGATGAGGAGGGACCGTTTCCGTGCTCTGCTCCTCCCGAGCTTCCCTGCAGAGGGAGCCCAGAGATCAGCACCGGCCCTGGCTCGGGATGTTGCAGGAAGGGCCGAAAATAAGTGAGCCGTGAGATAATCCCCCATCCCAAGGGGAGATGAGAGGCTGCAGGAGTGGAAGGAGCTGTTCTGTGAGAGGAAATGCTGTGCGTTTTGGGAGCTTTCACTTGGCAACAAGTGCTGCTTCTGCTCAATAAAGAAGTTTCCTAGAAGTTTATTGTAGAAAGTAAAAGGCTTGAAGAGGTTGCAGGTTTCACTTTTGATTAAAAATGAAATGGTTGAATTAGTCAGGCAAATTCAGGTGCCAGACATTACACTTAGTGGAAATCTTACAAAGGCCTGACTCTGCTGCAGCTTGTCTCTGTATTGAAACAGATGGTTCCAGCACTGCTATTGCTGTGTTAAATCTCCCCATCCAGCAAACACCATTAATGAGCCTTTACAGAACTGGAGCTCTGCTGCTCCTCCAGCACCATTTGCTTACATCAGAAATGGCCAGCCCTCAAATGTCATTTGCTGTACTCTGTAAAAAATCTCCTCCCTTCTCTTTCCCCCATCTCTCTGTGTTGATCTTCTCTTATGGGAGACATTTTGGATGCTAATGTTGTGTTGCCTCCTCAGCAAGCATCCTACCACCCAGATGTGAGTGAAGAAGTCCGGGAGAGAGCCCTGCGCTTTGGAACAGAATGTACCCTGGGATACTTGGAGCTGCTGGAGCATGTTCTCCTGGTAAGGAGGCAGCTGCATGCAGCTACTGGCGTGCTTCCAAGGAGAGTCATCTCCCTGCCCTCTTTCTGTAGAGACTGCTAGTGACACGTTTTTATCAGTTTGTAACAACATTATGAAGTTCTGTTGTTAGAGCAAGCTGAAGGAAACTCAGTACTTCAGCTCCAACTGTGAGACAGAAGGAATGCTGGAGTACCTAAATGGAGCTGCACTCTGGATCAGATCTGGAGGCAATAGGGATCTGAACCTAAAAAAGGTCCCTGACAAAGACATTAAAGTGAGACATTTCAGTGTTCTTTTAAGCCCACAAATAAACACTAGACATATTAGGCACAGGCCTGAGGAGGTTACATCATCTTTATGGAGGCAATTACATGCCTCTCACAGCCACACCTACTCCAAACTCCCCAGCCAGCACTGCCTCACACAGAGCACTCCAGCACATCAGCCATAGCACCTCCAAAGCTCTGCTTAACTTCTGCACTCAAATCCAAACTCATGGATTCTGCTGTCAGTGGGCTTTGCTTGACCATACCTAATTATCACAAAAATATTAATTATCCCATAGTATTTGTTCTTCTGTTGCTATTACTTTTGTAGGAAGCAATAAAATGTGTTTGAACTAACATTTATGAAATACTGAAGTTTCTGGAGAAGACTTAAATCAGCAATCAGCTTCATGGATGACCAGTGATTTCTTTTAGGTGGCTCTCAGCTGACAAAGTTTCTGAAACTGAAATTTGCAGCCACNTTTAGCTTCTCTTGGCTGACAAATTAAAGTCTCTGAAACTGAAATTTGCAGCCACTAATTGCAGATTAGCAAACCCAAATCAGTTTTTCTGCTGAGAACAGAGCATGTGTCTTTATTTGCATCAACTCACTGAAATTTATACATAAAATAAAAGAACAGTCACTGTTGTGCTTGCCACAAGCAGGTAAAATAGTTCAAGAAAGTTGGAACCTACTAATGGAATTCTTAGAGCTGTGTTGCAGTAAGTGATTTAGCATGAGATGTCTGATCCATTTTTAGTTTAGAGCACTGTGGGGAACTTTTCAGATTTGACCCCTAGAATGCTGGCAGTATGTGTTTCAAACTAAGTGCCAGAACAGACCAAAGACTTGAATCCATTTTTGCTCAATTTATTTCTCTCTCTGCATAAGTCAAGAGGCTTAAGGTAAGAAAGGCATGTTCCATTTTGCTGAAGTAACAGGCCTTTCTTACCTTAAGCCTCTTTACATTCTGTGCCCTAAAGCCATGAGCAAGTTCTGCCCCCTGGTACCACCCCCTGCCCCTTCCCTAGTGCTGGCTGCCTTGGCAAACCCTGGTGGTTTAGACCCTCTAGATCTGCAATCTCAATTATAACCTCCAGAAATGCTGGATCAGGTGGGATTAGGAATCTCTAATTGGTCCATCTGTGATCCAGTTGTCAGTAAATTCAGTTGTACCCTCAGGGGTCAGGCTGGGGATGCTTCATGGGTGCCTCAACACAGGGATGCCAAGGGGTGTGCAACAGCCAGAATTCTTTGAAAGTGGTAACTCTTGTTAGGTGCAAGGGTTGTCAGATGCAATATCTAAAGTTTCTCAAGCCAGTGTATTAACTTGTGTAGAGGGTGCATTGGGCAATTGGCACAAAAGTGACTTGTTTGCTCAAAGGAGTGTTCCACTCAAAATCTAGCTAGGGGTAGGGCCAGGAACAGGCTCATTCCAGCTGTATGGCATGCACTTCTTAATAAAACTCCTTGTAACTTGTACTAGAGATTCAGTACTGACCTGACCTCCTGCATATCCATGTGCTCCATCCTGGTCAGTGCTGATCCATGCTGAATTGAGGGGAAGTCTGGAGCTGTGGTTGTCCATGACTGTGGGGATGAGACTCTGCTGACAGTTCTAAACTGGCTTTAAAACAACACAGTTCTTTAAGAGCCTAGTTTTAAAATTTGCTCAGTTATTTTCAGTTCCAACACTGACAACACTATCACAGATAGTACTAATGTCACAGTTACTGGAGTAAAAAATGGCATTCTCTGGTGTAGTCCTGACCACATTTGTGTCATTTTTTGACATTTTTGCTTTTGACCTTTTTGCTTATATTTTAAGATAACCTTTGAGGATGCTCAGTGCTCAGTTTCTGCCATGACAAGAGTCTGTGCAGTGCATAAATTTTGGTTGTAACTGCCTTGTTATATTTTGTTAATGCTCCAGATTGTTTAGCTCTTGAGGATTCATGTACTTGTGATTACTGTAGAAACTTGTTCACAGGAGACCAGACACACACTGATATGGCAGTTCCAGAGAGAGAGAATTCCTCATGTGGCAGAGTTCTCACCAGGCAAAGCTAGGAAAATAACATAGTTTAGTTTATTCTGTCAAAGTAAATGGGTTATGCATTTGACTGCAATATGGCAACACTGGCAAAAAGATCCCATCTGTGTTCCATGAGCACCTAGAGAGGCCTGTGGGAGAGTTTTTAAAAACAGTAAGAAAACGCACACCTGTGTGCAGGATTTGACTTTCACAACTCAACCATTTGTTTTGCTCTTAAAGCTCTGTCGCTCTCTGAGTGTCTTAGTGCCTTTCATTTGAAGAAGCACAGTTTAATACTTGATACAAATTCAGTTCAGACATGTTGATCTTTTCCTTCTATTTGAGAGTCTTGGCATTTCCATTGTGTTCACCATTGCTGATTTTTTCCACAACAGGCAAGTGGCACTTCCAGAACTCTGTAATTCTCTCAGAAATAGGGAAGAACTAGTCTGTCAATACTTGAAAATCACCTGCTCTCCAAGAGTGTGAAAAGAGCCTGATGTATGACTAAAATATCTGAGAATGGAGTCCAAAAGCTGCACATTGCTCCCAGATACTCAAATGTGTGCCTCTGTTTTGGATAATTCTGTTCTAGGTTTAGGATTGAGAACATCCAACAACATTGTCAGTTCCTGTAGCTGTGCAAGGCAGTGCCACTTTCCTGTGTGCATCCAACACTGTAGTGTGAGCCTTTGCTCCTGGTGCTTCACCAACAGTTACACTTCTCTCCCTGAGCTCTCAGACAATTGTTATACAAAATAAATCTTTCACTAGAGTGCCTTGGAAATCTTCCAGCATTCTGGAATCCTTCCTAATGTGTATTCTCTTTCTCTAGATTCTTCAGAAGGCAACTCCAGAGCTGAAGCATCAGCTGGCCTCTTTCTCCAAGCGGGTTGCAGGTGCTGTCACAGAGCTTATCCAGTCAGCAGAAGCAATGAAGGGTGAGTTGGGGAGCCAGGCTGTCAGTGTGGTCTGTTCATTACTCCAGAGATGGTGATCTGATACTCTGTGTAATATTCACTGCAGGGTCTCTTCAGTTATTTCCTGCTGTTATCAGGACATGATCCTTGGGCATAAATATGAACTATAAGCGGTTTTCATGTATGGGAATCCATTTTTTCTTTCCTCCTTATCTCTTAATAGAGTTACTCTTTTTCATGAACAGTGAACTGCACTATGCTATTTCCCTGTTCAAGTAGCTTCATTGAATTCTTCAATGTTTTTCTGCATTCTCTTTTATATTTCCAAATTTCAGTTTCCATTTGCTAACAAGGCAAGCCAATATCAGACTTCCTCTATTCCCTAAGTGCTTTTTAAAAATCTTTATATTAGCCTCATCTTTAGACACATTTATTAATTTCTGGTGATTTTTGCCTTTTAATTAATAGTCATTAAAAAACCACTTTTTATTTCATTTCTTTTTTCACTTNTATTTCACTCATAACCTAGCTAGGGGGTAGGGCCAGGAACAGGCTCATTCCAGCTGTATGGCATGCACCCACTTAGTAAAACTCCTTGTAACTTGTACTAGAGATTCAGTACTGACCTGACCTCCTGCATATCCATGTGCTCCATCCTGCTCAGTGCTGATCCATGCTGAATTGAGGGGAAGTCTGGAGCTGTGGTTGTCCATGACTGTGGGGATGAGACTCTGCTGACAGTTCTAAACTGGCTTTAAAACAACACAGTTCTTCAAGAGCCTAGTTTTAAAATTTGCTCAGTTATTTTCAATTCCAACACTGACAACACTATCACAGATAGTACTAATGTCACAGTTACTGGAGTAAAAAATGGCATTCTCTGGTGTAGTCCTGACCACATTTGTGTCATTTTTTGACATTTTTGCTTTTGACCTTTTTGCTTATATTTTAAGATAACCTTTGAGGATGCTCAGTGCTCAGTTTCTGCCATGACAAGAGTCTGTGCAGTGCATAAATTTTGGTTGTAACTGCCTTGTTATATTTTGTTAATGCTCCAGATTATTTAGCTCTTGAGGATTCATGTACTTGTGATTACTGTAGAAACTTGTTCACAGGAGACCAGACACGTACACTGATATGGCAGTTCCAGAGAGAGAGAATTCCTCATGTGGCAGAGTTCTCACCAGGCAAAGCTAGGAAAATAACATAGTTTAGTTTATTCTGTCAAAGTAAATGGGTTATGCATTTGACTGCAATATGGCAACACTGGCAAAAAGATCCCATCTGTGTTCCATGTGCACCTAGAGAGGCCTGTGGGAGAGTTTTTAAAAACAGTAAGAAAACGCACACCTGTGTGCAGGATTTGACTTTCACAACTCAACCATTTGTTTTGCTCTTAAAGCTCTGTCGCTCTCTGAGTGTCTTAGTGCCTTTCATTTGAAGAAGCACAGTTTAATACTTGATACAAATTCAGTTCAGACATGTTGATCTTTTCCTTCTATTTGAGAGTCTTGGCATTTCCATTGTGTTCACCATTGCTGATTTTTTCCACAACAGGTAAATGGCACTTCCAGAATTCTGTAATTCTGTCTCTCAGAAATAGGGATGAACCAGTCTGTCAATACTTGAAAATCACCTGCTCTCCAAGAGTGTGAAAAGAGCCTGATGTATGACTAAAATATCTGAGAATGGAGTCCAAAAGCTGCACATTGCTCCCAGATACTCAAATGTGTGCCTCTGTTTTGGATAATTCTGTTCTAGGTTTAGGATTGAGAACATCCAACAACATTGTCAGTTCCTGTAGCTGTGCAAGGCAGTGCCACTTTCCTGTGTGCATCCAACACTGTAGTGTGAGCCTTTGCTCCTGGTGCTTCACCAACAGTTACACTTCTCTCCCTGAGCTCTCAAGACAATTGTTATACAAAATAAATCTTTCACTAGAGTGCCTTGGGAATCTTCCAGCATTCTGGAATCCTTCCTAATGTGTATTCTCTTTCTCTAGATTCTTCAGAAGGCAACTCCAGAGCTGAAGCATCAGCTGGCCTCTTTCTCCAAGCGGGTTGCAGGTGCTGTCACAGAGCTTATCCAGTCAGCAGAAGCAATGAAGGGTGAGTTGGGGAGCCAGGCTGTCAGTGTAGTCTGTTCATTACTCCAGAGATGGTGATCTGATACTCTGTGTAATATTCACTGCAGGGTCTCTTCAGTTATTTCCTGCTGTTATCAGGACATGATCCTTGGGCATAAATATGAACTATAAGCGGTTTTCATGTATGGGAATCCATTTTTTCTTTCCTCCTTATCTCTTAATAGAGTTACTCTTTTTCATAGAACAGTGAACTGCACTATGCTATTTCCCTGTTCAAGTAGCTTCATTGAATTCTTCAATGTTTTTCTGCATTCTCTTTTATATTTCCAAATTTCAGTTTCCATTTGCTAACAAGGCAAGCCAATATCAGACTTCCTCTATTCCCTAAGTGCTTTTTAAAAATCTTTATATTAGCCTCATCTTTAGACACATTTATTAATTACTGGTGATTTTTGCCTTTTAATTCATAGTCATTAAAAAACCACTTTTTATTTCTTTTTTCACTTGCTGCCTGTAGAAGATGCCTTTATTGACTTTAGAAGCTTTTTTTGTGGGAAGTAAAATGTTTTTCAACCATTCACAATTTTCTTTCTTCATTTTCATTTATAGGTGCACAACAAAATTCTCTCCTAAGAAATTTAACATGTAAATGTTTTACCCTTTGTGAAATGCCTTTTTTTGAAGAGGAATTTTACATTTCACAAATTTAGGGTTGACTGTATTTATGCTTGCTGCCTTTTTTTCCCCTGCTTATCTGCTAGTGTTTGGGCTTAATATAGAATATCTTCATTCTGTGCAGCATTTGAGCTGAGAAATAGTTTTTAGACCATGCCCTTAGAAGTTATGAACTTCTGGCTGTTTCATTGTTTCCCTCCATTCAGAATATAAATGCTTTCTGAATCTTGTAATCCAGAGAATGGTGTTAGGAAATCAGAAATAATAATGCACTTACAACTTCCAAAAATCTGAAACCACTTCCAGCCAAGTATTCATTTTGTGGAACTACAAAATTTCTTTGAGAAAAGAGAAATGCCAAAAAGTCAACATAAAAAAAAAAAAAGCTGCCCTTCAGATGTGATACAGAAACTGCTTTGGCCTTTGCTACTCCACTGTTAGACACACACTGCCAAAAGTGTGCTTCCTTCAGTCAGTGCCAGCAAACAGACTGCCAGGTCTGTGCTGGGGGTGACTGTGTTGGCTGGAGCCTGTTCTCTCTACCATTATGTCTGATTTCTCAATGTACCCTATGGCTTGGTCAATTAGGAACCATCTGAGTAAGACTGGATAAACACAAGTTGAGTGACAGCTGGTTTTGTTCTCAGTATGGACAGTATCCCTTTTTGAAGCTTCTTTGCTTACAGAATTATGAAATAAGTTGCTTTCATGAGAGAATAACCCTGCTAAATACTTGTTTCCCCTCTGCTTTACAGTTTTTCTGTGACACAAACCACTAGATTCATGCCATTAAGGCACTGAAATCAGCTTTCTGTGATGTACATTCTGTATTGGACACTTGAGGTGTGATTGTGATTCCCCCTGTTTGAGTGGCAGCTCACAGTGACACTGAAGTTATTGTCTGTGTCTCCATTAATTTCAGGGACAGAGTGGGTGGATCCAGAAGACCCAACAGTCATTGCAGAGACAGAGCTATTAGGGGCTGCAGCATCAATTGAGGCTGCAGCAAAGAAGTTAGAGCAGCTGAAACCCAGAGCCAAGCCCAAGGTGAGTGTCCATGCCCATTGTTTGTTTGAGGTTAACAAGACAGAGGGTACACACTGCCCATAGTTTGGTGTGTACTTTGCTACTGGCCACAATAATGGTGTAAACAATCAAACCTTGCATGAGTCTCAGTGCCACAAAGCACTGCTCTGGATGGCACCATGAGGCTAGAGGGTAAAAAGGAGGTGCTTTTCAGGGAGTGAGTCAAGCACCAGCCATAAGCAAGCAAAGGAAGAGGAGCCAAATGTTAGAAATGCTTGTAAGAGTTATGGCATCACTGCTGTTGATTATTTGCCTTTCTGTTTCCAAACATATTTTACTGGTGTGTAGTCATTCTTACTTGCTTTCTTTTGGAGCCCCTTTGTTCACATCTGAATTTGTGCAGTATAGCAGGAGAAAGCAGCAGTAACACAGGTGGGATTCAAGAGAATATAAATGACCTGCAGGATTTTCTAAGACTAAGACCAGCATTTTATGCCATGCTTAGAGAGTAGCTGTTTCAGCATAGAATCAGATACGGTGTATGATCATTTCTGTGTCATTTTCCTAATGAAAATTAAATCACAGTTCATTATATCAAGTAGGCTTGTATGTTGCCAGGTCACTTCAAATGTGTCTCTGAAGATATTATAAAATTAAGGCAACTATATTCATATGCAATACTGAGGGAATATATTAAACTGGTGGATCCCAGAGAATTGCTACCTTTTGCCAGGTGTTAACAGATAGGTGTCAGTAGAAATTACTATGTTGCATCTCTTTAAAATGGAAAACATGTTTTGGCTGTGGAATTGACTTCAGGAAAGGACTATGTATCTATCTTCCTCTTTATGCTGCTTTGTAGATGCAAAACTGCTTTCAAAGTAAAGCTAATGAGAAGTCTTTCTAAAAAGCAGATCCTCAAGACCATTCAGTGTTGGATGATTGTATTGGTGCAGGGTAGTATTTTGTTATTTAGGAGCATCAGATGAAATAGTTATTGGAAGCTTCAGCCTTTGAGGACTTCCCAGCCCCCAATCCCTGCTTAGTGATAGGAATAAATTAGCTCATGAAAAAGAAATGCTCTTTGTCTGCATTTTTGAACAAGTACATCCATTTTGTTCATAAAGAAAAATGGTCCTTTCTTAATGAGATTCCACAGGCTGGGTCTGAGGAGTGGAGAAGTCCTCCATCACCTTTTCTATACAATCACTGCACAATAGCACATGTGTGTTGCCTGGTTACCACAGAGCAGTTTCCTTCCAACATTTCAGCCCCTCCAGGGTCACTGCAATTTCCCAGTGAATACAGTTCTCACACCTGCTCATCACTTAACACATTCATTTCAGTATCCAGTCTGCTTGTACCTTACTGCTTTGTTTGTCATTTTCTGAAACTAAAATTCATATCCAGCTGTTCGTTTGATTTGGGATTTCAGCAGCCTTTGCATCCTTTTCAGATGTTTAATCTCTTGCACAACAGGGATTATAATCCACATCAAAAAGTACTAGGAAGGTCACAGAGTGGCTCAAATAGCACTTTTTCTGCTGCAGACTTGTATCTTGTATCCTCCCAGAGTAGGATTTCCTGTGGTGAGCAGGCTCTGTCTTTCTAATGCCCATCTTTGACAACATACAGTGTTGTAGCAGGAATACTGAGACTAGGCAAGGGTTGCTCTGTCTTGTGCTCAGTCTATGAAATGCAGGAATAGGAGTTATTTTCTACAATTGAACAGACTATCTAGACAATATCCTGCTCTGGTTAACAGCAATCATTCTCAAGTGAACTCACAGAGAAGTCCTCAGGTGGTAATTTTAGAATGTCTACCTGCAGGAAATCCATCATCTTCATCATTACTAGTTGGTGGCTGATTCTCTATTTTTTGGTAAAGTTTTTTTATTGCTGCAGGGAGTAACTTGATTTAAGCTTGAAATTTTGATCTTTGTGTTGCAGTTTGTCTTTTACCTCTAAAAAACTCCCAATAGTTAAAGGCAGGGTTTCTTCTCATTTCTTTTACTATCTTATTTTTTTTTAACTTTTTGATTATTTTTATTTCTTCCTGTCCTTGTTTCCTCTTCATATTTCTGCACCTATCATACCCCTCCTGGATGTTTTAAACTGGCTCAAATAGCATGAGATCTTAATTTTCTGCTACTGGGAATCATCTTATCCCAGAGAACAATTTCTAATGACACAGTCCTGCTAAGTGCTGCCTGTGCTTTATTTTACAATGCTTATTTTGTTTGCTTTAAGTCCTGGTTGTTTGGCTGCAGGTGAATGTGCTCCCAAAATACTCAGTCCACTAGTCCACAGCCCCACTGACACCCTGTAAATATCTGTGTGTCTTCTTAGCTCCTATTTTGGAAGAACTTGGAGGACTCTCCTGAGCAGGTGTTACTACTGTCTATAACACAAAACCTGTTCAGTGTTCTCCTTGTAGTGTTCAAGATGGGAAATTACCTGAGAAGCAATGAGATATTTATGGTTTATTAAGCAGGATTTGGCTGTCATGTTTCCTTAAAGTACAATTATTTTTCCTGCATGTGGACTCTTACTTTTTTCAGTTTCACCTTTGGAGAGCCAGGTGTATTACAATGCAGACACACATTCGTTCTGTTATGCAAATATGCTACTTCCTGTAAAATAAAACCCCCAAAACTAGTAATTTTCTGAAGAAGAAAACTATTTTGTCTACTAAAACCTTCATGCAAACACTGGGCAAAAAGCACTTTTAAGCCAAAAGGTATGGCAGATGAGGTACAACAGGAGAGCATTGCTGTCCCTACCTGTCCTGTCTGCTCTTCATGCCTCTGTGCAGGCTCTGCCTCCAGACACCAGTGTCTTGTAGTCAGGAAGAGTTCCCTGCTGGTAGCTTGCAGCAGTTGGTACTTTGGTTTTTTTTAACCCAAGATGACTCAAACCTGGATGCCTTTTTCTGCAGGACTCTGTGTGATATGTTTGATATATTAGGTTGTTATTTAATCCAACTATATATCAAACATATTCCTACAGTGTCCTGCCCTGTCTCCGGGGGTTTAAAGTAGTGGAAGGCAATATGAAGGAGTACAGTCACTCACAAGCAGGTTTAGAAGACTCCCTGTAGACTCCTAATCTAATCTGGTATAAAATACATACATGGAGGGCTCCTTTATCAGTAGAGTTGCTCTTGAAGAGACTTCCAAGTCGTGTAGGGCTCTTTGTGCCAGCAGCAGCTGTGCCAAGAACTGACTTTGACTGGAATGGTTATTGTGCTTTCCATGGCTCAGTGCAGTACCTTACTCATATTGGATTGCTCATCATAAAGTAGATTATGAGAGGTGCTTGAAAATAAAATTGTTTCTCTTTTGTAACTTTTGCTACTGTTTTGCAATGAGATTGGGGCTCATTTGTTTTACCCTGACTTTATTTATGCTACCCCTAATAATGGAGAGGCTGTAGAAAAATAGTTAAAATACACAATAACAACATATCTTTGTTTTGTTTTCAGTGGCATAATCAACATTTTTAGGATATTCCATTTTAAAGACTTTGTAGTGAGCCTAATGTTTATTCTCGTGACTTCATTTTCCAATCCATGTTAGACTGTATGTGGTTAATAACAGCATATTAGTTTAGGCTTGAGGAAAATGAGATGCTGATCTTCATGGGAGCTGCTTGAGCAAGGGGAAGCTAATCACTTGTGTCACAGATCTGGTTTTCTAAAGAAACCTGCTGTAAAATCTCACAATGTGGCATTTTCTGCCATCTATCACATCATTGCTCTCAATTTGATTCATGAAGGCTGTGAGCTGACATGTTGTGAGGATACTGTTTATGAGTGTGAACTTAAGATAGGCCAGGAGGCACTCTCTGAATAATGGGAATGGTGCAATAATTGCTGTTCTTGTAGGGCATTTTGCTGTGCTCAGTCTTGCGCTGCTTCCTGTCCTCATTGCTGAGGAATGCTCTTGGGAGAGCAGGAAACACACCCACAGTGCTGGCTAAGGCCTGTGCCTCCCCCACTGAGATCCAGCCCTTAGATGTGTGTCACACCTGACAGTGGTGAAGGGAAAACCACAGAGAAGGACTGTTAGAAAAGATGAAAAGCCAACAGGCATTCAGCAGTTTGAGTGCTGTGTAAGGCTGCTACAAAAATAAATTCTTCACTGAAGGGATCAACTGTCAAGAGATTTTTTTTTCAAAAGTAAAAGACACTGCAAGATGTTAGAGAATGCAAGACTTGGAAGTTTGAAAAATTTGGAGTATGGCTTGTTCTCCCAAGCCCCAGATTTCAAAATAATTGGAAAGAAAGTGATTTGATAGACAAGGGAGAAAAATATCTGTTACCTGATGAGATACTAAGGTTTAGCTGTTTTCCTGTTGAGCTTCACCTGCTGCTCCATGGTGGAAGTGAATCCAACCATTGTACAATGGCACTCTTGATAATGCAAGCTTTGATTTCTTGGCATTCTCTCTGAAAAGAAATAATTTTTTTTTAGAACTTGTGTGCAATATTTAGTCCACTCATGACCCTGAACTGAGTTTAAACAACTGCTTCAGTTCAGAATCTTTTGGTGGCTGTTGTTTCACAAATTGAATTCCATTTGGGCACATACACAGCTGTCCAATAGATCAGACCATGGCCATGTTTATAAACATCAACAAAGATTGATACCTCCTTTGCTTATTTATTACAGATATTGAAGCTCTCACTCATATAAGTTTGAATTCCTGACTGTGCTGACTGTAGTAATGCATAGAATATATTTTATGTTGGAAGTAAGAATTTAAAAACTTGATAGCAAGAAGTCTTGGACAAACATGCAATAACAGTCTGCTAAATTTACTGTCAGTCACTGAATATCACAATATTTTGTTGATATTTCAGTCTTTAGTCAAATCAAAGTAATGAAGACATCTGTCTTAATAAGGACAATCATTCTGACAGAGACTCTACTGGATTCCATTTAATCACTCTGGCAATGTTGTGATTGAAATACAAGTTTCATAAATAAGACATGAGGCCTGTAGAGGGCCAATGTGATTGCACTTTGATATAATAATAGTCATGATGTGGCATTGCAAGCAGTGCCAAAATTGTATGTGGAACATGGCTTGCTCACTTTCCAAAGCAGTTTCTTTTATTACAAAGACATACACTTGAGTTGATGGGAATAGCCCAGTAGCAAGGCAAGACAAATATTTTTCAGTGGATTAAGTGGTTTTCCTAAAAAAAGGAAAAAAAGAAAAAACCTTTAAGTGCCAAACCTCTTTATCTACACATCAGTTTTGATTTTCAGAGGATTCAATTTTTCTGGTGGATGCTGTTGTTTCATCTCCTGGACTTTTAGTGATGTGAAGTGCTGTAGGACTGAGTGCTGCTTGATGATCATTTTGTAATTACTTATCATTATCCTTTATTATTTTATAATTGACTAGTTCATCAAACTGCAGTAACAGGAGAAGTAAACCTGACTTTAATTTAGATGGATGTGCTTAGACTTGCAAATGAAGTGCCCAGTTTTTGAACTCACAGCCCTGATGTTTCTGAATTAGTGTGACACAAGAATGTTGTGGTTGCCATAGTTAGAATAAACCTGTATTTCAAAAGCTTTATCTCTCACAAAGCAGGATGTCCTGATACTGTAGCCACTAGCCCTACTTGTCACAGGGCCTTTGTTTGTGAATGGATCCCAAACAAAATACATTCTGTTGGATTATTTTATATAAAAAACTATTGAAATACATGGCCCAGGCCTGCTTCTGTTTAAAATAACTGTTCATCTCTATTCTGTTAACTGTTCAAAAGCTAGTAAGCATGCTTAGATGGACAAATGTTTTCAATATTTGTTTAAATTATTTGCAAGTCAGCAAAGTTTTTATAGAACAATACATTTGCATTTTAAATAGCAAGAAACCTCATTAGGAGCTTTTGCACTTGCTTGTTGAAAGACATGCTTGGATGACTGAAGTGTTCCAGACAGACCTTTGGAACTTCCTATCTCCAAGATCACTAAACTGGACTGCACAAAGCTGCTTTCTGTGCAGTGACAGCTCTTACTGCAAGCTGATAAATCTATGCTCTTGCTTGGTATCTACTTTACATTCCTTAGTACAGGTGAATGAGACAACACACATTTATCATTGTTCTTTTTCAATGCCTTAAGTCTTTAAGTATTTAGAAAATGCTCTCCCTAGTTTAGCAATCTTGGAAGCTACTATTATGGCATTACAGATATCATCTTGATAGGAAAAACAAGATTTCTTTTCAGACCTGCACTTTTCTGCAGTAGTTTAGAGCAGCTCTAGTGGAGGTAATGCATTAGAAAGTTGATGGCTTTGTTTAAGCATCTTGTGTGATATTCCCTTTCAGTGTGAGCAACCAAAAGGGCAAACTAATACTTACTTTATGTTGACTTCCACAAAACTCCTTTGCAGAAAATGATGTTGTAGTCTTACTGACTTTGTGTATGTCCTCAGTCTTGAATGTATAATTGCTTTCAGGTGAATGTGTAACATTGCTTTTTCTTGGTTATAGCAAGCAGATGAGACTCTGGATTTTGAAGAACAGATCCTGGAAGCAGCTAAATCCATTGCAGCTGCTACCAGTGCCCTTGTGAAGTCAGCTTCAGCAGCCCAGAGGGAACTGGTGGCTCAGGGAAAGGTGGGTAAACAGGACATGTAGCAGCTGTAGTGAGGGAAAGCATCACAATTTAATCCAACCTCTTAATCGTTCTGTTAAAAACAATAGGAAAGAAGCTTGAGAATGACTAATGAAAATGTAAATTGTTCACTGCTCATCACAATACATGGCCCAGACCTGGTTCTGTTTAAAAAATCCAACAGTTACGTTAATTTAAACCTCACAAGTGTTTGGCTCTTCAAATGATTCAGTTGTGGGGAGTTTTACTGTGGGGGATTTTCACTTCATGAAGATCTGTGATTCAGCTGGGACTAGTAATGTGTTGTCCCACACAGCAGTTTGGGGATCCAAACCCAAATGTCACAATGTACAATACTGCTCTGGACCAGAACAGCAAAAGGCCTCAGTAACTGTGCCCTCAATGTCTTGTGATTCAATGGGGTCACAGGCCTGCATGTAAACTGAGTCCATTTAAGTGGCTGTGCTTTTAGTTATTGTTAGAACCAATGGAAGGAGTGTTTACAACATGTGGTGTGATCAGAATTGAGATTTTGTAAATCATTTCATATCCATTACTATTTTTCACATTTAGGATACTCTGAAACATAAAATCTAAACATCAACCAAGTACATTGCCTGTGAGAACAATTTAGGACCATTATATGGTTTCCATTTTCACCTTATTCTTGACTTGAGCAGGCTCTGTATCATGGATCCCACAGTCAGGCTCTGCTGTCTGCTTCAAGCATTCTGGGAACCTTGTGCTTTTGGTTCAAACAGGACCAACAAGCACTGCATCTGTGGTCTACTTAAAAATACCTGTTCAGGGGATGATGAGGCAAAAAAACTTTGAAACCTAAACTTTAGAGAGCTAGTGGGGCTTTTTTGTATACCTGATTTTTTTTTTTAGTTACATAAAAGTGTCACCATAGCTATGAGAGAACAAATCTTCTGTTTATGTTGATGCTACACTTAATGATCTGATTTAATTCCCCGGAATTCTTATTATGGACAAATGCCTGTTTCCATTTCTTTTAAAACACAAGTTTCTGGGCCATGTTTACATTTCACATCTTTCAGCTTCTCTCTCTAAACCACCCAGACCCAGGCAGCTGGGGATGTGGGCCTGGCAACCAACTGTAGAGTTTAGTTTCATTGCTTTCATCTAATATGGGAAGAAAATTGTCACCAAATTGTAGCTGGTACTGCTGATGCCACGAGCACTTCAGTGGAAAAGCAGAAAAGTGGGCTGCTCTCCCAAAGTGCCATTATTAGGCATGAAGGCACTTAGGGGGCTTCCCTGTGAAGCTTTCTGATCTGTACCTTCCCACAGTGCTCAAATCAGAAGAGATGAAAGAATTATGTAAATTCAAATGTGTTATGGAGAGAGAAGTAAGCTAATTTAAAGCCTGGGACTTAAGGAACTGCTGTTTCAGCTGTTGCTTTGGCTGTGGCTTCAACCACCAGTAGTCTGCTAATTACTGGTTATTATGGTAATTACTTCTGTGTGTTCCAAGAATGAGTCAGCTGAAGCAATATAGGAAGTTGGGCATTTTCTGAGCAGGCAGATGTGTGCTGGAAGCACAGTCACTCTGACAACTGACTTCCAGTTGGATTTTCTGCTCTTGAATCTGCTGGGCACAGTCATAGGTGTTTCCTTTTTTTCATGGATTACTGCTTGTCTAATTCTGAGACAAAACAATTGTATTTTCTGTTTTCTTGTAAGCCATCTATGAACTGTTTTTTCAGGTTGGAGCAATCCCTGCAAATGCAGCTGATGATGGACAGTGGTCTCAGGGACTTATTTCTGCTGTGAGTAACTGCTTCTCTTGAGAAAACTGGCACTTTCTCTGAAGAAATAATACCCTGTGAGAATCCACAGTGTCTTTTTTTACTGCCTTCTAGGCCCGGATGGTGGCAGCTGCAACCAGCAATCTCTGTGAAGCAGCAAATGCCTCAGTTCAAGGCCATGCTAGTGAGGAGAAACTCATCTCATCTGCCAAACAAGTTGCAGCTTCTACAGCACAGTTGCTTGTGGCTTGCAAAGTGAAGGCTGATCATGACTCTGAAGCCATGAGGAGGCTACAGGTACTTCTGTTGTTAATTACCATGGCAGTGCTATGTAAACACTGCTTTAGCACTCCAAGATCATGTAGGTGTTCAACAAAGTATTTCTCTCAGTGCTGGCCTGGATTGTGGTCAGTCTTCCTTTGTTTCTATGAGTCAGGAGACAGCAGTTGTAGATTGAGCATTTCTAAAATAGAGAATCACTGTTAGATAAAAATAAGAAGAGAATCTCATGCAACATCTCAGCTGAAGTATGAGTGAGCTTCTTTACATGAAAGAAGCTTTTATGTTACACATCCATTTCATGTTGAGCTTCTGAACTGCTGCTGAATTAACACTGAGTTTTGATGGGTAAAATCTAATGGCTCTAGAAGTTTGGTTTGAGGATGGTAATTTTTAAAATTACTACAGCCTTCTCTT
Organism: Alaudala cheleensis; assembly: GCA_013398995.1. NCBI lineage: Eukaryota > Metazoa > Chordata > Aves > Passeriformes > Alaudidae > Alaudala > Alaudala cheleensis. The sequence goes on from VWYE01016859.1 coordinate 245,442, forward strand.
GCATCATGCCTTGCAGCATAAGAACTATTTCAGCTGTTTTTGATACCATCTTTGGTGAACAGTGAAAATTCCCCTTTTTTTTGTACTTGGACAGCTGCTGCTAGCAGAGACTTAGTGCAACAGTTCACATATGAATAGGCAGAATCAAATCCAACACAAATACACATGACTAAGTATCTGTCTGAGCATGAGGAACTGATGGCATCATTTTTTTTCAAAGAAGAAAACTGGTTTAAATATTTAGGAGGAAAAAATAAATATATGAATGTGTAAAAAAATCTGTTTCTACAGAAAACAGTGTTTTATCATAGGGCAGTTATAGGGCTGAGATAGTTTTAGTGCTTTATAATGGATCCATGTATATTGACATTGCCAAAGAGGTGTGGGGAGGGTGTCAGCAACTGGAAGGTGGCTCTGTCCACAGTGCAATCTGCTCTGTAATATCCAGGTGCCAGGATGGGTCAAAGGAATTGTAAATGCAGAACAAAAAATAGAAACAAGGAAAAAATCCACTACTAGAGACTCTTCTCACCTCTGACTGGAAATTCAGGGTTCTCACTCACAGTGGGCAAATATTATTCAATAGACATTGAATGTGGGAAATTGGAAGGGATGTGAAAAGGAAACAAGCCCAAATGTGGACTGAAATTGAACTTTGCCATTTTGCCAAGCTTCATTTTAGTCCCAGAATGAAAAATGAAAGGAAGAACAGTTTGCACTTGGAAATCATGTCCTTTATCATAGCAAAAACAGTGAGTTGATGTCTACTAAACATTTTTACTGATGAACTTGCCAAAACTACTGAGACTTTTCAGCTGGCTTTGCCCCCAGCAGAAATGTCTTTGCATAGCTGTAATCAATAGGTTGGATTCAGGACTTTGAGTGTCTTGGTTTTTTCCTTCATACCCCAATTTGAACTGTGTTTCCCATGAATGTAAACTTGGAATGCACTGTTATAGAATCTTCCAAAACTTAATGGAAACATTTCCAATTGTTTCATTCTTTCTGGATGAGCTCCAGACTGAGCAGAGCAAATTTCAAATAATTTATCCTTGGGTCATTTCAGTGAGGAAGACTTGACAGTGAAATGCAGCTGGAAATATGGGACAGGACTGGGGAAAGGTGGGGGGACAGGGTCAGAACTGCTCCTTCCTAGGAAGGATGGAAGGTTGGAAGCTGTGGCTTCCCTTCCTAGTGCCAGTGTGTCTCTAGCATGTGGGAGCAGCCTGTTTTGGCCTGCTGACAGCATCCAGCTCAAACAACAAAGGATGTGTTACAAATGTTTGACTGTTTCTCTTTAGAAATCTGAGAATTTTTAGGAAATAAAGGTTTAAATGTGAGATAACCATGGCTGTGTAAGTTGTTAACTTGACCCAGATAAAAGTCTATTAATTAAAAAACTTAATTGTTTTATAATATCTTTATACAGTAGCTTTTAGTTCTCTTCTTCTTTCTCAAAAAAAAAGCTAATCAGCATAATGTAACTTGTAATTTCATCTACTGCTTTACTTCAAACTGTAGGGAAAAAAATCTCATTTTTGACTGCTTCAACTTTCAGCTTCATAAACCAAGGAATTTTTTTCTCTGTACCACTGGTTTCCAAAGATAAATTTGCTTTTCACTGGGGAAAAAATCCCCATATCTTTCCTGTGCAGTCAAGCAAAGATGTCTGTTTTGATGTTCAGACAAATCCATGTTAGTTATGTGTTTCCCTTATTTCTACATTTCTTGTCTTTCTCCCAGGCTGCAGGAAATGCTGTCAAGCGTGCATCAGACAATCTTGTCAGGGCAGCCCAAAAAGCAGCATTTGGAAAAGCAGAGGATGATGATGTTGTGGTCAAAACCAAGTTTGTGGGTGGCATCGCTCAGGTTGGTACAGTCACTCCAGAAATAAAGCAGGGAAAAACCATCACAGAAATGAGTGGTGTTACAATGTCCACCTGCTGCACTGCAGGCTGGACAAATCTATTTGGAAATCTCTGATAAATTACTTGATGCCTCATTATCATGAAACCCCTGACATAAGAGCACAGTGTTGTACTATGTGGTATCTGCTGTAAGAGCAGTTACCATTGTTCAACAGTTTTTAGTTCTGTTCTGATTAAATGACTGGATCCTTTCAGAATTCTCTTATGTTCTTTAAATGTTCCCAAATCTTAATGAAACAATGATTTTTGCATATATTTAAGCAAAGAAATAGAGTGTGAGAGATAAAAACCAATGATGTTTTGTTACTGTGACCATAATAATTGTTGGGAAATAATAACAATATTTAATAGTAGTTTTCAAGGCTCTGAGCTACCAACTTCTAGATTCCATATACTGCACTTGCTACTTAAAAAGATATTTTGGATGGACTTGATTATTTCTGTGTGTCCTGTACTACTGTCATTTTTTCTTTGGCATTCTGAGATGCAGGAAAATACTGTGGACACCTGTAGTATGGAATGTTCAATTTTAGTGTCACTCAGACATTAAGTTAAGACTGCAGGTATTTATTCTGCATGTTCTAAACCCCCACCCTGCTGAAGGTTGGGAGAATGCAGAGCTGTGCAGTTCATCATGGATGCATGGTGAAGCTATGGTGGTAGATTCTTTTTTCAGTCCTCTTTAGGAAACAAACGGGAATACAATACTTGTCTTGATGGCCTAGTCCTGACATTTGGAAATATTTGAGCTATTCCTGATGAAGTCATTGAAATTCGGTGCTTCTCTGGAGAATGCTCACAATGGCCAGCTGTGACTGTTGTGTCATAGAAAAAGAAATATTATTTTACAGACAGTACTCCTTGCTGCTTCTGTTTTCTAGATTATTGCAGCCCAAGAAGAAATGCTGAAGAAGGAGCGAGAGCTGGAAGAGGCAAGGAAAAAACTGGCTCAGATCCGCCAACAGCAATACAAATTTCTACCCACAGAGCTGAGAGAAGATGAGGGTTAACTGTAAACCTGCTGAGATTTTTCTTCCTTTTTATTTGTTTTCTTTTTTGTTTTCTTTTTTGTTTTTTTCTTTTAAAGAACCTTGCTAAAGGGGGACAGCACATTGAGAACTGCTCTGACAGCATACTGGTATGCCAAGCACTTAGCTGAATAAACTGCCTGTCATAGCTTTGGATGAGCAGAGGGCAACAAACCCTTGTTCTTTCCCATCTGCTCAGCTGAGGTGCATGATGATCAAATAATGGTACAGTGTTAGGTTCATCATTCCTGTTCCTCCCTTGATTTATATCTCAGGAGAGAATGTTTCACTTTTTACTAAAGATACTAAGTCAGTATTATTGTCACTTTCCTGATGCTTGAGGTATTTATCGTTCCTTGACTTGTTCCAAAACATGGATAATATTAAGTAGGAGAAGAGTCAAGACATCTTTTGTATGATAAATATCACATGAGCTGGTGTGTCCCTCCCCCAAGTACCCTTGTACAAAGAAGACCAAGATGGAGAAGGATGTGTGGCTGAGTGGAGAAGCATGCAAGAGTGTGGGTTTGAAGAAGAAGCCTATCCTCTTTCAGTGTTATATAGCTGGTTCACCCCAAAACTGGAGGAATTGTCTCTGCAGCTGTTTGCACTACTAGTATTATTCCTTACCTGATACCAACAAGCTTCTGCTTGTACAGTATTTAGGTTTACAAAATGTGGCAATAGCCATTCTTTAAAGAGCTCAAAAAACAAAGAAATGGAAACCTTGTCACTGCCTCAATAATAGCAGGTTCATGAAAGAAAATGCTGTTTCAATTATATACCTCTAATGTGTGACTACTTTTACAGTATTATACACACATACACATGCTCTAACGTGGGACTGAGTAGTTTGCATTTTGTTTTTTAATTGAAAATATCTGGTTCGTACTGTGGTATTTCTGTTAGAATGTATCTCAATTAAAAAAGAGAAATGCCCAGTACTACAAAAAGACTATCACAACTCTTGTTGTTATTTTAATAATTACATTTATAATTATTATGTTTTGAAACCTGTGGGAATTGTAGGAGAAAAGAATAAGTGATTTACAAGTAGATTTACAATTTTTCCTGTAATATATTTTTTAAAAATTTGGACTCCAGAGAGTTTGTTTGCATAGTTGCTATTGATGAAAAAGTATTCACCAAGGAATTGCAGAGAAGAAATAGGAGCAATCTATCAGCAATCTTTGTCTTCAGCTGCAGAAAGGTACAGTATGCTCTCAGTATCTCTGTTGTGACCTAAACAATAGCAATTTGGGTAGAGTAACATATTTCACTATGTCCAAGAGAGAACACAAATCACAGCAACTTCAAGTAGAAAAAGCCAGAACTGTTTGACCAACTACAGGAACACCATCTCTCCTAACATGGCAACATGTCTCCAGCTCCACTCAAGCCCTCCTAAACAATAATGGCAAGTCTGTTTAGGTCACAGGATGTTGCCCCTGCAGTCCTTCAGAAGGCTGTGCTGTCCTTAGATCCCACCAGGTACGTTCAGCTGAGCCTGTTGTGTTCTGTGCATCCCCACCCAGTTGTTGCTGCAGAAAAGCCTTGTCTTGTAGGCTCCCCAGTAACCCCCCAGTGGTAGGTTCCTCAGTTTAGATAGTGCTAACTCCTTATTTCAGTTGCCTGCATGAGACAATTATCAGGAATTTTGTCACACTAAATATATAGCAAAAAAATTGCTAGAGTATTAATAAATATTGAAGTGTAAAAAGGTTTTTATTGTCTCTTCTCTGACACTGGTGTATTTCAGACTCAGTAGAGTTGCTGGAGAATCCACAATCATGAGAGGAAAAAAACTGGTGTACCCCAGAAGGAATCACTGGCATTGACAGGTGTGCTGTGATGTGTAGGCTTGTGTGTAAATGCAAACCCTGTACTATCAGAGATGTGCAATTCTGAGTTCTTTCATTTGCCACTTCAACACAATCAATTTGGTTTTTTGTTCAACTTCACTGTGAACAGTGTCACAGTCTGGAATCCTACACCAAGAAAAAGGCTTCCTGTAAGTCTTTGGGCAGAAGGCTAAAGTGGTATTTATTGCTGGAAGACCTAAATAAAGACTGCTCTAGTGACAGGGATTTTCTGCTGCTGTTTGTAGGTTCTATAAGCCTTTGCAGCTTATGCCTTTCTCTTGCCTTACCTGGAAGCCTCACCTTCTGACCTCTTTTTCAAAAAGATCTACAAGACAGATTTGTTACTGCTTCCCTTTCAACCTATCTTTAATTGTTATTTGATCTCATTAAAGCATGAAGAAAGATGATGCTGTCTTTAACACCATGCCACTATTTTATTGTAGGTATAATACTGATGTAATATACTTTGGTCAGGATGGTATTTGCCAGTTTGATATAAGCCAAAAAAAAACCTTGTCAAATGCAACTATGTATGGAAATTATATTGCTAGAAAACTTTATCAGTATGTAGAAGGTAAGAGCATGTTCAAATTGTGCTCCAGAGAAAAGTGTTTGGGAAGTCCATTTTAGCACAGCTATTTTGAGACTTCTCAGTTTCTGATTTAGTGCCCCCTCTTACATGACAGAAAGTATTTTTTCCTTAGCTGTGTGCTCCATAGAGCAACCACAGTCAGGTGAATAGCTGAGCTGGACAACTGAAGTATTTTTTTACTCAGAAATTTGGGTCTTCATTTGTGAACCATTAAGAGAATATAAGGTCATCTAAAGTCTTTCAATCTTTTTCTTGCTGTTATAATTTGCAGTATTGCTGAAGTTCACATGTGAACATCTGTGGAGTTTGGAACTAGTCCATCCATTTCTTTGGCATGGGAACTTGCAGCAGGAAGTGACAAGTTGGAGTAAGGGGTAGATGCTAATTAATAAGAAGGACAGATGTTTACTTTGTTCTGTTAACTTGTGAAATGATGAATGAGCTCTGTTGTATCTCACCCTTCTTCATGTGGAATTCACTCTGAGAATTGTATGCAAATTAAAAACAAAATGCCTCAAAGTTCTCTGTGTACAAATAGTCTAATGTCATTTCCCCAGATATTCCAAAAATTGAATATTTTATAATTTGTCTAAACTTTTATACATCAGAAGCCTCAAAAGTTAGAAGAGTTTTGAAACAAAAATTGAATTCCAGACTTTTTTCCATCTGTCCCTTTCCCATTGATTTTCTGCATGTTCATTACTTAATTCCTAATGAACCGAGTACATAAATTTAGGAACCTCCTCAACCTAAATATGTTCAGATCATGAGTGCCTTTTTGTTTTTCATCAGTCCTTATCAATCTGATAAGACATTCAGCCCAGGAGTATGGCATTTATAATCCCTACATATTTTATAACCTCTTGGGTTTTGGGTTTTTTCCCCTCTGGGAGTGGGCTTGGTTTTAGGGGCAGGTACTTACACTGGGAAAGTTTTCTCCTTGTGTAATTGCATCATGGTTAACAAAGAGTAATCTGCCCATAACTGTCATGATTTCTGAAACCTGCTTTTCCATATTCATGTTATTTACATTAAATGCCTAGTGGCTGGTCATGTTAATGGAACAACACATTTCTGTGGCACAGGTCATGATGCCAAATGCAAGAACTGTTTAGTCACTTGAGTCACAACTCTGTTACAAATTGCCCTCATTTACTGAGGTGTAAATAAGTGCCATTTTGTCACTTTTTCTTAAAAAACATTAGACAAAGCAGTACAAACCCCTGTTTTTATCTGAAATTAGTGCACTTTGTTGCAGTGGAAGAACCTTCTGTTCAAGATAGTTTCAAAATTTTATGCTGGAGTTTCTAGGGGTTTGAGCTCTCACTTTAATATTTTCCCTTCCTTTTAAAGTTTTAACCCCCAGAGAGGCACAATGAAGTTTGTGGTCATGCTGCCACAACATTACCTATATTTATCTGACCATAAAAATAAATAAATGATATATTTTAGTTTGGTCTTCACCAACAATAAGGCCCTTGAAAGTCTTGGGGAGGTTTTTTTTGGCCAGCAGGTATTTGTGACTTGTGTTGCACTGCTGGTCATGCAAAGGATTATTTTGCTCCTTAAGCAAAATCAGGCTGAAGTTGCCTGTAAGAGGTTAAAATTCCCAGGTGACAGAGGAGAGTGTTCCATTTCAAGTTCTGCTGCACAGACAAAACTAGGAGTGCTTACTTTATGATTTCAGTATCTTTGTATCAGGTATACTTTGTGATCACTCAATATCCTTAAAGTACATGTTAAGCACACAAATATATAGAAAAATCAAACACCAGTTATCCAAGGGTGTTGGATACTTGCTGTCGTTCAGGTTTTTTTTGGGGGGAAGGCAAGTTTTGCTTTTATGTTTTAATGATTTACATTTCATTCAACATTTTTTCCAAATCAAATATAACTGTGTGTAGGTACTCCAGTTTTCCATAGAACTGTGCCAGAAGCCTTGCCACTGCTCAGCTGCATCACAAGTACATTAATGCTGTTACCAGGAGGGGCTGTTTCTGGCATAATTACACTCATGTCAAAGTGGGATCTTCTGGACATTCTGTGTGCCCATCAAGTCATTCGCCAGATGTGTATATTGTGTCTCTGATGATGTGATAGCTTTTTCCACTCATTCTTCATGACAGAAGCAAGACTGAAGAAGCTCCTTTTTTAGTGATGGTTAGCTGAAGAATGAGTCAGGGAGCTATAGAGGCCCTAGGCATGTTTTAGGCTAAAAATATTTTTAAGTATCTGTGAAAACAGATCCTTTAAACTACTAGAAAAAAGAAATTTAGCAAGTTTGCTTTTTCTGTGTAGCATGATTTTAATTTGTTCAAAACATTCCAGGCACTACTTTAGGGGCTCTAGGAAAATTAATGCTTTTTGCTTGCACAGTATTGCTTAAGACTTGAAAACGAAACCACAATGTTTGACATGCTTGGATTCTTTTTGACCTTACCTTTCTTTACAAGTTTGTTTGCCTTTGCTTTTCTCTTATGAAAGTTGGATTCTTTCCTCGTGGAACAACTTCTATCAATATATACACTTCAGTCTTCCACCTGTGCAAGTCAGTTCTGTTTAGTATGATAGGAAAAATACTACTGTGTGGGGTTTACCCACTTAGTGCCTGATTTGGGTGATGTAAAGCTTATCTTACAAACATGATTTTATTTCCATCCTGGTTATTTTCTTGAAGTGTATTTATTTATTTTTAAAATGGATGATAAGGGCTGCTGCCTTTGTACCATTCTGAAATGTCCCCTGTGAGGGTTTATCCAGGTGAAGGAAGTTCCTTTTAGCATGGTTATATGTAACAGGTTTTGCTATAAAATTAAACATCTCTTTATTTAAAAATTACATGGAGCATTAAGTTTTGAAGGCCAGAACTTTTGATGATGAAAACTTGCTCATGGCACTGAATCAAATGTTAATTTAACAGTCAGAGGCATTTTCAAGTTGTGGAAAAGAGGCTGCATTAGGACAGTGAGGAAATGGTGTTGGCTATTTTCTAAATACAATTCTTGCTCTTAAAGTGCTGAGTTTAATAAAACTAATTGGAATCTTCAGTGCCACACAGATCAATATTCAGCACTGCCTAGGCTGTATAGTAGTATAGTATAGTATAATCCTTTTCTTATAGAATAATTGGCTATGCTCCATCTTCTCTGAATGTGATTCAAAATCAGGTCTTTGTGGCTGTTTGTATTTTGTAAGTGGCAACTGACCAAGTAAAATGTTAATAGGGAAGCTTCTTCCAGCATTAGAGTTGATGATCCTTCCATTCAAATTGCATTGCATATTCTAAGTTACTGATAAAAATATTTAATTGAACATAAGTCACTGAACTGTTGGCCTGATTAGGTCTTGGAGAGAATGGTCAGATTCTCTGGGGCAGTGTGTATGTTATAAATATGTTTCCACTGTATTGTGCATTTTCCAGTTTGCCCAGAAGTACATTACATCTATGAAAGATGTACTGCCAGATAGTAGTTTATCAGCCTTGGTTCCAAACCAGAAAAAGTATTTATGTCCCAGTTCACCAAATGCTGTAGCACATATTTACATTAATAATAAGAAAAAAAAATCCTTCATATTCTGTCTGCAATATAGTTGCCTAAATTTGGGATTAATCCCATGCTTAAGAGATTACCAAATGAGAGTGTTTCAGACCTCAGAGAGGCAATGCTTGCCCTGTGGGCTTTACTGCTATGCTACTAGAACCACCTCCATCATACCCATTCCAAGTTCACCATAGCAGATTTCAAGCACTAATAAAAATCATGTACTCTTAGAAACCATTTCTTATTTGTCTTTATAGAGCACTACGGATGAGTCACTCCTGTTTTACAGATAGCAAAACTATGTTGCAGGACAGGAGATAATATGTTCAAATCCATGGAGCAGGTTGCCCTGAGTGCAGCCAGTCCAGTTTGTGGGATCTACATGGAACTAGATAGACCAGTAGTTCCATGTTCAGGAAAGGGTTAATGCTTGTATTCCCATCTAGTTCATGTATACATTAATTTTTGCATTAATGTTTCTGCACTCTGTCAGTTCCAGAGAAAATCAAATGCATTCTTTATTGGTAACTGTATAGCAGAGGGACTTAAACAGTGATTGTGATTAGAGCCAAGAACAACCATCTTTCACTGCCAAGGTTTTAGACAAACATCCTGTCTTCCAGAGCTGAATTTTATCTGCAAGAATCTTTGCTCAGTTCCTTGGCTTTATGTTCTAACCACTTCTGTTAAGGCACCAGCCTCAGTTCCCTTGCATTTAGGACTTGCTGCACTCTTTTTCTCTGACTTTTTCTACAAGAGAAGTGACAGCTTTAATAATTTAGACAAAAGCTCTGCAGCTTATTTAAATCAGCCCCTGCTTTCCTAAAGCTTCCTGGAAAATACAATGAGAATCCTGAGGCAGTGAAGCCTTTAGCGTGACACTTTTAGCCACAGAACCTGTTCTGAAGTTTACTCAGAGATGCCTTTAGTCAGCTGCAATGATTCTGGCCTGTCTGCAATTACTTACTCTTTGCCTTCAGCTATATAAGCATGAGTATTTTCTCTCTTCTAAATATTCATCTTTTGTTTGCATTTTTTAACTCAGTTGAAATGACACTATATTTCTAAAAGGCTAGCAGAGTTTCTCAAGATCCAGTCTGATGATTGTTTTAAGACATAATTTTTTTTAAGATTGATCTTTTGCTTTATGAAGTCAGTAGTGATTTTAGTTAAATGTTTGTGTGTGTAACTTCAGGAATGTTTCTTTTTGCCTTAGAAAAATGAAAGTGAGTAAGAACTTTAATGAGATATTGCTGATCTCATATATATTGCTGATGTTTTCTAATCTGGGACTTTGTGTTACTGAGATTTCACATGTGAAAACTGTGGGGAAAAAAGTAAGAGTTCAAAAAGATGACCTCAGAAAAAGAGCTTCATCGGTCATTCCATTGTGTTTGGCTTGCATTCCAGTTGCCATACTCTATCATTTAGTGGTGATAATAAGGCTATTTAGGGTAATTCTCAAACTAAACCACTGCTGTGACATGCCTGTGATGCTTCCAGATGCTGTAGCTCAGCAATTCAAGCCACAGAGAAAATTTTCTGGTTCAGGAGTCATCTCCGATCTCTTCCAAATCACAGGAGTGGCTCCTTACTAAATGACCAGATCCCTCATATTTTGGTTTGTCCAATGTCTTTTTATTTGAAAATAGGCTAGATGCAAAAACTTATCTTCAAAGTATGTTCTAGTTCTTTCCTGGAACTGGAAAAACTAAGTATGCTGAGTATTTTGTAGACTAAATGTTTTGTAAAATAAAACAGGCTGCCACTGTACCCATCTCAGAAGAGGTCAGAGTCTATTCAGATGATCTTCCCTATCTTAGGGATAACACCCATTAAAAGAGAACCTTCAATTAGTCATTTGAGGCTTGTTTCAGATATTTGCTTCCAGACAAGGTAACAACTTTCCATCCTTTAATAGACATAATGAAAGACATTACTGCATCTTTACTGTATTGCAAAAGGGAAACAGGATAAGGATTGGGGGAACTTTACTTGGATTTTCCTAACCTGTGTTACTTTCAAGTTCATAGAATGGTTTAGCAAAACTCCAAAAATACATAAATTGAGACAGCAAGCAGACCATTGCAGGCTTGTTTCAGATATTTGCTTTCAGACAAGGATTGTACCATCTCTAGTTGCTCCCTGCCAGTAAAAATGGCAGTGTTGAAGGGGTAAGTCAAACTTGCAGTGACACTACTTCTGATGAATTACAGAATTATGTTTAAAATCAGGTGAACTCAAATGTTATTTTAGTCCCTTTTGATCTTGCAGAAAAGTAAATAGTGGCTTTTGAGACATCTGTGCATTTCTGAGAGTCCAAGCCACCTTAGAGTTCAAACAAATACATTAAATAACCAGGGCATGTTAAAAGCCATGACTTCATTTCTTAGAACTTTACCAGCTGTATAGCTCAAAGACAAATAACTCATCCCTGGCTGTTCCCTGTAATAACACAGACATCCAGAAAATGCCTGGCATTTTTTTGTTCGCTACTTAGGATCAAATTCATCTGATTTTGTTTCCCTCTGGACTAAGAACAGACTATTCTTTATGTTTCAGCCCTAAGGAAAAATTTTGCATCCCACTGCAGCTTTGTTTCTAAATGTTATATGGTCCCTGGAAAATTTTATTGTATTAGCAGTAATTGTCCCATCTCACATCCAGCTCCTTCCATCAGCAGTGAGTTCCTGTTGCTTCATTCAGATTTGCAAAGAAAAATCAATCAGGCTCAAAAACTGCTTGGCAACTCTTCAGACTGTCTGCTACCCCAGAGCCCCAGCACTGTGAAGACCTGTTTCCTGCAGGACTCATTCTAGGTACTAGTTTTGAATGCTCTGACAACTTTTTTTCTCCTACTGAAACTTCCACGGTCAGAAATCCTGAGCTGGTAAGCACAGCCTTTCAAAGGGCAGAAATTCTGAAATCAAAAGGAAATGAGAGTCTCTTCTGAGAGCCAAAGGGAGAAATGTTTTGTTTAAGCATAAGAGACTGAGCCAGATATGGCTCCTCTGCATAAAAACAGCAAGAAGGTAAGTGCAGATCTGGGAGCAAGGATGCTATTTAAATTCACAGTAGTGTTGGCATAAGAGGAATTGATATGTATTGGCCCTGAATTAGATTGGGCAGGAAGAAAATTCTGGACTAGTCTTCACAAGAAGTCAACCTGCTTTTGACATCAAGAATGAGAAACCAGCTTTAACAGTCACAGAAAGGGTTTGGCCTTGTGTCTCTGTCCTTTACAGAGCATTTACTTTGTGATGGGAGCTCAGTGTTAGGGTTCCAGGGTAATCATCCTCAATGACTGAATCTCAACAGCTGCCCAGATTACTGCAGTCCCTGAAGTCAAGCCAACACATCTACAAGTGTGTTAGAGCATCCACAAGTGTGTTAGTATAGCCAGTCCATTTCTCTGCTATTGCAAGTATTACTCTAGAGAATATTTTCTTGTGCTTCCACCTAGTCTATCAGTTTTAATATAATTTTAATGCTTTGCTGGAGATCCCTGTAGAATGCACTTAAAGTTTTTTCTTGACAAGAATTCTAGGTGTTCCTAATCTGCCCTTTACCAGTCAGGTTTATGTTGAAATCCTTACACTTCTCTCACAGCCTGGCCAGCTCTTCAGCGCTTTATTCTTTCATTCCTTCATTCATGGTTTTCATTGCCCCAAATCAAATATAGTCTTGGAGCTGAGACTGAGTAGAAAGGAGAAATTTGTGTGGCAGAGTCTGCTGCTGCTAAATTTCTTTGATGCTTCTGCAGCCCACTGCTTCTTGTAGGGGCCACTTTCCAGCAGAGCCTGAAGTGCTGTTGAAAACTGCATTTCCTGCTCCACAGAGCTCTCAACCAAAGCAGAAATCAAAATAAGAGCAAACCCAGTGCAGACTCTGGCAAAGATCACCCTCTCTTCATATATAAAAGGGAAGCATTTAGCCTGACCTCATAAAAGACAGAACTTGAAGGACCATTCTACACTTTGAAATTCTACCCTCAGTGGCATGGAAACAAAATGCTGACTTGGGAGTTTCAGCAGCTCATTTCACGTTCTGCTCAGCCCAGCTCTACTTCCTGAGCATGGAGCAGCTATTGCATCATCCCAGGAAAATGAAGGTTATTGGGTCACTGCCTGTCCTTATAATCTGCTCAGTAAGGAATTTTGTAAGGATATAGACTAGTGCCCAGAATAACATTTAGTAAGATGTAGAAAACTATGCCTGCTACAAGCAGAGGCCTCTTAAAAGTTTGCAGGAGACCTACCATTTGGATGAGTTAGCAGCACACCCTGCTCTATAAATATCATTTAAAATCAGCTGCTTTCAGGAGCCAAGGCAAGAAATAGCTAAAGGAGAGAGTCCACATGAGTTAGCTAGAAGCTTAGTAACTTTCTTAACATACAGGCCTGTGTTAAATGGAGGAAAGTCACTCTCAAGATCCTACTTGCCTCCAGAATGTGTCAGACAAACTCCACCCTGGAATGCAGGTTATGGCTGAAACTTCATGCAAAACAGTTCCAAGTCTCCCTTGCAAGTGTTGTATATTCTCTGTATTTGAATTTTGAATTCCTTTCATTTGAGGGACAGAGCAGTGTCTGGATTTGTGTACCAAACGAGAAAGGACAATTCCACAGCTTTGTTCTTCAATTGGATTGCATCTTTTCACCAGGGAATAAATCCTGGGACTTAAGGAAACCTCCCATCTACTGGACAAATGCCACAACAGACAAGATTCAACTTATTAATAGCAGAGAAGTCCTGTCACTGTAGAAACTCAAATACATTGTGCCTTGCAATCTCAGACTCTTTCCTCTTGGTCTGGTGATGATTTGACTGTGAGCTTGGAGCTTTCCCCTAGCTCTTCACTCATCCTGCTGGTGCTGACAGTTCCTGTATGCCTGTGTGAATGACCCACTTCTGCTCTCTTTGTACTTGATCGCTGGGAGGGTTTGACTGGAAAGCATTTCCTGCTCACATTTGTCTGCTCACTCTCTTTTTGCCCACCAAAGAGAGGTGAGTTGACGAGAAAGTGATTGTTTCAGGAAGTGATTTTGGATGAAGCTTCGCTTTTTCATTTTCCATTTGTTTCTTGCTGGTGGAACAAAGAACATAAGAGAAAAGCTCTGTCAAACTTAACTGGTTCTTCTGGCATACAGCTGCTTGGGACCTCTTGGCTTTGCTTGAGAGGAGCAGAGAGACTGAAGGGAGGAAGGAAGGAAGAAAGTAGGAAAATTTCATCATCCTATAATGGACTCTCTGGAGGATTTTTCTTTCAGCAGCAACTCACAGTTGACCCCATCCTACCAAACAAAATTAGCTTTGTTAATGTTGCTCCAGACTTGTCTCCTCCCAAAGCTGCTTGGATCTGTTAGCAGATCCTCTGTGGCATGAAAGTGGTCTGGAACCTGCAGAGTGTTCCAGGCAGGGTCTGAGCTAGAGCAGAACATCAAGCCACATCCTAGCAGGGGTGGCAGGATGAGCAATGCTCACTCACAGCCACTGATGCTGTTTGCACTGCCCAGCTACAGGCATGTGTGCAGTGCAAAGCAGGAAGGCTGTTATTCCTAGGAAGTGTTGCTGATTTCTCCTGTTTGTGTCAGCTGATTCTATGCCTAGAAAAGCTGCTGCTTGTGCTCCACCACCTGATCCCAAACCACAACTACAGTTCAGCCTCTTCAGCAAGAAATGCTGAACTGCATCACTGGTAGAAACTGCTTTTCTCCAGGTATCGTGTGAAACTGCAAATATACTGATGCCTCAATACTACTGAGCACAATTCCACACAGCATTCTTGTACTACAGAGACAGATGAAATCTACCAATAGACAGAATGGTCAAAGCTTGAAAATATTAGTGGAATAATTTCTATTTAGAAAGTCCATTGTTATTATGGGTAACGTGAGAACAAAAGGCACAGGGGAACAGAGGCTTTGGAAAATGGAGCTTAATACTAAATTATGTATTTCATACTGTTTTTTAAAAAAACCCAACATAAGCAGTGCCTAACTGTGATTAGATGAAATCTAAAACATCTGCAAGGACTCCTAAATAAACCATGGAAAGTGGAAAGAATTCAACAAATGTTGGGAAACAAAGGAACAAGGAGCTGGGTGGAATTTGTGTGTCTGCTTTAATATGCCAAGCTTTCCCCCACAGTGTTGTCACTACTGCTACACAGAAATTGTACTTTCACTCTTTCACTGTGTAAAACTCCCAGTAACACTGAGGATTTACAACCCTCAAGCCTGAGAGCTGAATTTCTTCTACCACTGAGCTATATGGCTCTTGGCAATTTTCCTCTCTTCTCTTAGTGAATGCAGATAATGGAATTAATTTTTATCTTTAGAGAGAGGTAGTTAAGGTTTAACTTGGGCAAAGAGTTAATTTGGCATAAAATAAAACTCCTAAAATAAACTATTTTAAATAAAAAAGATAACATAACAATTTGAAAAATGGGATAACCTTCAATGCTAATTTTGCCTCATTAGATTATCTTTTAACCCATTTTGCTTCTTCTTTATTTGCCCCAAAGACTTTTGGGTGAGGTAGACCAAGCAGTGAACATTACCTTCTTTAGTCATTCCTTGGAATAGCCCACAATTTAGATCCAGCACAACACATACCCCAGGTTACCAGCAGCACAGCCAGGTACCATTCCTGTCCCCTTCTCATGGAAAGAGTCCTACCCACATCTCTAAAATCCACTGAAGTACAAGAAGTGGAACCAGTGCTCATCAGGTCTGGGGGACATAGGAAAATAAATTATTTCGCATACCTGAGCAGAACTCTTCCTACAATCTGGAAAAAGGTTTGTATGGTTGGGGTCTTTAAAAATCAGAGATTAGTGAAGCATCCTTCTTCAGGAGCCTAACAGATACAGGATCTGGGGGGAAACCACTTGGTAGAATCACTTTCAGTATAAAACATTGAACTGCATTGCAGGAATGGTCAGCAAGATACTTTCTCTTCCTTTAGTTCTCAAACTGTTGTAGACAGCTCTATTTGAACTGTTTTAAAAATAAAATTCAATCAGAACAGTATTGCACACAGGCACAAGACCTAGGAGGTACAGTGATAGAAAGCTCCTTCCCTTTTGTCCTCCTCAAATGAAACTCAATAGTTTTTCTCATTTTTGTTATGTTTGGCTCAGAATCAACTTCTCTGGACAGGAAAAGGAAACAAAATGGGGGAAATGTCTCAGTATTATCATTAAGGAGAAGGGAGGGACTTCCTTGGAAGTATTATTTTTTTTCATATGACTCCTTCTGGTGTCCAGAGTAATTTAGAACTAGTTTGAACACCTCTCTGCTATATTTCTGTAAGAAATCCAATTCTATCAATGTAAGAAGCTAACACCAAGTCTTTGTATTCCTTCTTGTCAAGATAATTCTTCTTTGAGGTACAAGTCATCATTGTGATAAGGCAGACAAAGATCCATTTTGTATACAAAAATGCAATTGTTAACCACTTCCTCAATTGTCAGCATGATCAGGACTGCAATTCCACACAATACACCTCCTCTGTCCTTATTTAACTTAGCTGCTGTGCCCACAGTGAAGCAGTGACCACTCCAAAATGCCTCCAGTGTTAACTTGGATGCCAGCAATTGTCCCCAGGGAGCTCTGAAACCCTTCCAATCTATGCAGCCCTGCTTTGGGCTCCTTCATATTTGCCAACAGACGCAGCCTCTGGCAAGGGCTCAGTTGCACTGCTGTGGGAGGAGCTCCTGTAGCCATCCCCCTGACTCTTCAAGGCACTACTTTATGTTAAAAAGAAAAAACCAGAGGGGTTGTGTGTGACTACTTGTAGGTTTTTTTGCAGTAGAAATGCATCATTGCAAATATACTCTGTTGTAATCCACTTCTTGTGTGTGGTGATGAAAACTTGCTGCTGCTCAGACTCATGCATCTGCAAAGGCATTTTGGAATGCTGAAGCACGACCATATTTGGCCACTTCTCTTCATAGTCCCTGTCTGTTTGTAGAGAAAGCTTTTGCATCCTGTCAATGTTCCCTGACTGCTGTTAAACATGCATTAGAAAGCTCTACTTTCCATTTTCAGAGTGGTCAAACAGCTTTAAAGAGATGCTGACCACTTTGAAAAAGAAACAGAAAAATCAGGCTTTCAAAACAACTCAAGCCAGTCTCCATGCACTTCAGGTAATACCTTGTACTTGATTGTATCATACTTGCTGGCAGATGTAACATTTTTAGGGCCTGCTCCAAGTGCCTTGTAACCTCTGAATTACCTGAGCCCTGAGGTGCTTTGCAGTTTGTGCAGCTGAACTCTTAAGTGCTGTAAATTTTCCCAGCATTGATTTGAATGTTTAGATTTCCTGCCCAAGTAAGTTTGGTGTGAAAAGAGGGAGTCATTCAGCAAGAGCATTTTGTCATACAGGAAGGCCTGAAGCACACTATATCATGTTGAATTGGTTTTGAAGAATCATTTTTAGCAGCTCACTGGGATCACAACATCCTTAAGGAAATTAGGGTGTATGCTAGGAAACAGAGCATCATATTATGGTGTTTGATAAAACAAGAGTAAAATTCAAAATTTAACCACAGCAGTCTCGAAGTTTTTCGTGCTGAAAAAGCTGTAAGTGATGGATGGACAGAGACGAGTAAGTAAGTATACATAAATTTTTTCACCTGCCCCTAGAATCTAAGAGAAAACAAAGGAGGAGACCAATAAATCTCCATAGACTTTGTGCTTAATAGACCAAGTAATTTTCCTCAGAATTTCATGAGATATGTCTTTAAAAGTCATGTTCAGCTTCAGAAATAAATGTCTATATGCCAGTATTCATACCAGCCACATTTCTAGTAGCTGTTTGTTACATATTGTTGCTGTAGTTCTCCAGGGTCCCAGCTGGCTTTCTCTAACTGTTTTCCTGAAAGAATGGGAGAGACTTTGACTGTGAAGTTATGTCTCAATTCACTTGCTTCAGGGTGCAGCAGTGGGGAAGAAGTCCCTGCCTGTGACTACTCTCCCATTAGGAAGCAAACCCTTCTCAGTTCTGTGGACCTGCACACCTCAGTCCAGCCTGGTGCCTCCTCAGTGTCATACCTCAGCTGGCAGCCAATTCTGTGTGCTTAAGAGGAAAGACAAAGAAATCTTTTGGTGATTTTTAACATGAGCTAAACATGATAAAACATGTTTAGCATACTTGAAACATGGTCTGGCACACTTGACTCCCTTCTTTTGGTGTGGGTTATGTGCTGTCATCTGATTCACAAGGAAGGAGTATTTTCATCTGCACTGTTAATCTTATGCAAAATTAGTTCCCTTGGCTCAGTTAAAGCTACAGGATGGCACTGGTAGCTTCAGTGTTACACCTGAATAGTTTTGGTCCTCATTAGAACCATAACGTTGAAAAGGCTAATGACTGTCTTTGCCTTTCTACCCCAGAGCAGGGTTGAAAGACAGCTGTTTCTAGGAGGAGATGGTGGTGTCTGATGCTAGGGTGCTGGATTCTGCACACTTAAAGACCACACTGGGCTGATAAAGCAGTGCTTGAAAGTCTGGGGTTTATCATTTGGTTGGTTTGGTTTCCTCTAAGCTAAACAAAAACTGCACAGAGTGATCTCCTCAGGCATAGAGAAAGGCTGCCTGTAGAAACAGGAACTGTTATTTTACAGTAGGAAAGATGGTGCATGTTATCCTGTCAGCTCAAAGCAGTTCAGTTTTGTGGCCATCTGAAAGTTTTAATCTGACAGACCAATAAAACAGGTATTTGTAAGATTGCCTGATTATTTAGATCAATACATGGGTAGATCTGCAAGCAAGTTATGCTTCCTTGCACAGACATGCCCACAGAGTTGGGAAATTTCCAGTAACATGGTGCAGGAGAACAGAAGTCTCCAATTTGCAGCACTCAGTTCCCAGGCTGAAGACGGAGCTGAGAGCTGTCTGGTCTGGCCCTGCAGAATCCAGTGTGATACAGATGCTCCAGGATGTGGTCTAGAGCTCCATGTAGCTCTGCCAAGAGACTGACATGCCTACAGGCCTTGACAGAAAATAGCAGCAGAGTCTGTCACATTCAAGACTTCGCTGTTCATTTGCCTTTGCAAGAAACGCAGGGGTGCTGCCTCTGAGGGAAATGCTGCATCTTGGCATAAAGGTGTCACAGGGTAGCAGTTCTGAAAGTACAATTATTAACTTGAATGAGTCTTATAATGGCATTCTGAGAAAATGCCCAGTCCTTGCCTTGAAGCATGGGAAAAGCTTATGGTCCTAGGGTTTTTTAATCTTTCCATATTCTGTAACTGAACATTTAATTAGATTTTTTATAAAGAAGCTGGGTGTTTCTGGCTAAATTCCAAGCTGAATCATTGCATTCTTAATTCTTGCCACGTTTCCTTCCCTCAGCATTGGTGGTGGGACCATGTCATAGGTTTGCCCTGGCAATGGTGCCAGTGCACCTATGAATATGTATTTGGTGAAATCTGCTGTGGGATGTGATTGAGAACAGAGCAGAGCAGGCTCAGACTTTAGAAACAAAAACCAAAATTTATTAAACTACAACTACAAATTAATAGAAATGAAAACTTTCTTGAGCATTTTCTTCTCTTCCCCAGTTTCTAAACTTTCCACACTTACAAACTTATTCCATTCACATTCCCCTCTGTTTCCACTGAAAAAAAACTAATCTTCAATTCAGCAAGAGAGAGAGGAGCCTTTCTCCTGCACCATAGACTTTTCCACCGAAGTGCACAGGAAGGGAAATCCACCCTCCCATTGCCTCCCCTGTTACCCATAACAACCCAAAAGGAAGTCCATCGGGTAACGTTCTTCTCTCTGCCCATATCTGATGCTCTCACCACCAGATAGAGCAACTGCACCTTGGGGCTTATCAAGGATGCTCAACTCAATACCAAGAACCCAACACTTCCAACTTCCCCATTTCCCCTGGGGCTGAAGGGGTTCCAAAGCTTCTTCATGGAGGAAAAAACACACAGGGGCTTCACCACAGCCCTATCAATCTTCCCCATTTTCCCCTGAGGTCAAAAGGGGTTTCCAAGGCCTTCACCCTGAAGGCAAACACACAAGGGCTTCACCACAGCCCTTTCCTCCATGCCCGGAAGCTCCTCTAAGTTTCACAGTCCACTNCATGGAGCTCTTCAAGTGTCAGTATGTCAGAAGTACCACATCCAGCACAGCAAGTCTAGTGTGCAGAGTGTGTTATGATCAAAGGCATTGAAAAAGCATCAGCTATTATTTTACATTAATAAATATCCCACAGCTTGAACCAAAATTCTTATCCCAAGCATTTTCAGAGCCTACCATGGCAGGGGGAGGAGCTACATTCTTTCTAGGTTTCCTAAGGAGACTTCCTTTTCTCTGCTAACATCACAGTACCATAAATAAATGGATTAAAGCTGTAAACCCTCACACAGAATTCCCTTCATTCCTTCCCTTTATGTGTTCACATGGATGCATTCACTGTCAGCAGGGACTCTCCCTGTTTTCTTTCAGACTGCTGCAGTGATAAAGGCAAACCCCCAGTGCCCCACTGGAGGTGGTGTCTCACCCAGGAGATGACAAGAGCCAGTTCAATACCTCATCCTCCCACACACTTCCTGTATGACCTCACTCATGTCTTTTAGCCTCTACCTCATCTGTAAAGTTGGATAATTGCACATAAGCCTCACTGAGATATTTGGCAAGATTAAATGCACTGAAACTGAGAGATGCTTTGATCTTACGCTGCTCTAGTTCCTAGAGAGCTTTGCAGGGATGTGAATATGCACCTAACTTGCAATGACATGAACCCATTTTCCTGGAGAAGAGGAATTCCCATGGACTGTGCTGGACAGTTGACCTGCCTTTTTGTTTAATATTTGTCTGCATTTGCTGAAGGAGTTCAAAGCAATCTCTAATTTGTACTCATATTTTTATCACCATAGATAATTGCAGGTAAACAGGATTAAAGAGAACATCCCAACCCAGTGCCATCCTACTTAAGCAACTCTCCTGGAAGCATTTCTGCAGCACACCAGAAGTCTACCAGGTCAGTGTGAGGGAACAGACTGCTGTGCAGTATTATTCAGGAGTGTCCCTACTTCTGCTTGCCAAGATTTAAAACTT
Organism: Alaudala cheleensis; assembly: GCA_013398995.1. Taxonomy (NCBI): domain Eukaryota; kingdom Metazoa; phylum Chordata; class Aves; order Passeriformes; family Alaudidae; genus Alaudala; species Alaudala cheleensis. The sequence goes on from VWYE01016859.1 coordinate 266,474, forward strand.
CACCTGAAGGACAGTAACAAGCTGAGGTTTGCTGCTTACCAGACAATGCCATTAAGCATATCACTGTAGAGAGAAGATACAATGCTGTAGGATGGTGATAATGCTAAGTTATCTGAACTAATCCCTTGTCAAATTCCCTAGATCCTTTAGGCAGTGTGTGTGCAGTTAACATGTCAGTTGGTATGGGAATGAGTTGATTAAGTTACAGTAGTTGTTGCTGTTGGAGATAGGTTTATCACACACAGCTCAGTAACACACTTTGTCTGGCACTCACTGGTGTCAAGCACTTCAATCTGCTGCTGGAAATGTTACAGCCAGGGTTCCTCAGCTGAGGTGCAGCCTGCCAGCACTAGGGAATGTATAGAGCCCAGGACCAACATGCAAGAAACTATGGCATCCCTGGTTCCCTGCTTTTTAATTTTTGGTTGATACATTCTGGACCACAAAGGTAAGAATTCAAAGCAAGGAAAATTCCCTGCCCTTGCAAGTTCCCTTGAGTTTAGGAACACACAAATGAGTTAGTAACACTTAGTTTTGAATGCAAATATCCAGATGGTTTCTCTTTTTCCTGTTTTCTCACACCTCTATCAGTCATTTGATGAAACACAGGAGTGTAAATGTGCCAAAATGAAATAATGGCCATCTTGGGTAAGATTTTTCATGAGACTTTCAACCAGTGTAAACTGAAATGGCTTCATTAGAATTACCTTAACACAGGCTGTGAGAGTTTATGCAACCCTGGAGATGTGACCCACTGAATCAATCCTTAAGTACCTGTTCTTGAAAGACAAAAGGAGAATGGAAACCAGATTTTGGAAAACATAAAGATGAAACACGCTCAAGCTCCCATTTCATTCATTACTGTGGTTCAGAGGAGAAGTAGAGGGCCACTAGCCAAATTTGGTAACTCCTGCTTCTTTGACAGGCAGAAGAAATTATTTCAAAATCAGAGAAAAATGTCCATGCAAACCTGTGGTACAAGACGACATTCAAGGTTTGAGCCCTCCTGCACTGGCCAAATACTTAAGGAAGTCACCCTCACTTAGCAGAGCTAATGCCTTCAGAAACGCATTGAAAGCTACAGTTTCCTCCCAAGCAGCTGTTTTGCTCTGACACGTTAATAACTGTTATGCTTAACACCATCTTCTTCCAGTTTCCTTACTCCTTCTCATTTGCCAGGTTGGGATTCTTCCTTTGTTGTTAGCAACAACTTTGACATTGCAAGGTGACAATTTACTGATGCAGTCAACAGCACTGCATTTGGTTCAGATGTGGGAGACATTTTAAATTCCTGACTAATTCCAGTAGTGCAAGGGACTTCAGTCTGAGTTTCAGAGGTCAGTGGGTAGTCCTGGGTCAGTTGGGATGTCAGGTAAAGGCATGTAAATATAAACCAGGAGCTCTACAACACAATGTTATCATGCAAGAAATGTCAAATAAGCTGCAAAACCATCTTTTTCGTTGCTCATGTCTGTAAGCCAGACAGAGCATGGGGCTACTTAATTATCCAATATATACCACTATCTCCTGCTGTACAAGTTCCTATAACATTTGGATTCTATCCTGCATGGAATCCAATATACTTAAACTCTGCTGTTACCAGGTGAGCTGCAAAGGCAGCTTTTAAAATAGCTCCAGTCTGGTGGATTTTGATTAAAGCTCCATTCTCTAACTCATTCCAGTAGCCAGAAAGAAGCACTCCAAAAATTACATCATCTTGCTGTCTGGCAGATCCTGCTTACTGTTGCCACTTGCCTATGGAACAGACAAACCTCACTCTTAAGTAGCTGGTGGTAGTCACCAAATGAAAACATGGGGAGGTGGGAAAGAGGCATTTGAAAATACAGCTGCTCGCATTGCACAGAAATTGTGTGCCTGACCTTGGAAATCTGTCAGTGAAGGTTTTGTCAATGCCTGTGCTGTGGCTCGAGAAGCTTGTAAAGTTCAGTTTAAAACACAGCCTCTGTTTATCTGCATCTGAAGCAGAGTGGTGACAGCAGGAAGGAAAAGTGTCTGGCAAAATGTTAATTCTGAGTGGCTATGTACAACAGGACTAATCTATTCTTGAATGCATATCTTTAGCCAAAAGGTAATTTAATCAGTTATTTTTTATCTTTTTTTTTTTTTTTAAGTGTTCTGAGGAACTATTACAGTACTAGGCAGGGCTTTGTGGCATTCAGGCATGTCCCAAATATCCTGGTGCGTGAAGTTTCCCTAAGTGCCTGTCATTAGGATGCTCAGTAGCAATGCTGACACAATTAAGCCATTGCATTTGTAGCATCCTGAGCTTACAGGCTGAGGAACTTCCCTGATCCCTCTTGTCCCAGTTCTGACTGCTGTGGATTCTGACTGTTGCAGCACTCAGGCAGTTTTGAGATCTGGGATTTCACTGATCTTTTCAAAATAATCAGGCAAGAAATGGGTATCAGAATTTATCCTCCTGTCCTTGGCATTGATGGAGCAAAGTATTTGCTATGATGGCTCAGAAATGTCTACATCCATGTGCTGTCTCTTCAAAGAATGCAGAGCATCCCTAGTCACAGGTAAAATGTCATTTTTCATTTGATTCCTTCATGACAGCCTGCCTGGGATGAAAAAAGTCTTATGGGAAGATGCTGAAACACAGATTTTTTTTTTTAAATGAAAATTAACTGAGGTTGTGATTCCAAAGGCTCACAAACATTGTGTGTAATTAAACTTTGGCAAAGGCAGTTTATACAACTTTGGCAAAGAGAAGCTTGCATCTATAAAAGGCAAGATCTGCCCTTTGTTTATTCCCTACTAAATCAGTGAGGTATGTAATGGTATTTTAGCATCAACTTAGCATATTTTACTTTCCCTTCCAGTTTATAGGCCAGTGGAAAATAGAGATTGACCAAGCTGACTAATGACTCAGAGACTGTTCACAAAAAACACTGGAAAGCAAACAGTTTCTCAGCTCTACAAACAATGGGCAGCATAGAGCATTTATGGTGTGGCATTACAAGCTTCAGGTGCCACAAGAAAGCTAAACATAATTTAAAACTCTGCTAGCCAGCAATGAATTTGAAATGGCATTTAAACATAGAGAAAGGTCAGGCTGCATGTATACAACAGAAATTACTGGTACAGTCACACCATGATGGACATCTAAAGGTACTCAAAGAGGGTTTCTCTGCAAATGGGTATCAGAAGAATGGTACAGCACTGACCACATCACCCATTTGCACTGCCAGTGGGAAACAACATCCATCTTCATTAGCATTTGAAGTTAGATTCAGGACTGTAGTTTTGATGTGAATCTCTTTGTTAATCTTACTTCCTGTGCTTTTTTTTGCATTGCTGGGTGGCCTTGAGGCAGACACTCTCCCTAAAGTTTAGGTGAGACCAGAAGATGTTTTCAGACCCCAAAGCAGCATTTAGTCCAGACAAGACTGGAGTGAGTCTAAAAAAAAACTCCCTAAAGTGTATGTAGGGCCAACTCAGGCCCTTAGAACCAAATTATTTGCTCCAAAATTGTGCCTTTCCCACTACTCTACTTGGTAATGCAGATATTGTTGTACTGGACTATCATTACACACACATATACAAGTATCTTGAAGTATATGAATAGCTTCTTTGCTCAGGTTTTTAGATTTACTGGGTTGGATATTTAGCTAGCACAAGTCACTGCCATTTAACTGAAACCCACCAATGTCAGCAATTAACATTTCCTAAATATTACAGTATCTTTATAGTCAGCTAAGTTTGCCAGCTCCTCCCCCACGTTCTTTACAATGTGAGTTGCAGCAAGCCCAAGGTTAGACAGCTGGAGCTGTTCTAGGAAGCGGGATTCACACACAAAGCTGAGGAAACCTAAATTCAAATAACGTACTTGGCAGAGAAATGTGTCCTGATGGCTTCTCTGAACTCCTGTTTGACATGACCAGCAGACTGTGTAGATGTCCACCTCTCTGTATGGACTGAAGTAGGTAGCTCACTATAATGTTTCTTCAGTCTTATAAAAATACCCATTAAGTGGATTAATTGCATACAAAAATGAATGCCAGGATTAAACTCTGTCACAGGAATACCAGATAAACATTCAGAAGGAGTAAAAGTATTTCCATATTAAGGGATATGTTAAAAATCAAGCTCACAAAATGGGATGTTGGAAATAGATGAGTTAATATTTGTCACTAGTAACAATGAACAGAACTTCCACCATCCTTTAAAAAGCAAGTTAACACTGGATAAGGAAATGTGGGAGGGTATGAGACTCAATTTATAAACAGGATTAATGACAAAAGATCACAGTCTTGCTTTCCCTGCAGTTTTCTATAACAGCAAGTTTCAAGGGTAGTTATTTAATTTCAGACATAATCTAAATTTCTCTGTTATTTACAGTTTTCCATTCTGATTGCTATTGAGAAATACCTTCAAAAAAGGTAATTTTTGGTATCAAAAATTTCAGACAGGGAGAGAAAGTGCCTGAATGAAAACTGCTATCACAATTTTTTGCTAGTTTTGACTTGTTTTGTCATTGTCTTAGCTAAGATTTCAAATAACCCCAAAATGAGAAGGCCAACGTGAGGCAGTGTTCACTTGCACTTCCTTATTCAGCACAGAAATCAGCCAGAAGCTCGACCTAGCGAGAAATCCCAAGTATGGCTATGAAATAGTATCTGCCAGGGCTGACTGCAGCTGTGAGCTCCCTCTGATGCTTTTGCCTCTCTTCAGAGATCTGTCTGCCAAGACCTCACACTCACACTGGTATCCTAAAGGAGATGGAGGGCTGTGCAGCTCTTGGCTCTCTCCTGAAGACTGAATTCCGTCAGAGGATTCTCCCCCGTATGCGCGTGTTTGCCATTCCTTCACTTTGATGATCGTGTGCACTGCCATTTGTGGTAGCTCTTTCACTTGTGCTAAAATAAACACTGAATTTTCTATGCAGCCAGAAGCAGCTATAATATAGGCAGGCAGCCTTTTAGCCTTCACAGAGGGGAGAACACACAGGTGCAATGAACCACGGCTTTTTGTAAACTCTTTTTTTACCACAGTGATGGTTTTGAAGCATGAGTGATCCCCAGAAATGCTGCAGCTTCTGCACAGGCCTGTGTCAGGTAAAAAAACATGCATCTGCAGGATCCTGGAGAAGTGTGAAGTCATGGACCTCCTGGACCTTATTCTCAAATTCCAAGCATAAGTCATATTGGCATGAAATGGCTTGTGAGATCAAAATCAGGATTTTTACACTGTTATTGAGGCATTTTAACTGGAGCTACTTCTCAACACAGGTGGAGTAATGTGACTGTCAAGTTCGCCATTGCACTCAGAGTGCTCCTTTAAAACTTTCAGAGGGCTCCAAGCATTAGGACCTTGCTATTCAGCAGTCTTTTATACCTTTTCTATGTACCCTCCCAAAGGCAGCTCCACACAGCTTTGGTTCTCTGTCCCTCCTGCAGGTCTGGCTAGCTCCTCCCTGTCCCTAGCCCAGCTGCCTGTCCCTGTCTGTCCCCCGAACAACAGCTTACCTTATCTGTCCTTTGCACAACCTCCTGTCCATTCCTCCTCACAGCAGGGCCAGCAGACTCCAAGTAACTGCAACGGAACCCCCTCCCAGCTAACTCACTCTTAATCACACCTGTAGCTGGGAGGGCAAGGCTGCTCCCACTCTTGGATAATTAACACAGCTGCAATACATCAAGGGCAAGATTGCCTTCTGCTCTAGCTCTATTTCTTTCCCTCGATTTCCACTATCTGTCTCCCCACAGAGTAAAATATAAAACAAGGGCAAAATGCTGCCTCAAGCAAACATCCTGAAAGACTTGGGTTTCTTTTTCTACCTTAGGAAAGAATGAGTTTATTTCAAATATAGACGATGGAGAGTCAGCTTCTGATTCAAGTGCTGGACCCTCCATGACAAGTTCCAGTGAAACTACCATTTGCCTTAAGTGGCATTCTGGCTAACTGTCTGGAGATCAATCCATAAACTAATGATTATTGACATGCAAGGAATTTGCTTTTTGGGAAAACATGCATCCTGTTCTCTTGCAGGTTTCCTCTCCTGTCAGTGCAGAACTTGCATCCTATTTCTATGTATCATTCCTTTTCTACAAAATCCAATACCATCTATAAAACCTTTTGCTCTTTTTTCAGCAAGCTGTTGCTGAACTTCTATATCCTTCATCAGAACAGTACTTTTATTCCTTTAGTAGCAACAACCACAGCTGTTACAAATTCTGAGAGATGGGCAGAATGCCTCTCAGGTGCAGCATCTAGTCCTCTCTGCTTGCTTTCTATTGCTGCAGCTTTATTCTCCAAGACTCTTAACAGACCCAACTGGTCTCTCTAGTTGTGCTGGTTGTATCTCACACCATCCCCTTTCTGTCTGGTCCTTTATCAGACTCCGTGGCACATCTGAAGTCTTTATCTTCAACCCTAACCTGATATGCTTCTGACTGTTCAGATCCACCTACTGCCCTTGCTTCAACCAAGCCTCTCATTTTAAATGAAAAGAAGGATCAGAAACAAAACTGAACATTACAGAGGCCTCAGACTTTCTTCTGAATATCTCTGTTCAACCCTGGATCAGAACTGGTGTTAGCATTCCAGTGGTCCTAGAAGCTCCATAGAGATCAGCTCTTCAGGCAGAGGATGTTTTAATTTGACTCTAAGGGCCTTGGAGCCATACCTCATGGGCCACAATGCACAATATAAACATATATGATGCACAAATCAATGCAAGAGCTTAAAAGCTTTTTGAATACCCTGTTTGATTTAACCAAAACTACCAGCCAAAACCGAAGATGGGAAAAAGAAAACTCAGAACATCAGGACTTGCTGGAAGTCAGAAGGTAAGCAAAAGTTGTATTTAGAGTTGAACTCAGTGCACGTGTTTCCAGGCCACTTCTTATCTATTAGCCTAAGTACAATCATAGGTGTGTCATTCCCAGCCATGTATTTTTATTTTCTGTAAATTAGTTAAGTCCCTTTTATTGAACAACTGTTCCCTCAGTCAGGACAGCTGCACAGTTTGGATGAAAAGCCAGCCACTAGTGTATCCCTACTAGAACTATGGTAATTATATCCAAATAATTAAGACATTCACAAGTGACATGTGAAATCTCTGGAAAATGGCAATGAATTTCTTTGTGCAGGCTCATGTCACAGTGGGCTGGATGTGAGAGCTGCTGTGTGTTTCCATGTGTGTGGGGAGCTGACTTCTGGGACTGACTTATGGAGGAATGGATCAGTATGCAAATGCCAGCTTCCTAATTAAGCCCTATTTTCATGGGTTATTAAACAAATACCCCCCCCCCACATCCCCCCAAATAAACCTCAAAAATATTTTGAAATGGTTTTACCAATTTCAACCGTTTCTTGAGACCAAAAGAAAAATACTCTCATGTGAACTTATATACAAATCTTTCAGCAGACACAATTTAAGTGCCAAGTTATTACACCACACTAGAGTATTTATACTGGAAATTGCATATGACTCTTTTAAAGAGCTTCAGATGCATGCCATACTCAGCCCCATGGTGCTATGGATACACTTGAAACTGCAGAAATGTTTAATTCTCCAATTTAGCTTACAAAACTTCTGTAGATTCAGTGTGCTGGACTTTAGCCCAGTCTTTAATATTCACTCTGAAGCCTTACAGGGAGCGTTCTGGAAAATGCTTTTGGCATTGACAGACTTTTTTCTTACCTGCCCATATTAGACCAGAGAAACACTGGCAAAAAGTATGACTCAGTCACTCTGAAGACTCCAGAGTATAAGAATGTTGGACATAATCAACCCAGTCGTGCTGTGAAAAGGAAGGGGGAAAAACAAACCCTCACTTCTCAGGAGTCCAGGTATAAATCACAGAAGCTCTTGTCAGCAAACTGAGAAGCTGACTTCATGAATTACAGAGTAACAAGACTCCCTTAAAGTCTCTGTTCTAAGGCAAAATTACATCCTCCACATCTATGATGGTTAGGTGGTAGCTGAGGAGGGTTAATCTCAGCCACATTAATAGGCAGAGCCTGATTTTTCCTTCCAAGCACTTCCCAGATTCCAATACTAGTATTCTAGAGGACAGAGCCTATCTAGTGTTAATTAAAATCAAGTTATAGCAAATAATTGACCTATTTCCTAAAAACTGCAGGATTAACCTACTGCAGTGATTTGAGTTAGTGAATAGTGAGTATAGAGACAAATACTCACAATATGAGTGTATTGCTACGGTTTCATTTAAAAAGAAGTGTTAGCCCATAAACTTTCCAGTTCCATTTCCTTAACCCAAGTGCCAGGACTCAAGGAAGAGGTAAATAGAAAAAAGGAAAACAGACACAGTTCTGCTCATCAGTAATGCAGCAAAAAACTTCAGCCCTAATCTAAATCCAGAAAGAGGCTATTTTACATAGTGCCTTGATTACATGCAGCACACGTACAAAGATTTCCGAAACTGGAGACAGGAACTGGATCTCTGATGAAAGATGTAAAATACTGAAAGCACTTATTTATCACTTTGTTTTAGTACAGTCAGGAAACACAGAGGTTTTGTTGGAACCTGCGGGTGAGCGCCCGGCGGTGCCTCCCAGCCCTGGCGGTGCCGCAGCCCCGCTGAGCCCGGGATGCTGCTCTCGTTCCGCTGCCTCCTGCTGCCTCCTGCGCTGTCACCGCTGCCCCGGACACCCCTGCGAGCCTCCCGAGGCTGCTCAGCGGCTCTGTGAATCTGCCCCTGTGCTTCTCTGACACAGAAGGTGTCCAAGGCTTTTTAAAAATAGAGCCCACCTGTCTTCCCCAGGCAAACTTCGGAGCAGAGGCTCTGAGAAGCAATTCTGTTGTGAGGGAAAGTCGAACACAGAGCAAGGTTGAACACATTCTGTGGTGCTGCTTTTGAGGATGCATAAAGAGAACTGGAAATGGAAGGCTAATAGGCCCTTATCTAGTTAGAGGTGTCTGCTTACCTCACAATATGAGTGTATTGCTACTTTTTTTTTTTTTTTGAGGTTTTTTGGGGTTTTTATTTTAAAGACACTGTAAGTCACAACTACCTCTTACTTCAGTCAGTAAATTCTATGTGGGCATGTCTGGGCACAACTGTGAAAGTGTACTTAATAATGAAATGGCACCAAAACTCTAGCCTACCCTGCATTTGCAGGAGGTTTTGTATTCTGTAATTCTGCAGATACTATAAAGTGATTCTTTTCTGTACAAATACTGGGTTTTAGTAACACTAATATACTAGAGAAAAGCTATATTTTGTGTTGGTGCTGACATTAGACAACTCTTTCCTCATATATGCAGAATGGGCAGCAGATAAATTGTTGATATTGTTTCATGACTCTTCTACCAATTCTAACGAGCTATCACTGTTCTTCCTAAGGTAGTTAGTTAGGTGATTATATTGCTCTGATGTAGGCAGGTGATTTAAGAACCATGTTCAGAGCTGCCATGCCTGATCACAAGTCTCTGAAAGTTCAGGACCCTTAAAGTGAGGTTTATCCTACCTCACAAGAAACAGACAAAATCAAGTTACTCCAAAGCAGAGAAACATAAGAAATATAGGCTGACAGCCACTCAAGTTTATACAAAACAAATAAAGTAATTCCTATGGCTGGTATTCAACATCTTACCTCAGCTGTTCTTTCCCTGCAGGTAAATGTCTCAGAGGTGACTTGAGGTGAGTGGGATTCTGCTCTTTGCAAGGCCTGGCATGTTTTACTTGACTGGAAGCTTGGACAGGCAAGCATTGATTGATCTCACTAAATCAAGGTAATGACACACCTCGCTAAAGCCTCGTAAGCTATGACTGTCCTGCTGTCCACTCTGATGATCTGCCAAAGCTTCCTTGCTAGTGCCCTCATGGCAGAAACACCAGAAAGGAAGAGGCTGTCCTCGAGCCCTTTAGTTGCACAGGTTTGTATCTTTGCTCCCTCCAATTTTTATTTTTTTTTTTAAATTATGTTGGATTACATACCTGACCTGTTCAAGTGCAGGGATGTCTTTCCTGCTCTCTATGCTGTGGGGAATGCCAGCATGGAGGCAGGGCCCTTGGATGAGGATGATAATATTTCAAACTGCTGTGGTGAGAATCTCTGGAGTGCAGTCAGAGTTCGGGGGCCATTTCATAACCTCCCTTTGCCAATGAGCTCTGATCTTTACATCACCACAATAGTCTGCTCTATCTATACACATTATATAGGTTGTGTGGCTGATACTGTATAGTTCAACCCACATGTCGCTGAGTAAAATGGCGCTTTCAGTGCCCTTCCCTCGGTGGGTTTTGGAATGTTGGTATTTCTGCGTAGATGTCACGTCACCACCCGGTGTCGGACATGCATGAGGACGCTTTGGTGGTTACTCACAGAGCCCGGGTGTGCCCAGGGCTGTGTCTGGCAGGCTCTGAGCAGTGCGGCCTGGCAGCGCTCAGCGGGCACCCTCAGCCCCCTGGGCACCTCAGGCAAAGGGCGGCTATTTCTGCCGGAGTGAGGGCGGGATTTGGCAGCAGCCTTACCTTCCCATGACGTCTTTCCAAGCCTTAGTCAAAACAAATCTGACGCCTTTTCTCCTCACAGACCTTTTCACCCTTCTTTGAGGTGCAAAACAGCCATTTGTGGGCAGTGATTTCCGCCCGCCTTTCGCAGCCCCGCCTGAGGGGGCTCGGGGCGTTTCCCTCGCTTTTGGGCGAGGCGGAGCACAAGCGGCGGGAGAAAATGGCGGGAGCGCCGTGAGGGGAGCGGAGGTGCCTCAGGGCAGGTACCCAACACGGCTGCCAGGAATGGGAGGACGCTTTCCTGATCTTGAGGGAGTCCTTCTGGCAGACCTCTCCTCCCTCTCCATCCCAAGTACGTGTGGTATTCCTGTGAAAAAATGGGAGAAAGTCCCAGCAGCCTGCTTCAAGGAGGTTGTGCACCTACCATGGCTGCCATTGAACAGGGCTGGGTTTGGCCCAACAGCTCACATAGATCAGTCTGACAGGGTCAGGGGAGGCTTCTGTTTTATAAAATGCTGTACAGGGATTTTTGTATATGGTGGCAATGTTGCTAACACTGTCCTGAACTACAGAGCTGACTTATGAAGAGAGTGCACGCTAAGAGTTTTTCCGAAGCCCAGACCCACCTGTAGGCACATGATGAACTGTGTGAACCTGTGAAGGTATCCCATACGTGGCCTCCTTTATTTTTTAAATGTGGTAACACAGTAAAGAACATGAAGAAAGAGTTAAACACTGCTCAGAAAAGTTATTTCAGGAGACTGCTGCAAGAGGGAAAAGCTGCTGCTCTCCTGTCTGGCTGAGTCCCACAATAGAGCAAAAGCAAGCCCCTAAGGAAGGAGCACAACAGACACCAAACTGGCAAAATACAGGTGAGAACAAAAGGAAAAGAATGAGAGTGAGATCATCTCTCAGATGCAGAGCTGTATACTTCCTGATGCATTGGCCCAAGCTAGACAGGAATGAGTTACCAGACTGGGCTGGGTGCAACAGTATCCAGTGTGTTGTGATCTTGGGAGTGTATTTGTTCAGGAAGGACAGCATGGAGTCGGGATCTGCTGTCAGGCAAGCCACTTTCTTTTTCTCCTAGGAAGGAAGCCCTATTTTGAGTTCTAACATCAAAGAAAATTATAAGAAGATACCCTTTTTTCTCCATTGTCAGTGGTTGAGATTGGTGCTGAGATTTGGTACATGTTGTTCCATGGTAGGCAACTTCTTCAAACATTAAAAATTACCAGTAGGGAGTAGTGATTCAGAATCTGTTTTCCTCAGCCTGTGGTGAGTGGGGTTTATTTCCCCAAGCAATGGCAGGTGATTAACATTATAAGGAAAGAGGAGTTGGTAGTATTGGCTGGTTACCAGCTGGAAGCAGAAAAATTACCAAGCTAAACAGCATTGTTACCTGTTCAGGAATGGAGCCACCCTACAGAAGCAAGGGGGCCAGTTAAAAAGGCACAGCTCTGCACTGAGGTGTGAGTAGTGGTGGTATCCCTTCTCTGTGTGGTGACCTGGCTGCTGTACATGCACATCACCAGCCTCAGTGTCTCTCACCAAGGAATGAAGGGAACCTAGAAGGTCATACCTAACATCTGTGAGACATCTCAAAAGTAAGACATGGACAGAGATGGACCTGAAATTGATCCAAATTTCCCAAATTTTCTTTTTCAGAGCCTTGATTTAGGCCTACAGGTAGAAGACTAATTGTTAACAATTTATTAAAATGCTAAACAGGTGAAGAAAGACAAGGCAATTTTGCTGAAATTTGTTTTTAAATCAGGACGGTCCCATGCTTGTGTTTACTCTGTTCACTTGTCCAATTACTCCTTGCATGGATCAAAATTCAATAAATGGATGAATAAAAAATTTGATTATTTGGCTTAGAGAAATTTGAAGATGTCTTTCAGATATAATCAGCAAGGTATTCTCTGCATTAAAGAGAATTTTAAATGCTATCAGGAAAATCTACTTCATACCATATAAATTCTGTGTTGTGGAGTTTGAGAAGGACAAACAGGCAAGCTTTTGGAAATCATGTAAGCAACTTGAATTGCTGGTACTTAAAGAGGAGGTATTGTATGTGTATTCAGATTTCCCAGGGAAAAGAATATAAAGTGAAAACTGTTGGGTGAAACTGCACAATGAAAAGTATTAGCCCCCTTGCTGTCAATTCTTCATGCTTAGTTAGCCTCCTCTGGGTCTTCCTTGGTCTGATACTTGTCCTGCCCTTCAGATCCTAGGATAAGATATTTAAGTTATTTTAATGTCTATGCAGGGTACTACTCTTTTCATGTATCTATTCCAACTGATTTCCTCAAATAAGCCAGAAAAAATCTTGTGAATCCTAGAAAACCTGTCATAGACAGAGCATCATTTGTAAGAGGCTGTTCTTGGGCCCTCAGGCTGTTCTAAGACTGCCATTATAAACCATGGTGAATCAAAAGAATAACAGTGGAACAAGAGACAAGATTTTCTTTTTGTGTAGAGTACCCGAGTCTCTCGTTATCAACTGGGAGCAGAGCAGTGAAGGTTGCATCATAGTTCATTGTGAATCACAGAAGAGATTTTTCTGAAGGTGTGTCAGTGCTGGATGAGCTGCTTCTGTTTGTGCCTAGTTCATGACAAGTCTCTATTTGAATGATTACTAATCTGCTGTCCTAAATCCTCTTACTTGGGGTGTTAACAGGTCTCTCCTCTTTTCAGGAGGCATATGCAACAATTCTTAGCATGGCAATAGACTCATAAATTAAACCTCAAATTCCAGAGACACCTCTGTACTTTTGCTGTAAGAAGTTCAGTTGTTTTCAAGGTCTTTTGCTTGTAATACATTTTGTTTGCATATTCATGGTTTGTTTGGGATCCTGTTTTGAGATTAGCTGTAAATTAAACTAGTAATGATACTAGAATTTCTTCACAGCCATGTAAAAAAATAAATGTACTATATCATCCTTTCTTTTCACTAAGCAGTTCTCTCACTTTTTCCCTTTTTTCACCAAGCACAGTTTCATTTTCATCTCCCCAATGCATTATTGTATATGAAATGTCAATAAAGCAGAAGGCATGCTAGCCATCTGAAACTGGAGCCAACAGAGCAGGTCTCCCAAGTTCTCTTCCAGGGATTTCTTGTTTAGTTTGTACATAATGAATCAAATTGAGCTGCTTCAATTGAGCTCCTGCTTCTGTCCTGGAGGATCTCTCTTTTGATCTAGCCTTTGCTTAGAAAGACATTCTTAGATTATATTTCACATTTTTCCTGGCTTTATATGGATTAGGTTTCCTTTCAAAACTATAGCTTGACCACACAAATTCATTCAAAAAATAAAAATTACTATATTAAATTCCAGTTTGAGGCAAGAAGGCTGATTTTTCTAGGGGAAACATCTCTAATTGTGTTTTTAAAAAAGAGTGTTAAGTATTCTCTTTCTTCTCTGTCCAGAGTGGTTTGCTTGTAAGGATCCTGTGTCTGCATAGCTGAATCATTAAGCAAAAACTCCTAGGTGGTGGTTGTGTGTTCTTTTTCATGCTCAGGACGTGAGCCAGGGTCTGTACAGTGAATAATTGGCATGCTCTGGGTCACATTACAGCCAAGTTAAAGGTGTTGGGCAAACAAGCAGCCTCTGGGGCTGAGGTTATCAGAAGAAGGGTGTTCCCCTTTCCTTCCTGCTCCTTAGGCAGGAAGGGCAGATGAGGGAATTTGGTGCTTTGCTCTCTGAATTGGCATATCTTATATTTGAATATGGGGTTTGGAAGTAGACCCTGAGGAAAGGGTTGGGAAATGGTTTGTTAGGAGTTTTCTTTTTCCTGCCCTGGGTGGGGAACATTTTGATTGGCCTCCTCAGTATATCTTTCAAGATTATGGCTGAATGTGCAAGTAAGAGAGAGTTCCTGAGCTCAGCTGTGAGGGAACAGAGCTGAGCTTTGCTACACCTCTACCACAGAATATGGCAGAGACTAGAATATTCTGTGCTGAGTACTAGAATAGTCTAGAATAATGCTTCTGATTCCCATGACTAAACTGTAAGTTCAGCCAGATGATGCTATGTGCTATTCTGCTTTTTCTTTCCTTCTGTGATTGGAACCCTTGGTACAGCAAAACAGATTAGGACAGGATGTAAGCCACAGGATAATATGGATCAAGCCTCATAGTCAGTTTTGACCCTTACAGGTTTTTTCAGTGACTGTATGTTTCTGAAGTGTGGCATAACGTTGTTACTGTGTACGCTATGGGTCATCGGAGAGGAGCCTCCTGTAATTCATTTATCAGCATAAACAGCATCAAGACATTGACCTCTGTCATATGTAGACAGTAAGGAATAATAGGGAAGGAAACATGGGAAAGCAGGACATGGTACTTAAATAAAGACAAGGTCCTGTAACATTGTCTGTAACTAGTATCAGAATAAAAATTTTAGTTCTTACATTATATTTTCTTAATCTCCATTGTGGTTACATACTGAGCCATTTTCCCTGGATCATTACAGATATTCTCAGTTCACACCTGTTCCTGGCCATTCTTGGAGTGCACAAGTTTTGGTTTTGGGCATTTGAGTCCAGAATAGCATGAGAGTGTTGGTGTTTGCATGTAACCATCAAAAAACCTCTGCTTGATTCTTTCATTTCAAACTAAACCAGTGTGTGGAGCAGAAACTCACTTGCATATGCTGAGGCAGTGCCAACCATAATGCAGGATTTTGATTTCTGAACTGGCCTGTGTAGGCATCACTGTGCAACAAGCAATGGAGTATAATTACAACATAAAAACTCTTCAGAAACCATAATTTAAGCCTCAGGTCACCCACATTCAATTTAACTTTCATCTTTCAGGACCTTTTGCTTCTGTGTGCTCTCAACTTCTGACTAGAAGGTACAGAGCCATCATCAGGGTAAAGGAAAACGGGAAATGTGAGGAAGGAGCTCAAGGCCTCCTCTTGAAGTTTCAGCCTTTATATTAACTTTATACTAACTTTCTACTACTGCACCTCTGCTTGGGAGTTTGTTTCAGTAGAACATCAAGAAGGGGTAAATATATGTGCCAGCTCTCCAGGGAGAAAACAAACATCTAGAACATGAGCATTCTTCTTTTAAAAGGATGTGAACCCTCTATATCCTCTAAGGAAGGCAAGTCACTAGAGGAAGTCCTACTCAGTGATGTCATCAAATTGCCAGAATTTTCTCTCAGTTCACTGTGACTTAAGGAGTTGGTGATGTCAGGGAGCTGGGATTCCAGACAGAACTGTTGATCTTACTTCACTTTGAGAAATTGCATGTGTTAGCTTTTCCTTACAAGACATTGTCCAGTCTTTCCTACATGAAGGATTTCTCATGCTTCATTTAAGCTGATTATGCTGCCTCCCTTCCCTGCTCTCATGAATTAATACCAGTGTGCCTGACTCTATCCACTCTGAAAATAGCTATTGATACAGCTCACAGCTGTTTATATCTGCTGCTGTCAACATGACGCAGGCACCGTGTTCCCAGAAGAAATTATGCTTTTTTACAGCTTCTCCAGCAATGCAGTTAAAAAGGCTTAAAACACAGAGATAAATTGAATGAAACTTGGAGTGTTCTCCATTCTTGCCTTTCTCCTGAAGAAGATGCAGAAAGTTGCATGTTATGATAGATTGTAAAGTTTTATTTTAAGCTTATCAGAATTTGCCCCTGTATTTTTTCAGCTTTGAGACTTTTTCAAGTCATGTTGTGTTTAATGTATCCCCAGTGTTCAGCAGCAGATTAGCTTGATGTCCAGGAATGCAACCAGAAATGTTTACCATTCTGGTCTGGTAACTTCCTTCCCTAGAAGTCTTCCTTATGCTTTGACATTTTGGTTCCTGAACTGCTGTTGTAATTGTGATAAAAAAACCTGGTCAGGATTGAGTAAGTCAGAGGCAATTTGTGCTCCAGATTAGTTCAAGATTTAGGCATCAGAGCAATGTAATGAAGCAAAGAAACATACTTATGGGCCAGTCAATAAACAAGAGTGATGTTTCAAGGAGGATGTCTGAAACCCTGATGAATGGAAAATTGACATTGTATGCCTGCATCTGCTGACAGGTAGTTGAAGTGGCAAGACATTTTTTTCCTTATGTTTGTGATCCTCAGTTTATCATTTGAGGTATGAAGATGCACTTAGATCTGTCTGGAACAGAGACAGATGAGGATGAAGAATATTTGTAAATATGTTGCTAAACTTTGTTCAATCTCAATTTTTTTAGATTGTGTGTTTCCTTAAACTCTGGTGCAAAATGCTAGTTCTGAAATAAGAAATATCAAAGCAATTCATTTCAATAGTTCAATGTTAATAATATTCCGTCTAAAATATTTTAGTGCTCTTTATTTTGCTGCGTGCATTGAATTTTGACAGAATTTTTCACTCTCACTAAACATGACTCACATGACTGCATTGGAGTGTCATGCAAAAGCAACTCATCAGTTTTTATGTATCTGCAAAAAAAAAAAATTATTTCTAGGGCTGATGGAACAAGGTAAGGAGTGAGGGAATCAATTTTTCTAATTGCCAGCTGCAGAAAAGCATGAAAGTCAGTGGGAGCAGAATCTTCCACAGGGTCCTCTATCAGCTGAGTGTAAGAGACCTTGTGGAGCAGGTCAGAGCAGTGCCCTGTGAGCAAGCTCTCTGAGATGGGTAACATGAGAAGGGATAAATTAGGCTCTGCCTGGGCTTAAGTGTGAATTTATGGGAAAGTCCCTCTCCAAAAGTTTCAGGAGCAAATTTCAATGCCTAGGGGCTAGAAGCAAGAGGAACTTCATTTGGCATTTATGAATTGCAGAGAGTGGCAATCCTTAAACAAACAATGACAAAGGGAATAAATATTTCTAAACCTCACAGAGGGGGTGATCTAAAAACAGCACAGCTGCAGATTAAGAGTGATGACCAGCATGTTAAAGACTAAACAGCTGTAGGATCACTTTTATTCTTTTTTTTAATTATTATTTTGTAAACATGCAGGCAGATCTCTGACTAATCAGAAAGAAGAGAGTTGCAGTCTGTGTTGTTCTGAACAGGAAACCAAGTTGTATGCATGCATGAAAACGAGACAGAAAGCAGCCAGACAGGAATTTCTGAGTAGGTGAGGTGAAAGGTGAGAGCCATTTCTGTTAGATTTGATGATTCTAGAATATCAGAGATAGTTTTGAGATTCCCTTTTCTAACAGAGGATGAGCTGTGGCTATCAAATTTCTGTCACTTTAGTCTATTGTGGTACAAACACAGCTTATAGAGTTTTAAAGATCAGCAAAATAAAACCATATAAAATGTTCTTTTCAGGCTGGAAGCCACAGTGTTATGGTATCCTTCACAAATCAAAGATTTTTCAGTGACAAACCTTTTAGATATTGAGAACCAAAAAAGTATAAGGCACTTGTAAGTGGGGACACAGTTATTATGAAGCAGATTGCATTCATAACTCACAAATTAGCAATCTAGCACCTGTATTTTCATTAATTGCTTCCATTGAATTAAGTACTTTCCTTTACAGGTATTCTTGGTATTTCGTAAGCTTTTTATGAGAAACAGGTGATGTTTAGATGAAGGTGATATAACCCTTCCAGTAGGTTTTGGCAGATGAGTTTTAGGTTTTTTTGGAAGCAAGCTAAGGAGTTGAGTTGGCAAGTAAAATGAATGTCTGCCTCCCAGTTCACAGGCCTGTGTGAATGGTGTTTGCTGTTGCCTCATTGTAGTGGTTTCATGTTGCACATCCCCTTATTCCTATCTCAGTTCAGGCTGGCTCTGGGTTTTGAGGTTTAAATAAGTACAGGTGCTCTGCAGAGCAAAATTTATTGCTCTCAACAAAGGAGTGCTCTGGGATCCTCCTCGATCTCTAACAGCTGCATTCTTTCAAGCTTGGTAATGTATTTAGAGATAATGAAAGTAACTAGCTCATTGTGTTGGTATGAGCCAGGTGTAACATAAATAGGCATTGTGCAAACATATCCAGACTACCAAGGCAAACTATTTCAGGTTGATCCTGGCCTCCTGTAAACACAGATGGCTAACTGAGGGGAAAGTCTTTGTCTGAAAGCTTGCCACTGTTATCTGTAGCTCTGGCACCTGGAGATCTTCCCAAGGAGTAAAATGCACGACTGCTTCCAGAGCAGGATCCCTGCCATACTGCCTTGACAGAGTAAATACTGATCTGTTGATTAAACCCGTAAAAACAATTCTGTTTAGAACTGTTTAGGCTGAAGATCCAGCAAACCATTGGAAGAGACCAGCTTCCAAATGATGTACATATAGTGTCCCCTTCCTAAACCTGGAGTTCTCCAGTAACGTGGAAAGAGAGTGTGGGAGGGGATCAAAATGCTGACATTTCATGCATTTGTGACCAGCAGGCAGATTGAAGAGCTTTCTGGAGGGGAATCACAAGCATGCTGGTACCTATGAGTGAGTTAGCTGATAGCTGTACTGCTTAAAAACGTGATTGATACCAAGCCTTTAGAATTAACATTAGCCCCAGGCAAAGAAGCATGTTGGAACATTGGCTCCACTTCCCTTTGGTCTCATTGCTAACCCATCCTCTTGTTATCAGGGCCTGGATGTGAGGAATACCTGAAGCTGTAATATGAAGACCTGATGAGCATGTAAAACTGGGTGAAGGGGAATTACTGGAAATCCAAGACCCCTCCCTGCATTTACACAGCAAACACCTTTATAACTGATGTGTGTATTTATGTGGTTTTACTTGTTACAAATCTATAGTAAATAATGCCTTGGCAGGTCAAACATTTAAGGTACAATGAGTCATTCTCAATATTAAATGAGAAGCCTTGATCCCAGAATTTTTTATTAAGGTAAATCAGTGTTTTAAATGCATATCTCAAAGTGCTTGTTAAAGTAAATGCCTGTGGTATGACAGGGCTGGAAGGATGAAAGAGGAAATTCACTGTGCTTTCAAACTGGAGCATACATTGCCTGCTCCAACTTCAGGTTTTATTGCAAGTGCTCTAGTTTTACCCAAGTGGACAGCAGCTTGGCAGAAATTTTCCATAGCACCTTCTTTTTATGTATATTTATCAGCAGTAAACTCAAAAACTACTGAAATGAAACCTGTCAGTGGGACTGTGGTGTAAATCTCTCTCTGTGCCCAACCCACAAAATGTTATTAGTCAGCTGTTGCCCAGCCAGAAAGTGTTAGCTCCTGGGTTTGGGTTGTGGTAGCTCATGTGTTCAGCTTGAGAGGCTCCAAGTTCAACACGTGGAGTGCCAGCCAACATGACTGTTCTGTCAGAAACAAAAGGTGTGTGCACAGTCACCTCCTGCCTCTGAAGAAAAGGTCAGTGTGTCCAGGGAAAGGAGAATGCAACAGACTTACACCTTTTAGCCATTGTGTCTTCCCTCCAGCTTTTATCAAGACAAAGTGGATACCATCTCAGCAAAGAACCTGTCAAGCACTTCCTTTAATTCATTCTATGTCTGCTGCCATAACATTTTCAACTCCATGTTTTCAGCATAGAATCATTGAATAGTTTGGTTTGCAGGGAATCTTTAGTCCAACCCTCCTGCAATGAGCAGAGACATACTCAATCAGATCTAGTTAGCTCAGAGCCCTGTCCAACCTGACCTTGAATATTTCCAGGGATGGAGCACCAACAACCTCTTTGGGCAACCTGTTCCAGTGTTTCCTCACTCTCATTGTAAATATTTCTACCTTATGTTTGTCTAAATCTACCTTCTTTTAGTTTAAAACCATTACCCATTGTCCTATCACACGAAGCCCTGCTCAAAATAACCCCCCTTTACTGCTGTACTGAAAGGCAGTAAGGTCTTCTGAAGCCTTTTCTTCTTCAACCTCAACTTTACTCACAGGAAAAGGTGTTTCAGTCCTCTGGTCATTTCTGTGGCCCTCCTTTGGACTGGCTCTAACAAGGTTGGTGAAAAAGCAGCAGATTTCATCTAGAAAGATAAATGTGATAATGTTGGAAGAGGTAAAGATCAACCACCACCAAACATTATGGCCCCAATCCCAAAGCACCAAGGTAAACTTGCAGAGCTTAGTACAACAGCTGTCAAAAAAACATCAGAAGTCACAATGTATTTCCACAGTTGTTTCTTTGAGATCCAAAATATCTTTAGAGTTATATTGCACTGCAGAAAACTGCTTTGTTCTTGTAGAACAGATTCAGGAATGGATTGGATGTGACAGAAACTTCAGCTGAGTTCTTTTTTCATTATTACTTACTGGCCAACCATACGAGTATTTGTATTATTGTTGATCAAATGTTAGAGCTTGGGGAACAAGCGTCAGTCTTAGTTGATCATTAGCTCAACATGATTCTTTCTTTCTTGGGTTTATGAAGGGAACTGCAAGTAAGTGGCCTAGGAAGTAGCCCTCTGTAAAAGGGGTTGGGTAGGAGATAAAGGATAGTGGATTATAACCAGTGGTGATTAGGGGCTTTTTTTAATCAACAGGGTAAAAAAAAAAATTCATAATTTAAACAAAAGAAAATCAATGTTTTAAAAAACATTGCCCTAACACAAGAGTGTGTGACAATTGAGAGTAGAAATGCCCTGGGCCACAGAAGTCTGCTTTCCTGTTTCAGCTACAGGAAATAAAAAAAGAAAGCAGTTGCCAGTTCTTGCACAGTTGCCAGTGCAAGAACTAACTCCAGATTTGAAAGCCTTCCTGTTGAGAAATACTCCTTTCATAAGCATGAAAATGTTGTCTTCATAATTGTCTTCATAATTACAATCAAGCTTCCACCTAATTATTTCTTATTAAAGTTTAGAAAATTTAGCAACCTTCTACAGAAATGGTAATATCAGATATGTTATTTTATATGCTATGTAAGTGTAATATGAGCTGTTTTTCCATTTTTTTCAAAATCAGTCATCACAACTTCTGTGTAATTCCCACAGATTCTCTCAAGCTAGAGAATATATATATATGTTCATGTATCCAGTCCTTCTGCTCTGCAAGCTGTACAGTTTTAATTCATCTATTAGTGTAGAATCCAGAAATAATATTTTGCTAAGCCAACTCATTTTCTTTTATTTTTAAATATTTTTTCTCTTTCTGGTCTTTTTTTCCCTCCTCCCCTTCTCTGCTCCAAACTGTGTGCCATTCAGCATGAAATTTCCTGGAGGCAGGGCAGCACTGTAGCCCATTGCAACTCTTCCACGTGTTCCATAGAACATGAAAAAGTTGTGCTGTCAAAACCAGGTTCCCACCTGTTGCCTTTGGAAATGCTGTTTTGTTTTTGTCTGGGAAGAGAGGCAGGAGCCCTCTTTGATATTTCTTAGGGAAATAGCAATTTGCACAGTGTGTACAGCTCATGCCTCTGAGTTCCCATGTTTGTGGACTCCTGAGTTTCACATTGTAACTGTTGGCACTCAGCTTTAAAGTGATGAAAGACTGAGGAAGCACACAGAGGTGTGATAGAAATGGGAAGAGAGAGCTTGCCAAACCCTGAAGCATTTTGCACAGTTAAAAAGCCAATAGTGTCCTTTTGCTCTTGGCTCCTGTGCTTAGCTCCAGCTGCCCAATAGATGTAAGAATAAGCTCGTTTTCATTGAAAACATATTTGAATTGAACTAAGAGTCTTCTCTGCTCTTGCTGTTGGAGCAGTCCTTACAGTATGTATTGCAGGGACCACAGCATATCCTCAGCATGAACTTCAAGAGAAATTTGAATGTAAGACATGAGTACAGCAAGATGGATATACTTGTACTGCTTTTAGACCTGGATTTCAGGACAGTCAGGTTAAAATTTCTTATGATCTCTTGAAGAATGATTATTTAAAATGTGACTCTCTCTCCTGTTTGAATGGAAGCAATGTGCTTGCTTTGGTGTGAAGATGAGCAGGTAACTCATTTCCTGCCATGTGTCCTCCTGCACTGTCTAAACACTAAAACATGTCCTTCAGCTATTAATTCCCCTTATGCTGTTATTTGTGATCACAGTATGGTTTTCACTGTGCTAGTCAGATCCTGAGATTTGGACTTGAGAGGTGAAGTGGTTGGAGTGGTGTGATCTCTCCCTGAGTTGTGCAGGACACCTGGCACCAGGTGTAGTCACAGTGCCCTTCTGTGGGAGGTGTTATGTGCATTCTGAAATTCAGTGTCCAGAGAAGAGCTGAAAAAGTTAAATGTGAAGGCCTACTCAGTGTTTTAGTGGCTAAGATCACTTAGTACTCCTGATACCATATATATATAATTTCTGTTCTTGTTGATCATAAGTACTTTTCAGTCTGTTGAGAAGCAGCTTTTTGCATGTGCTTGATCATATGTACAATATCATGAAGTCCCTATGTTCAGACCAGTATAAGGTCACATTTGTACTTCACCATTGATTACAGGGTTAGGAATATTGCAACAGCCCCACTAAAGACCAGAGCAAGCACATTTTTCCTGAGGGAGTAGACTTCTGAAAGCAGCAGTTAGATTCTTCAGGACATAACTTCTACCTCAGAAGAGCTATAGACTCCTTTGCTGCCTCTAATACCAGACCTAATTATGTACTACTGTACTTAATGATGCATTACTGTGTTGGGTAGGGAAGGTATTGCATTCCCTGTTGTGGAGCTTGACACAGTTTATATTGACTAGTAGTATTATTATTTTCAGCCAAGTAAGGGAGTACTTATTTCCACACTGATGCAGTGGTATCTGAAATCAGATTCTGAATCTCTCTTCTTAATCACATAATGTTCTAATTCCTTTTTTTGTTGATACAGCTTTAAGTGAGTGCTTTGATTTTTAGTCAAAGCCCAGGTAGAGCTTGAAGCAGTACAGGACTGATTTCCTTTTCCATCTTCTTTTCTTGAAACAAAGATTAATCCATGGCTGAAGCATTAGACTGAGGGGAAGACAAAATGTAACACAGGATTGTTTGTGCTGTGGAGTGCATATTGTTGCCAACTATGGGTTATGTAGGGCAGAACAATCATGTGAAGTTGGAATTCAGGCCTCAGTGAGAGCCTGTGTGAGCCAGTGGGTGGTGTTCAAGGTTCTTTGCTGTGCACAGGTGTAGTCAGGTGCACATCCATCAGTGGGAAACTCTTCAATGCTTTTACATTATTGTGATTATAGTCAGGCTTAAAAAGCCAAAGGTAGATTGTCCAAAATTTCTAACATAACATCATAGTAACTAAACAAAAACAAAAACAAAAACAAAAACAAACCAAAACAAAAAACACACAAAAAAAAAGCGCAGAACAAATTGCTGTTTCTCTAGTGGCTCTCACCTTGAGTCTCTGAGTTGTGTTCAACGTGTAGGTTCTTTTACTGAGAACTGAAGGACCAATTTTAGTATCATCACTGTGTCCAAGAGGCTCCAGCAATATCTGAAAGTGCAGGAGTGAATGACAGAACTAACTAAACACTTAACTTATTAATGCTGCCTGTTGACGGTTATGCCCTCCAGGTCTCCACTCCACAGTGACAAAGAGCTTTTTTCCTACCATCTTTTAGCAGTCAGCAATCTTCAGCCACACAGGTTTTATTTCTCTTAAACACCAGACTTAGCAATAGCAAGATGGTCCTCCTGGTTCTTAATCAAGTGGGCACAGCATGAGAGGAATCCTGTGTCTGTAGAGCTCTGGAGAGCCTTTGCTATCATAGTAATGGTTCTTAACTTCCTGAAGTTGCCTGCTTTCAGCTAAGGAGGCCTCTTGTGAAAATATCTCAGTTCTGATATTTATAGGCAAAGTATCATGTGTGTCAGGAACTACAGATTTTTTATAAATACATGAATATGTTGGAATCTGTGACTCCTGCAACAACTATGACAAAATGCAGGCTGAAATCTAATTTATGCTTGCTTTACAATCTACAACTTCCTCAGTCTTGATTTTTTTTTTTTGGTGCTGTGCAAACCAGAAATCTCCCAGCACCTAATTACAAATGTTCAAGGAGAGGTTCATGTTATTTTACTGACAGTAAATAGTGACAGGCCAAAGTGATGTCTGCTCTCCTCCTGCACCAACTGTTTGACCCACAGTCAAGCAGTTTTCTTACTCAGTGTAAAAAGAAGACACTTTAGTCTCATGTTCCCCATGCTCACTTGGAGCTGTCAAATTGATCCTACCCTTTCATCTTTCCAGTGCAGTGTGACAACATAGCTTAAAAGTGTCAAAGGTTGTAGCTTTTTTTAAGAGTATCTGTTTTCATCTCTCAAAAGGTTATTTAAAAAACTAATAACAACCTTGAGAATAGATAGAAAGGGAGCACCTGTACAAAAGCAATCTCTGTAAAAACAATAACAAAACCCACCAACATTTGTGTGATCCAGGATAGGGTGGGAGGGGAAGTGAAAAGATGCAAATTCTCCCTCTCAAATGGTTTTTTCCTATCTTTTTCTAAGTGAGAGGTTTCTGTTTCTGCAGCCATGGCAGATGGGAAAAAATGGATTAGAGTGAGATATCACATTGCAGAAAATTAGTGCTGCAGTTGTCTCTGTACACAGACAGAAGCTTGGGCCTGAGTCATGCCAAGTCTGGCTTCTCACCCAAAGGATTGTATGTCACTGCACATGTCCATGCCAGTCTTTAACGCACTTGGCAGTGAGATCTAGAGTTTGGATTCTCACACATTACTGAGAGGCTTAAACCCGTGTCATTCATGACTACAAATATATTTAGGAACTTTCTGCAGTCAGGAACACTTGAGGAGAAGTATCTGTCTGCTTGACTGTTGGGCTTTACAATGATTCTGCTAATACTGGGTACTCCTGTTGTTTGGCTTCAAGCAGTGAACTGAAAGCATGCCCTATAATGAATAAAACTTAGCTGGAAAGAATTCTTTTGTTCTTACATGGGTTTGCTGTCATCTCCTGAAATTTTATTCATTTCCTTTTGGAAATGTCTACAACAATCAAAGCTTGATATGGTTGCCAGCCATTTGGTTTAAATAACCAGCTGTATTGATTTACAGAGATGCTGGGCCCTGTGCCAGCTTTTTCTTTGCATTACTGGAGAGTCTGAAAGGTCCCTGACATGGTGTGCCCTTGGCTAAGCTCTCTCCTGTCTGCTACATCCTACTGTACTCAGTTTCTTTCTACATGTGAAAGAGGACTGGACAGTAATAATATAACAATTTATGGTGTGGAAACTGGAAGTAGCCAGCTAGCTCTTGGCTTGGTTCTTTTCATCCCAAACCCACATGTTTCTCAGCCCCTCTGGGAATCCCAGCATTTCCTTTTAAGCTGCTTTAAACATGATTCTGCTTCTCAGTCTCTGCTTTTTATATTTTAGAAAGAAATTCCCTGGAAAATGGCTTTCTTGGAGACATTTCCTTTCAGAGACTGTACTAAAGCAGAAAATATAAGTAGAATGGAAGGCATTGACTAAAGGACATTTGTCCTTTAACAGGCTATTTTAACACAGGGAGTAGTATAGCTAAGGCAAAATAGGGTTGTAAAATCAATTTTAAAAGCTGGCTGAATACCTAAGCTGTGGTTTTTGAGTTAACTTTGTACTGCCATGGCAGCAGTGCTACCAAGCTAGCTCAGATGTGTTTGTGGGAATGATGGCAGCATAGCCCAGTCTTCCTCTCTGCCAGGGAGGCAGTGTCCTCTCTGTGCATCAAACAAGGCATCCCAGGAAATGGCCTGATAATCTCTGAGGCCCCTTGGCTCTTTAAAGCATGGTCAGTGGGGAATAAGCCATCTGGTTTTAAACTTAGATGGCCACCAAAAAGGTCTGTGAGTGCTGCTATGAAAGATCTAGATTTTAATGTCTTGTGTTTGTTGAGACTCAGAATGACTAAAGGCAGAAAGTACCAGCTGTTCAATTTAGTGGCAAATGCCTCTTTAGGAAAGTAATGTGGCTTGTGAGAAATGCTGGGATACAAATGTGATCAGAATTTAGAACTTTCAGTAAATTCAGACTAACATAAAAACAGGTAGGAAAAAGAAATGTAAGAATCTTTATTCCAGTGGCTTGTGATCAGCAGATAGAATTCATCTCAGATTGCTGGGTTTTGTGATTAGTTGATATGGCACTTTGAACTTTTTTCACCTTGCTCTTCTGGACTTTGTTCTTATCAGACTTTTCAGGTGTGCAGGCCCAGGCAGTCTGCAGAAACTTGCAGTGTCTCCAGAAGAAGCAGTGGTTAAAGCAGCAGCTCCCTTTGGGGTTCTGTCAGTTCATCCAGAAGTTGATTATTGGAGGTAGACTGTGCTGTCTTCCAGTGGAAACCCTGAGTCCAGTAGACATGGTGGCCTGTTTTCAAGTTTCTTCTGACACCAAACTGATTATTAGAAAAAGAAGGGAGTTGCTCTGCTAGCCCTGAAACTTTTTCAGGGTCTAGATCAGCATTCCCTGGCTTCTTGTTCTTGAATCACTGCAGATTTATCCATACTTGGAAGAGCAGGATGTGTCAGTCCTTTGCAGTTGTGTTCTAGGCCTTACTTATGTCTCTTCCTCTTAAAATGTGGAGCAAGACATTGAATCCATCTGTTGGTGCTGCAGCCTTGAGGTGTTTTGTTTTTTCAGCTCTGGATTTGTACAGATTTTGTTTCAGTGTCTGGGTTGTGTACATGTCAATTTTGCTTTCTGCCTTGCACGTACATCTCGTGAGGAAGATGGCCAGTAGGCCTCATGTATATGTTACATAGTGCTAAAGGAGCTTTCTGGTTGATCTGATAAACAGCACATTCCTTAGACAACAGCAAGGGCCTGCAGGGAACTCTTTGACATCCCTGACCTCTGGTGAGGTGTTGCAGAGCAAGCTAAGGTCATTCCAGAGGTTATGTTTTGATCTTCTGTTTCTTTAGGTCAGCATTAAGTGGAGGGGATTAAGGGATTTATCACAGTCTATGGGAGGGCTCCACTGCTGGCAATAGCCTCGAAAAGAATGTTTGTCATTCCCACTGCCTGCTGTGGGAAACTCATAGAATCACTGCATCAAGTGCTGGGATTTCTAGAGAGTCTTATGCAAGAAAGAGCCTGAGGCAAGATACAGCTTTCTTACCTAGCTGAGACATTTCTACAGCAGATGCTGTTTTACATTGATTTATCCTACAATCTTAACTCTAGATTTAGGCAGGGGGAGGAGGGTGGGAAGAAAAGTAAGCATTTTGTCCCAAGTCTTTCTCTTGGTTTTGCTCATATTAAATTTAATGTATATCTGTTTAGATCAAAATACTTAGAAGAAAAGTTGCTTGCCTTACAATTTGCTATTTGTCCCAAACCCTGTGTTGATTGACTGGCTCATGCATTCATATGCTTAAGACATTTTACTCAACCTACTGTTGTTAAAAAGTGACATCCCAAGTGTAGGTTTAGCTTGAGGGAGATCAGTGCAGTGCAGACAGGGGATTCTCTTGGGGCAAGCTGCAAGTCCCAGCTCTGGCACTGTTCACTTGGTGCTGTCATCTGGGTGTGAAACCTCCCGCTCCCTCTTTTGTCATTCAGCCTGTGCTGTGCCAAGGATGCACCCACACAGAGTGAGGCAATGTGGCCACAGGAAGGCTGCACTCCTCCACCTACACTAGGGGTGCTGAGAAACACGGTTTATTAGCTGGTGTGGCTCAGGACAATGCAAGTTTTTCCACTTCCAAAACCTGAACTGGCTTTTGTTTTCATAGAGCAGTGTATCACACAGTCCATAGCCAAAAGGAACTGGAGGTTGAACCTTTTAACAATTCTATCAGGATTTTAAATGTACACATTTTTGTAGCTTCTAGTTTGAATATGATACCCAGTTATTTTATAGAGATATCCATGCCTGGAGGTCTCCAAGTGCTTTCAGATTTTTAGCAAAATTCTCTATTATTGTATCCTTTATCTGTCATCTTCCTTCTGCTTGACTTAACCTGTAATGTCTCCCAGTGGTGACAGTACTGCAGTCAATATCAAAGCAAAGAACTCTTCATTGTCTGTGCTCCCCACTATACTTACATATTCCAAGTATGATCAGAAATCTTCTGAATTAGTTCTGCCTGCCAAAGTCTGTCGTTAAAGACAACAACAGTATGGCATAAAAATCTCTGAATCCCAAAACAGAATTTGCATGTGAATACTTGATGAAGAGAAAGGTTCTGATTAGG
Organism: Alaudala cheleensis; assembly: GCA_013398995.1. NCBI lineage: Eukaryota > Metazoa > Chordata > Aves > Passeriformes > Alaudidae > Alaudala > Alaudala cheleensis. The sequence goes on from VWYE01016859.1 coordinate 294,921, forward strand.
TTTTTAACATATTGTGACTTCCTGATTTTGTATCTTGTATTACTCAAACATCAGTTAAAAATAGCTATCTGTCACAAAATCCCAGTGATGTTTCAAGAAATTAATTGTATTACTTGAAAACATGGTACACCCCCAGAACAACCAAAAGGAAACATGTTTGTATTGCAAGACACAGACAGTGGAACTTGTCTGGTTCACAGATGGGAGGGTCCTTCTTGCCTTTTCATTGCTAATTGGGTTACAGAACTGGTTTCTTACATCATGCACTTATAATAAGATAATCTAATTATGAATAATTCTGTTCACCAGACAGTTTTCCTGTGGAAATAATCTAATTGAAGTTTCTCAAAAATTTATCACCTTAAATGCATCCTATACTTGATTTACTAGGACTTCTTCGTTAGTGTTTCTTTCCTGGGTTTCTCTCTCTTACCCTTGATGATTGTTCCAGAAGAATAATCTTTCACTGTTTTAATGTCCTCCCATTGTGAAGACCTATCACTTTAAAGCACAAGTATTTGAAAGATTACCTGTATTTAAAAAAAAAAAGAAAAGGTAAGAATGAAGGCTTGAAGGTGTTATTAGAAGCCCATGCTGCTCCCCATCACTGCAGAATGTGAACATATTCCATGTAAAATAGCAAGGCCATTGTGGAGTATCCATGACCTTCAGAATGTGTTCTGTCTCATTTTTTCACATAATTATACATGGGAAATAAAATTGATGTAATAAATTGCTGGCTTTTGCAGATGCATGATTATTGTATTGTGTTCTTGCCTTTTATAAAAACAGCACTGCACCTACTGGCACGATGTGATCCAAGAGTACTGTTCCATAATTGTTGTTTCTTTCCACATCTCCAAGGAAATCTGCAGGTGGCTGTTGCAGAAAACACAGCCCTTACTGAGCATTCCCACATCTGCTCCAGCATTGCAGCAGTGGAAGTGTGAAGTGTGGGATCAGATCACTCTGTGTTCTCAGATCGATGGATGGCACCACCTCCACAGGTTTGCCTTCCTATTTTCTTTTTCTTTTCTTTTTAAATTTCCCTCTCTCTCATTATTTCAAAATGAAGCCACATGAAACCTGCCCCCAAAAATCCATCTGCTAACCAGAGCTGTTAAATGCTGGTGCCAGAGAAATGAGTCTGGCCTGGCTGGACTAATTAAGTTGGCCAAGGCACTTGAGACAAGCTCAAAGAGTCACAGTGGGAAAGGGAGAGAGAAACACCAATTTCTTATATGCAAGTATTAAAGGAAACCAGCTGCTCCAAAACACCCTGGGTTAGTGAATGTCTCCACAGGCAGTCTGCTAAGGGAGTAGTATCTGGAGCTTAGTAAAGCTGACTTTTTAAAAACCAATACTTGAAAAACAGAAGGATCCATTTTAATTTTTTTTTAATTAACTCCCCCTTTGTAGTCATTTGCTTTCACCCTAGCTTCTAACAAATTATACTTTTGGCTTCTGCAAACTTTTTTGCAAGACTTAGGGGTTAAAGGGTATATGGGACCAACCTAAAAAGGGCCCGACACAAGTAACTTTACCCTCAGGGTAAGAGCTATGTGCTAAAGCCCTCTTCTGTTTTCAAACAGCACTGGACTGCTTCATCTCCAGAGTTTTTACTCTTGCTGCTGATTCTGCATGCTTTGTTGACTATGCTGCACCACTTCCACCTTAATGTTTTTTCTGGGTTTTTAGACAAAAAGACAGAAATAACAATGGTTTGAAAATGGAACCAATAGCAAATATGAAGCCAAAAGTCCCACGTCTTCCTTGGCACGTCATTACTGAAGGATCTAAGAGATCCATGTTTCATGTCTTGTCCAGTATCTCTTATACCATAAGCTAGCCACTAATTTTTGCAAGTGCTGATGAATCTTATCTCCTAGCTGAAGTGCAGTGTGAGTAACTCTATTCTACCTAAAATTGCTCTGCAGTTTCATTTGAATGTGTTCTTGACTTCCCACATGTGGCACATGAATTGCCAAATGCCAAGTGCCAACTCTTAGCTCTGTTTCAGATGTGCAAACTCTGAGAAAGAGGAGAGGGACTCTTTGTGCCTATAAAATTAGTTGTTAGTGATGTTCCCTATGGCTGTTCATAGAGTCCAATGCACATCTTCATTGCATTGAGAAAGGAATACAGTGGGGAGTATCCAGCTGAGGTTTGTTATGTGATCAATCGTAATGAGGAGCTCACAGTCTTTTCAGAATTAGTCCTACAGCTGAGCTTGGTATTGTCAAGTCCTCACAAAGAAAAATGGCTTCTCACCTTTTTCCTTCTTTTTTGTTTTTTTCTTGCTACTGCATCAAAAAAGGGTGCAAAGGAAAAAGGAATTATTAGCATTTCAATATTATGCTTTTCTGTATCTGGGTAAAGTCTTCAACTAAATAAGATTCATGAAAGCAAGGTAAGGGGTAAACAGGGCTTCCAGAAGATATTTGCCAGCAACTGCTTCACTGTTTTCTTATTTAGGAGACCTGAGTGTGAGTCCCATCTCTCAGGAGATTTTCTACAGTAGGTAAGTGGCTTTAATTTTCTGCATCTCAGCTCCTCAGTACAGTAAGGCTGAGAGCATTGCCTTGCTAGAGCTTGCTGTAGTGAATACCAGCTCACCCTGTTTTCAAGGGGATATCCACTGGCTGGGAATCATTGCAGCACTGGTGCTCCTCTTTTTTTTCTGCTGAGAATGTTGGACTGTGGTTCTAGCAAATGCTATTCCAGACTTTACCCATTCTTTACTTCTCTAGTCAGAGACTGTAAGAAAGGGAGAGACCCAAGCCAGTGTGGTGGTTCTTTTTCAAAGAGCTGGTGAAAGAGTTAGCATTTTGGGCAAAGAGTGAGGGGCTTGGGGCTTTTGCTTGCTATTTCTCTTACTGCACAGAAAATGCTGCAAATTCTTTGTACATGTATGCACAGTGGGAGAGCTTGCCCAACTGAGATCCAAACACAAATGAAACAGAACTCCAGAAAAGTTCAAAGTTGACACAATCCAAGTTCTTGCTGCTAGGGGAAAAAAAAGCTCTTCTACTTTTCCTTTATTAAAACAAACAAATAAAAATCCCAAACAAACAGTAAAAAACCAAAACAACTCCCACCCCACTCATCTTCCTTTTAAATTGCATGCACTTAAATCAGCACACTGCTCTTGGAGATGGAAGAGAGAGAATTCTATTCCCAAAGCCTGTTTTTAATCATCAGATGATTTTTTGAGAAAACCTCCGAACATTCAGCACTTGTGGTCAGTTTTCCCTGCCCAAAAAAAGAGTGGTTTTTGCAGACATTCCATAAACACAGGAAGCTTTGACTGTGTCTCTAACAGATAGGGAAGCAGAAAAGTAACATACACACAGTATAAAGGCAAAAGCTAAACTTGCCATGATAGCTCAGAGGAATGTAGTGCAGAAGTCTGACTCTATAGCCAGATGTTTCAAACAGAATATCCAAAAATTCTGACATAACCTGCCTATGTTTTAGATTTCTTTTTAATTATTGATTTTCCTTCCTGAAGCATGGCACTCTATTCCCTTTGAGTCTCTGGTTTGATTTTGTTTCTTTGAAGGGGTAAGAGGGGCAGCATAAAGGGCTAAAAATCTGCTGTGAAGAATTCCTGTGGTGTTTAGCTTCCTGATCATCTCATAACTGGTTTTAATTTTTATCTGCAAAAATATTAGCCTCAATTTTATCTGCTGCAGGAAGTTTCATGGGTTCATGTTTTATCCAAGTTTTCATCCTTTTTAAATTTTTTGTTTTCTAGCTCCTTACTGAGTGTTTAGTTTTTCTTCTAAAGAGTAGCTAAAAAGAAATTCCTGATTATCTTTTTCTGCACCATTTGTTATTTTTATATAACCTAATTGTTGTTAGTTTCCTTTATAAAAGAGACATTAAAGTTCCTTTCATCCATGGGATTTTTTAAGAGAAGTCTTTACTTTTCTAATTCCCTCACCAGTCTTTCTCCTCAGCTTTGCTTTTGCCCAGGTGCTCACCACAACTGAAGCCACAAATACAGGTGTAGGTATCCCTTTCCCTTTTAAATAGCCTTTTAATATTGTAGTTATTTTCTTTTCCACATGAGTGTTAACCTTTCTAACCTCATCACCCCAATGAACAGAGATTTTAACAGGACTGTCAGCAGTTAGCCACCTGAGCAGCTAGTTATTAGCAAGTGAAATTCAGAACACTTTTCCCAAAGTACATTACTTCTTTCTGAAAAGTAAAGAATTTACCTGATGTTAGTCTATCCAGTTTTTTTATTTCTGCCCAGCTAAAACTACAGGAGAGAACCTTTAACTGAGACATCCCTAACAGTTTATGATGATTTATGTGAATAAATTGTCATTGTTAGAACAGCTGAATCCAAGGGCTTTTAATCATTCTGAATTTAGGATTATGAATCAGAATAATGTCATGGTTTTTTAGAATCAATATTCTTTGACAACCTTCCTAATTTTTAATTGGTTTTCTAAAATTCTATGTTAATATTATTTCTTCCTTCACAAATCCTGTCATTGTCAGCCTGTTTGTCCACAGAAACCCTGTTCCAGAAGGTTTTGTTCTGTGGAAACATTTGATACAAAAAAAATCAATCAAATGAGACAAAACAACCTCCCAAGATTTTGAAATCTTCAGCATCATGAAAAAAAAATACCAAGTATCTTTTGTGATATTATAGAATATTGGTGGTATTAAAATAGCAATGGAAAAGAAGAAAAAATAGTTTTAGTTTTAGTAATGTGTATTCCTCCAGATGTTTCAGATTTCCATTGCACTCTTCTGTGGTAAATTCCTCTGTGAAAAGTTTAGTTACCATTTCATCAAGAAAGGGCTCCTTCATTTTTGGTGTGGTTTTGTTTTACCCCAACAGCTCTGTGTTAACAAAGACAAGTTAAAATATTATATGTTCTCTTGCACTCTACAATTAAGATTTATAACATCTAAAATACTGTGTTCAGAAAATATCCCCAATAACATATCATTATTTGGTTTATGCTGAAAGCTGTTTCATTTCTCTTTTAGCATCCCAGTTAGTTTCCAGTTAAAATCTGCTTTTGTTGTATCCCTGCTCCATCCTTCCACTCTCTCAAATCAACTCAGTCTGAAACCTGGAAATTCCTGTCCCGTGACTAATGGACACTGCTGCAGCTCCTCCCTGCAAGCTCTGGTCCCTGCTCCTTTGGGTGTGCTTTGAAACTGGTCAATAATAAGGAATAAAGGACTCCTGGCCCTACACACTGCTTTATTAAGCTTGCTGGCATGGTAGTTTGGCACTGCCCATTTCCAACCTTAAGCCAGATATGATACAGAAATACTGTATTTTACAATAGTGTAAAAATACTGTATTTTACACTACAGGCACTGTACTCAAGTGGCAATATAGTGCATAATTTGCAAATGTTAAAGTGGTTCAAATTATGTACACCAAAACCTCATCTAAAAGAGAACTCTGAATCAGCTGTTCCTAAAAAACTGTGAGCAGCCTTGGAGAATTTCCTGCAGATAACCAAATGTCTGACCCCACCAGGTAAAGGCTAAAAGTTATTTACTTTGGGTTTTTTAAATTGAAAGCATGCAGTGTCTATGCATCCTTTATTCTGCTGAATCATTTGTTTTCAGCAGTGTTTTTGGCTGGTTCATCCATCACAAGCTTCTATGGGAGATGTGGGCAACCCCTGATTGGATCACATGCAGATTTTCAAAGGCAGAAATGCAGAAGTGAGTGCCCCTTTTCACTGGGGGCAGCTGCTGCCCAGTGTAACAGGATGTCTGTGCCACCAGTGTCCCTGAACCCAAGAGGTTTTCACCCAGTCCTGTGGTTGCATATGTAGAGCTTGGGATTCTAAGGACTAAGAGTGCCCATGTTGGTGTTACAGACAGATACTGTATCTTTTTCTTGAAAATCAATGAGGTTTCAGCTGATCAAAATTAATTTGTTCTGTGGTCAGTGGGATTTTTGTTTTTCTGTGTATTGATTAGGCAGGGATAATTAAATACAAGATTCTAGCAACTTTGTGGAAGTAAAGCACTGAAGGACTGTTATGAATAACTATTGCAGCTGTCAACATTTCTATGCTGTTTTGAGGGGATTAATATGCAACCACAAAAATTTGTTCCAGGCAGACGCTTGGCATTAAAAGATGCACTCCAGGATTTTTTTTTCCCCTTATGTTTGAATTTAATCCATCAAGCCATTTTTAAGTAGGAAAAAGACTTTGTTTTTGAAAGCTGAGATTCCTGGCATAGTTCTGGTTTCAGAGGGAATATTTAGGGAATGAACAAGGGCCACAGGACTCTGCCTCCTATTTTGCCCTATTCTGCCTCTCTTCATTAAATGTGTTTCAAGTTATTTTCTTGTGCTCTATCACAGCCCATGATAGGGACAGATTAAAGCGTAGTTCTGGGTTTGTTCTTCCTCATTTTTCTCTTCCACTCAATAAAACCCTGTGACTGCTTATGCCTATTGATTCTCAGTATCAGTTGAAGGCTTCTTTGGGAACTTCTGGAAAATCTCATCTTGGTTATGTATTCTGTACTCAGTGACTGCTTCCTAGGTCCTCATGTAAAATAAATTAAGCACCCCATAATGTCCTGAAAGTTGTCATCTTTCCCCAGTCATCATAACTGTCTTCCAACAGACAGATTTTCAGCTATTTCTAGAGTAAATGATTTATTGTGAAGACAGGAGAGCAGAAATGATCTTGCTTGCAATGATCATGTTTCTACTGCCAAATTTCTGCTATTCTGGGGGGAAAGATTAGCATTAACAGAGCCAATGTTTCATCTTATTTTAAAATAAGGGAAGTCAGAAAAGGGAAAATGTTCAGAATGCTAAAAAAATACCTTTAAATTAGAGAGAGATTAAGAAAAAGAGAATTAGGAAATTTCCTTACTTATAAATGAAGAACCCCTGAATAAAGAGTTCTCTCAAAATTTTGTGAGTTGCGAAATGCTCAGCTGGCAGGGAACATCAGTCAGTGACTTGTTCATTTTTCTTTTAATCTTGAGTGTCTAGTTTTGCTTTAAAAATAAGCAGTGTGGGTTCTATGTTGAATTCCAATACTGAGTAACATAAACCCTGAGAGTTTTTTGTAAGTTCAAACAAAAAATGTGCCATGAGGTAACAAAGAATCTACTATTCTGGGTCTGAGTTTTGCTTCATACATTGTGAACTTAAGACTATTACTTGTTACTGTTACACTGTCTGTGGTGTAAAATGGGCTTCTGCAGCCCTAAGATCTGAGAAAAAAAAATTCACTGAGGGCTGAGTGCTCATATATGAAACAAGAGAGGAGAGCAGTAATCCCGTTTTCCTCAGAGCCAGCATGTGCACATGGCTTTGTCAGAGATTGCTCAGGCTGGCCATGGCAAAGCTGACCAGAGCCTCAGGAAGTCTCATGCCTTGTTAGTCCAAGCTTTTTGTCACCAGCTGCATTCTCTCGAAGACAAGGCTCTCTTAAAAGGAGATTAGGTGTGATTCTATGTGATTTCTAGTTCCAGTGCTTTTAATGATACTTTGTGTAATTATTTTTGAAGTTTTAGTAAACTTCTCACCCACTTCCCTTAGCTACTGATGCTAAGATGTGCTGTATAGGTGCCTAGAAATAAGTAGGCTATATCCTTCCTAACAGCAATGTAGTGGAAGATGGAAGAATTCTTAGTTGTGTACAGTCCTCACAGTGCTTCACAAATAGCAGTTTTTCAACCTGTTTTAATTTTTTTCACAGACTCACAATCAGAGGCACAAAGCAGTTAAATGGCAAAGGCACTAACTGGGAATCAGGGATAAGGCCTCCTTTAGAAGAGAGTTCCTTCCTTTTATTTTATCTCTACGAGGTTACATGAGCTTTTATAAAACTTCTCTTTTAATTAAAAGTCATGTAATGTTTTTAGAAATCCAGTCCATTGAAACAATTTAGTTTGTCCTTTGTTTACTGTATGTAAATTTAAAGGACATGTTTCAAAGCTATTAGGAAACTTGGCACTTTCATTTATTGAATAAATTATTTATTTGGGGGGAAAGAAACCAAAAACGTTGTGCCCCAACTATTTTGTTAGAATTCTTGAGAGCTTAATGTCTTCATGCTCTAAAAGCTATTGTTAAACAAAATAAAGTGCATGCAGGAAGTAATGAAATTTAATGTCATACGAAGTTCAAGAAGGATAAAATGAAACTTAAAAGTGATTATTCTCAACACCAAGCTCCTGTATTAATACTGAGAATTGATTCACCTCAGGTAGGAGCTGGAAGAATCCTGTTGTTTTTGTTTTTAAATTGTTCCCTAATATTAAATATGCCATACATAACATTTTAGACCAAATTTTTTATTATATGTTTTTTACCATATAGTGCAGGAGTTATTATTTTCCATATATGTGGAGCACTCAACAGCCAGAATGAGATGTTTTATCTCTGCATCCATCCTGAAGCTGTATTTTGCAGAACAGGGGATACCCTGTTTAATTAGAGAAGCCAATGATCAGGTGTACTCTGCAGAGAACAGCCCCAAATTAGCAATCCTAGCTTTACCTCCAAGCAGGCTGCTGAGTCTGTATCATGCTGAGGTACTCAGCAGAATTTGGTGCTGGCAGTGCTCTAAGTGCTAATTAGAGTTTATACCTTTGGGTTCTGAGGCAGCTGAACATCCCTCAGTTCTGACACTGACTCGTGTGACACTTGCTTGGGGATTTTTACAGGGTGCTCATTATGTGATACACACATGCCCAAAGGATCTGTAAAGTGAACTGGGTAATAAGTGATGCTGTGAGAAGAAAATATAAATAGTAACCATACCAGGAAGCTCTGAATATATCATTGTCTTAAGTACAGGAAAGGCAATTATACCCTGGAGTATTGTAGAAACAAGAATCTGTATCTTGCTTTTACATCAAAGTAATGTGGGGAGTATTTGTAGTGAACAAGAAGGGTTCAGGTGAAGGGTGCAATAGCCTTTAGTGACTTGAGCAGTTGTAGACAACAGAATGAAACCAGTGCTCTGCTTTTGCAAGGAAAATAACATGCAAAACAATCCTGTTTTGTGCAACAAAAACATGGTGTATTGCTTTTCTAACCCAAGTTAAGGTTCAACTGCTCAGCATGCACCCCACCTTCTGGCTCAGGATTTATTTCAGCAAACCAACAGAACAGGTAAATGTGATTTACCTGTTAAACACTCAAATTGAAATACATTACAAAACGTTTCAAAATCTCACTTTTTTCTTTATTATTCACTTGTCATCAGGGTGCACTTGTTACCTACCTGCTGACTGTTACTGGATTTGTTAATAAAAGCAGGAGCAATGAGCAAACACTGCCAGATCTTGCCTTAGAAATCCTTCAGGCTGTTGTGGTAATGGGCAAAAACGAAAAGCTACACATAGAGAAGTTGAGCTGGAAACCTGTCAAGGATCCAAAAACTGCCTCTGTTTTAGACTTACAGTAGTTGTCAGTTGTAACAAGGTCTTCAGAAGGAATAGCTGCATGCAGAACTCTCATTCCATCCGTGATTAAATGAGTCACGATGTCCCACTCATTAGTCCCACTCATCTCTGAATCTTAGATGAATGAGTCCAAAATATCTTAATCTCACCAACTCTCAGCAGTTGTATGTTTTGAAGTCTTTGCTCTGGAGCTGTGTACTCAAGAAAGGTTGTGAGCAGCTAGTTTCATCAGGATTTGTGTTTGATGTGCTGGTGTTGGAAATAGAAGGTGCAGCCTTTGTGTTTGAAATCATCTTCTTTCCTTGTAAACTGCTGAACTGAAATTGCAGTCATCAAAGAAAAACTTCTGCAAGGCCACTGGGGAATTGTGGCTGTGGTGAAGCTCCCTGCTGCCTGCACTGGGAAGGTGTGTGAGTGATTCTTTGTAAAACGTTCACTTCAGTCACAAACTTCCAAGAGTCTGGCAGAGGGCTCTGGTAACAGAGCAGTTGTTTGCTAAGCTTGTTGTTCCTGCAGACAAATGAATGTTAAAATAGCTCCTAATGAAACTTAAGCTCCTGGCTGACTCCTAGGCTATTATCCAGCTGTAGCAGCTATGCCATTTGAGTGCCAGTTTTCAATTCTGCTTGATTTACAATTCCTGCAGACCAGAGGATGGCTGAGATGGATGTTAAACACTCTGACAGGCAGGATTACCACTTCCTGTGGGTTTATTGTTGACATGTGCAAACTGCTACTTTGCCACCCACTGCTACAGTGCCAGCCAGGAGCTGGGAGAGGTGTGACACCAGCTTCTAGACACATTTCAAACTGGTGTGCTGCTCAGTAAAACTGATTGAAAATTTGAAATAAGGAAGCCATTTTACCTGCAAAATGAAAATGAGCTGTGAGCTCTAATTATCTGCAATGACCTTAATGCTGGAAACTGGCACTGCATGCTGAAATACACACTGTGATACACTGCAGTAACTGCAAGGGTGCCTTTGTGATGGGTGTGCAGAGACTGTTCTCTCTGCTATTGCCCAAGGGCTGTTGTGTGGCAAGCTCATGGCATTCTTGTGTCCAGCATCTGTGAGAAGCTTTCCCACACAAATGGAAAACCATTAATTTTGGCATCATGGCATGTGAGATAATTTTAACTAACTCAAATATAGTTTTTCTCTGAAGAAAAATAGTATTCTTCAGTGAATTTGTCAACTTGCTATTCCAGATATTCCCTTTGTGTCTGGTAATTTGAATCTTATGCTGGAACATAAAAAAATATGTCTTCTGAGGTTTGATGAATTTACATTCAAATCAGGATTGGTTTCAGGAAAATTATCTAGGAATTTATTTTTTCTATTTCATTGGGGCAGGGAGCAGTATGTAAATTATACAGTCCCATGAGTTCTGCCCAAATAGCTTTTCATAGCAAAAAATAGCACAAAGATTAATGAGAATTAATGAGAATAATTTCTTTAACAATAAAAAACATTAAATGCCAAGTAATTAGTGAAATGTTTCAGAGAAAGAAAAAGGAGCTAATGAGAGGACAGATTAGTATGTATTTGTTATTCCTGTGGATTGGATTTCTTGTGTTTACTACTGCTGAATCTCATCTGTCATGCTAATAACATATCAAGTGGCAAAGATCTCAGTGATACCAAATGCATGTTTGCTATCAGGGACAATAGGAAAGACCAAGATAAGGTTCTGGGACACAGGGAGATAGATGTCAGGAGAGAGTTTGCACCTGGGCTGCACTCTTATTTCCTGAACTGAGCATTCTCACAGCTCTCCTGCTGTGGCAGCAGGTCTCAGGCTGTACAAATAAAAGGGCTGAAGTGAAGGGGATAAAGTATTACTTGTTCTGCTACATGATGAATGGTTGTTTATAAGATAAGGCTGCATGCATCTTTCTTCCCTTTCTCTCCTCTCAGAAAAAAAGAGTCAGATCAGAGAAAAAAACTTCTCTGGGCTTCAGTAGACAATGTTTTCTTTAGTTTTTAAATATAGGTTGGTTGGTTGGTTTTGTTACTCCCCAGTGGGCCTACTTTTGATGGCAAAAAAACTACTTTGGCCAGACCTGGCAGGGTTGGCTGTTGACAAAAATTTGCACTGTTTGAAGGCACAGTCAGTTTGGTTCTCAGGATCTTCCCACCAGAAGGGTAAATATGCAGATCAAATAAAAAGTCTCTTTACCTCCTAGGCTTATATAATGAATCTTTGCAGCTTAATTACTTATTTTCTTGAGGTATACACTGAGTTTGATTGAAACAGAATAATTCCTGAAGGTAAAGTGTAATATTAACTTTTTTGCTATCAGAAAATTTGCTTTTCCCAGAGCCAAAATCACGCAGTAGAAATTTCCCACTCTGCTATTTCTTCTTAATAGAAATCTCTTAAGACTTCTGTCTGAATTCCTCAGTCATCAGTCATAGGCACATAGGTTAATTTAGGTTGTATGCATGTGGACATATTTTCCTACATCCTGTCCAAATTCAGATCAATGCCTTGAAGTGTGATAGTTGAGACCATCCCCAAGACAAAACTAAATCCTGTCAGGAGAGGAGCACTCACATGCACAGCCCAACAACTTCTGCTCATTCACTTACTGCAGCAGCTTTTCTTCTTTCCTCCTGTGCTGCAGGAGTTGCTCCTGCTGTATGAACTACTGTGAACTCTGATATATGATTTCAGGACATTCCTGAAACACTTGAACTTTTCCCAGTTGCAGCCAAGAGAAGGGGAATAGCTGTCTGCCCTGATGTTTCTCTACAGCATCTCTCTACTGTTATATCAAGGGGTGAACATCAGAAATATAATCAGGTTTCTTGTTTCCTGTTTTTCATTCCTGCTCTGTTCTACTATCATATGTTACTGTGCCAATAAGATCAGTAACACAAATCTGTTAGAGGTATGCAATGGTAATGGCTCTTTGTTCTGCCAAGGAACAATCCCCAACAAAACAGCAAAGCTAAACTTCAGGACACCTTGTAATCTTGTAGATATGGCAGCAGGTGTTACAATGATAGAGTATTTATCTATATATAGCTCAAAGCACTGGCAAATGAACTGCTTCACAAGGATGGAACTCTGCCTTTCAAGGTATTGGACTTCTTGTTGTCCACAACTTCTTCTCATCTGCATTCAGTAGAATGGGTCTGATATCCTTTGGTATTGTGTAAATCAGAGATCACAAAATTTAATGCAATTTCTGTACCACTGTAAGGTCATGAGTGGACTCTCACCAGAAGAGTTGCTTCTTTTTGGATTTGTTGATTGACAGTTCTTTTCAGTTTGGTATTTTGGGTACAGTTGATTTTAGTATTTCTTTTTTTCCCCCCTCATTGCATATTAATTGCCCTTTTCTGTTACTCAGCCTCTTCACTGTTCTTTTCTATTGCACAATACCATACTCTAAATCAAAATGGACTGGGTATTCTTTGTCAAGACTATAAATATTTCTTTTAAATTAGAAGATTACTTCAGTCAGATTTAAGTAAGTGAGACGTCACTGAGTGGTACATAAATCCAACAATATATAAATACAGATAAACAAGTTTAAATGATCTATTAATCCTTTTTTTAAATTAACTTTTATTTATTGTATTTATTGATTAATCTGAAGCTATAATGAGATGGATGTAGGAAGACATCTTACCAAGAGTGAACTTTGGGGTTTGTCTTTCTGTTATTTGTTTTTTGTAGATTTTTTTTTTCACAGAATGGCATTAGTAATTCCTAACTACCAGCTAAAGAAAATCTTATTTTAAAAGGAAGCACAGTACAAAAACTTGGGAGACATGTTTGCTCAGCTGAAATCTAGTGAATAACAGTAGAGCAATTAGAGTGAAAGGAGTCTTAGGGAAAAAATAAAAAAGACCTTCTCAGAGCTATTTTAAGGTCTTAAGTCATGAGTTAGGTCATGAGCTTCTTAGCATTTGGTGTGGTATCTGAGTAGACCCTCGGATTATAGATCAGGGCAGGTGCAGAAGACTATGCTATAAATACTTCTGTACTTAAGGAGTTCACTAATTTCTTGAATGACAACCAAACAGAAACATTAGCTCTGAAGAGGAAAATTACTAAAATAATGTAAAGCTTAATTTTCCAACAAATCATCCCATAGTTCTTCATAACAAAAGCTAAACTGCTCTCCACCATTACCTAGGAAATGTTTCAGAGAACCTTTTACAGGGTTACAGCATGTATGAAGCATGACTGGCATGTTCTGGAGTATTTCTGTACTCGTTTGCTGCCTACTGAGCTGTGCAGAGAACTGGCCATCAGGATTCCTACCTTCTATTTTAGGGCCTTCTCTTGCCTCATGGCTAGAGCATGGATGACCAATTTCCCCAGGGAAAATTTGCTTTTTTTATGCTTCTTTTAGAAATATTGTCCCTCAATTTCTTTGTGCAAAGCTCTTGGAGATGCTTACAGGATAAAATGCACTGACTGTACTAGTAAAACCTGCCTGATTTCCTTAGTATTATTTTATTTGTTTTTCTAGGTGAATACAGATGTTTTCAATTTCCTATTTTCTGATAATATCCTACACTTCTGTTGCTGGCTCCCTTTGTCCAAAAGGAGCATTCCTGTTTCACAAGAGCAGCAGAGGTCTCAGAGACCTTTGAGAAATTGGTTTATATTTCCTTTATATTTTCCTTCCTGTGAGGGAACACTCCACTTCTTAAATGACACATACAGGCCTGTGAGTTCACTCTGACCCAACTTGAATCCTTAATAGTCTTTTAGGAGGCATGTTTTATGGAACTGGCAGAACCAGTTGTTAGGTGTCATTTCCTGTATATTCCTAAAAAAAAAAACCAAAAAAAAACCAAAAAACACCCCACACCACAACCCAAAACAAAAAGAGACCTAGGAGAAGAAGTAGGTAAAGCAACTCCAAGGGCATGTTTGAAGTTTTTCCAAGTGATTACATCCACCTACCCTTTTGTTTGTTACCAAAACCAACCCCCTATGGCCAAGCCAATCTATGCCCAAAGAGCAGAGCCTCCTCAAGGCAAATTTCTGCCTGTGTCAAGGGATAGGTGACATGACAGAAACATCATTATTTAAACAGGTCCCAGCCTTACTCTGTGTATTGTCAGTAAGCCTGAAGTGTGGCATCACCTACTCACAGAAGGAGTTGTGAATTTCAAAACCAGGCATCCTTTCCTGGTGCTTTGAGTTGGCTGTCTTGATTTTCTGAAGAGCCCAATTAAATTAACAGAATTCAAAATGAGTTCAGTAGGTACTCCCCAGAAGAAAGTGAAACTACTGCTAGGGAGTTCCTGCAGCATTTGGAGATGAGATGGGATGAGATGATGAGATGAGATGATGTGATGAGCTATTGTGGAGAAAAACAAGAGGTGACAAGTAACGTTGGAGAACTGGTATTATGTCATGAAACAAAGTTTGTGCTGCCTTCTTTTTCAATCAGTAAAAACAATTTGTATACAATCTGTCTTCACATACCAATTAAAGAGGGAGAGAGTATACAAGCTGTTTCATTTCTAAGTCTATCTTTCTTGGCCAGCTGGAGCAGAAGTTTCCAAGTAATTGAAATAGTTAATGAAAGGTGTAGCAAGCATGTTAGCACATGTCTGTACTTTTCACATTCTCTCCAGGAGGAAAAGAAAAATTAAATCACCATCAGCCAGTTCAGCCCCATGGATACAGCTCATCTTGCTATAGACAAAGATTATTAACTGGACATTTTCATGTAAGTAGAACCTCAAGATTTTTTTTTTTTCCCTGTGGAGGTGACACCATCCTTCAGGTTTTTTGTTTTTTTTTTAACTTCGATTTCCTTTCCTTCTGCCTGTATCTCATCCTTTCTCCTGTATCCTAGAGGCTCCCATGTCATGGCTAACATTCTTTTGGAAAACAGGAGCTGCACAGGCATTCTTTTAGAGCCTATCAGCACCACTCCCACATTAGCCAGACAGCTGTTTGTTTAATTTCGCAAGACCTTTTCTTTCCCCAAAGTGAGAAGAGCTACCTCAGA
Organism: Alaudala cheleensis; assembly: GCA_013398995.1. Classification (NCBI taxonomy): domain Eukaryota; kingdom Metazoa; phylum Chordata; class Aves; order Passeriformes; family Alaudidae; genus Alaudala; species Alaudala cheleensis. The sequence continues at coordinate 310,348 of VWYE01016859.1, forward strand.
GAATTCCCAGCCATGATACTCTGTGTTTTCTAAGGTATCTTTTGTGGCAGAGGAATATGTTCTCCTAAACTAGGGTCAAAACATACTGATACATTTAACAAAGCAGCCAGGTTGTTGAATAATATGTAACTATGTATCTTTTGAATATTCACTACACTTATCTCAGAAAGACCCTATTCTGTTCTAATTTACTATAGTATAAAGTCAAGATAAGTGCAAAGAGGAAAAACTACACGTTAGAGTTGCTTGCAACTACATCTGTAGACTTTTTCAGTACTCTCTTGTGTTTTAAAACATTCTGTGGAAGTGCGCTGTTTTACTCAGTAATTTTTATTGTTATTGTTGTACTAGTTTGGTTATTAAACCAATGCAGTGAGAAAATTACTGCTCTAAGAAATCATGCTTTCTTTAAGTAGGCATAAGGAAAGCTTCTATTTTGACGGTGGAGGTCTGCTGCCTAGGAGCAGTACACACAAATCCCCATGCCAAGTTGTGAGCCTCTGCATTTTGTATAGTTCCTAGGTTAATTCAGATTATGGCCTTTCTGAGGACCAGGGGACAGTTACTGTTCTGAACCCTCATCAGGGGGCTTTGCTATCTTGTAGAGCTGAAGCTTTGTGGTGCAGCTCGTTTAAGATCTCCAGGAGCTGCCTCCAAGGCTTGCCTTGCAAATCCAGCCCTCACTGCCCTGGCAAGTACCATGGGCCTGAAGTTGTAGGACGTTCCCTCCTCCTGCAAAGTAACATCAGTTCAGCTGATCCAGTGACAGCACCAGGGAGGAATTCTCTGCTACAAGTACTGAGTGTAGACAAAGAGGCTGCCTGATTTTCTCTGTGCAACCCAAATCCTGTGGGATTCATGCACATCCCTGTACTTTCTACACTGTACAAGGGAGCGTGTGTCCTGAGGACAACGTGTTGTGTCTTGCTCATTCTGTTGATGAGACTCTAAGAGACACGCCAGAAGTGAATTAAATAGGCCTCCACTTAATTATATGTAATTTTGTTAGTAGTCTATCTGCTGCTGTCCCTCGCTGTCATTACGAAAGTAACTTCTGTAGCTAATTTCGCTGCCAGCTTTTCCTGGACTCCATCCCTCGCAGCTCTGGACTCCCCCGGCAGAGTATGGCCCCACCACTGTTCCCGTTGAGGGTCGCAGTAGGTCTCGTCCGCCTTCGCTATTCACTCTTTGCGCCCCTGAGTGTGCAGTACTGAGACACGTCTGTCCGCAGGGCCAGGAGCCCCGGCCAGGTACTGCAGAGGAGAGCGGTGCACTTGGGATGCACCGGCAGCCGCCGGCACCTCTGCCCTGCCCCGGCGCTGCTCTGGGGGTCGGAGTCGCACCTCAGCCCCTTCCCCTTGCTGTGTGTCCCGGCTAAGCCCAGCCCTGCCCGGGTCTCGCCGCAAAGTTTGGGCTTCGTGCTCGGCAGAGCGCCCCGCCGCCCACATTTGCAGCAGCCTGGCTCTTGAGTAGAGGTGCCCCCTCCTCCTCCCCTCCCCCGGCTGCCGGGGGAAGGTCTCCGAATGCATTCATTCCGTACGTGCATGCGGTTAACCCCTCACTGCCCGTGCTGCAGCCCCCGTGCCCCGCAGCCCCGCGATCCCCTGCCGCCTGAGCGATCGGCTCCGCCACCCTCCTGCTGTAGAACACATTGATTTCCACGGGTGGGGACGGCTCCAGCACGGGGCTGGGGTCACCCAGCCGCCCTGCCCGCTGCGAGCAGCCCTTGCGCCCGTCTCCTCCGCTCCCCGCTCCCGCTGCCTTTTTTTTTTTTTTTCCCAGGAGTAGCAGCGAAATGTCCCGNAAAAAGAATTGGATGTCTTGAGGAATGCAGTCAGCCCCCTGGGAAAGTACATATCTGTGAGGCGCTCCCCTGCCCGCCGCTTGCACTCGGCCGGCGCCCCGTCCCGCACGGATCAACCCCTCCGCCCGGCAGCTCCGCTCCGCTCCCCCGGGGGCCCGCGTCCGGACTCGGGACTGCTCCGCAACTTTTCAAGTTTTTCTCTCGGAAGAAGTTCGCGCGGGGACGCGCCCTAGCCCACCGCCACCATGGATGCCATCAAGAAGAAGATGCAGATGCTGAAGCTGGACAAGGAGAACGCCTTGGACAGAGCCGAGCAAGCCGAAGCGGACAAGAAGGCAGCGGAGGAGAGAAGCAAGCAGGTCTGCACCGAGGGCCCGGGCGCAGCCAGCGCCCGGGCGCAAATCTTTCCAGACTTTTCTCTTTTTTTTTTTCCCTCCTCCCCTCTTCTTCTCCCCTCACCGTAGCGTGTGTTCCACCCCCGCGCCCCTGCAGAACTGGTTGAACTTTCCCTAAGGCAGAGCTTCAGCCTGGCAGCCGCCGGCTGGAGGTTCCCAGGGGCGCGGCAGGAGGTCCGTCCCCCGTCCCCACCACTCCAGCTGGGGAGCAGGGCTCTGGGACAGCGGCGTGGCCTCTGTGCCTTTGTCACAGGGGGTCGGCTTAGAGAGGCTGCCCAGAACACCTGGTTAGCACTGGACAGAAGTGCGGAGATTTGGCAAAGGACAGTTAAAGCTGTNGTAGCAGCGAAATGTCCCGTCCTGCCTATTTGGAAATGGGAACAAATTGCTCCCCCGCCTTACCTCGCCCATCGCATCCCATATATAGTCATATCTACGGTCAAATGGCAGGCGGCAGCGAATGGGAAGGCTGTGCCTCCCAAAAAAACCCGGGGGGCAGTGAGAGAGGGAAAGGGGTAGGGACGAAAGGAGGAGGGAGGGAGGGAGGGAGGGAGGAAAAAAAAAAAAAAGCCCTTTCCAAAAAAGAATTGGATGTCTTGAGGAATGCAGTCAGCCCCCTGGGAAAGTACATATCTGTGAGGCGCTCCCCTGCCCGCCGCTTGCACTCGGCCGGCGCCCCGTCCCGCACGGATCAACCCCTCCGCCCGGCAGCTCCGCTCCGCTCCCCCGGGGGCCCGCGTCCGGACTCGGGACTGCTCCGCAACTTTTCAAGTTTTTCTCTCGGAAGAAGTTCGCGCGGGGACGCGCCCTAGCCCACCGCCACCATGGATGCCATCAAGAAGAAGATGCAGATGCTGAAGCTGGACAAGGAGAACGCCTTGGACAGAGCCGAGCAAGCCGAAGCGGACAAGAAGGCAGCGGAGGAGAGAAGCAAGCAGGTCTGCACCGAGGGCCCGGGCGCAGCCAGCGCCCGGGCGCAAATCTTTCCAGACTTTTCTCTTTTTTTTTTTCCCTCCTCCCCTCTTCTTCTCCCCTCACCGTAGCGTGTGTTCCACCCCCGCGCCCCTGCAGAACTGGTTGAACTTTCCCTAAGGCAGAGCTTCAGCCTGGCAGCCGCGGGCTGGAGGTTCCCAGGGGCGCGGCAGGAGGTCCGTCCCCCGTCCCCACCACTCCAGCTGGGGAGCAGGGCTCTGGGACAGCGGCGTGGCCTCTGTGCCTTTGTCACAGGGGGTCGGCTTAGAGAGGCTGCCCAGAACACCTGGTTAGCACTGGACAGAAGTGCGGAGATTTGGCAAAGGACAGTTAAAGCTGTGTTCGCCCACTCCAGCATCACTCAGCAGATGTGCCCGATTCCAACTGCCCTCCCGCCCTTCTCCGGACGCATACCCCACTTTTTTGTCCTTCTCCAACCCCCCTCCTTTACTACTGGGGCTTTATTCGATTCAGGGAGGGGGACACATTGTTCGCACGTTTCTGGGAAATCCTGAAGGAGGAGGGAGAAAAGGAGAGTGATTTATAAACTAATTTCACAGTTTTCTAAGCCAGGGGAGAAACATTTCTGTGTGTTATATTTCCTCTTGTGCACCTAGTTAGAGGATGACATTGTGCAATTGGAAAAGCAATTGCGTGTGACGGAGGATTCAAGGGACCAAGTGCTGGAAGAGCTACACAAGTCTGAGGACAGCCTCCTCTCCGCAGAGGAGAATGCTGCCAAGGTATCGTGCCCTTGCTGGAAGCAAAGAGGATCTAACTGTCTCTCCTTCTTTCTCTCTCTGTCTGTCTGTCCTTTTCTGTCTCTTCTGCACTCGCACCTCTCCATTTGCACGATCACACTGCCTGCTGCACCTTTTCCTGCCCGCCCTCCCCTGTCCACCGCTTTCCACCCATATCACAGCTGGAGGACGAGCTGGTGGCTCTACAAAAGAAGCTGAAGGCCACTGAGGATGAGCTGGACAAATACTCCGAGTCCCTTAAAGATGCACAGGAAAAGTTGGAACTGGCTGACAAAAAGGCCACAGATGTAAGTTACCCCCATCCCTTTCACCACAAGCCCTATAGAGAAACCACACACTCTCTCTGCTCAGGACAGCCTAGACTCCTACTCAGCAGCACCATAAAGCTTGGCTGAAGGTAGGGTCCAGGCATCTCCTGCACAGGGAGGTGGGAAACACAGCACTGCCTCCCTGCATGAGGTTTGCACACTGTCAGAGGCATCTGATTGGGTTTCTGCTCACTTGATATGTGCTTTTCATGTGTACTTGCTGTTCTAGATGTGAAAGTAAAGAAATGGTGATTTATCTATTCAGGTGATGGGTAAAACTGCTCAGGCTGGAACAACACTGTCTTGGTAGTAAAACAGAAGCAGAGAGTTAATAGTGAGTAGGTGCAGGAGAGGGAGATCCAGAAGAGCAAGGGCTGCTAGTTCTGTTTTCAAGAGAGCTGTTCCTAGGCATGCATGTGTTAGAACTGCTGTTAGATATTGGTTTGGCTCACTGGTCCCTGAGATAAAAGGTCCTCTCTTTGGTTTGATTTTTTTTTCCTTGGAAATCAGTGGAACTGCTTCGCTTGTCAATGAAAAGTTCAGTCTTGTCTGGAAGATGACACTTGCTAGTTTTGCAGTTCAGAGGACAGGGATCCTGGGAGCAAGCTGCGGATATATATAGCTCAGCACTTTATATGGTAATAAGGCAAGAGCTTGTGCCTCTCCCAGGCCCTCATCCCACCCACCTGTCTGTCCCTGACATGCATTTAATGGATCACATGCATGGAACCAACCATAAGAGTATATTGTCCGTGCAGTTAAGGTCCTGGTCTCTATTGCTGCTGCTGGACAATTCAATTCTCCTTGAGTAAATCTCAGGTCTGAATTACAGGATTAGATGAAACTACAGTATTTCCAAAGCAATGACCCTCCTTGTCCTATAAGCTCAGCTTTAAAAGTCAACCTCAAAGCCATAATGAAAAGGAGTTGCCTCAAATGAAGCAAGCAAAGTATTTCAGGGGTAGGAAAGATACTTTCACAAAAGGAAATGTTACAAACAACTTCGCATGAAAGACAACATGCTTTTATTTTATGTTACTTCTAAAAGGAATAAAGGATAAAAAAAAGGTTTAGCTTCAGTAGGGCAAGCAAGTTATAGAGCTTTGAAAGGGAACCCAAGAACTTAACAAACAGAAGTGTTCAAAGGAACAGGGGAGAGGGATCCGAGTATAATGCGGATCAGATGTCTGCTCTCTGCATGGCTGCCATAGGAGAGGCAGCTTCCTAGCAGGACGTTTATTTAGCTTGTTCAAAGGAACCGCATATAGATCCAGGGGAGATATTCCTTATATGGAAAAGTATGCAGACTATTTGGAAATAGCTTGCCTAGGATGAAGGCTGGAGAAATGCTACTAGATTCCTGTTGTGAAACTAAGGATCTTCCTAACTGATCCCCATGCCACCTTCCCCTGCTGGAAAACAGCATTTGGAAGTTAGTTGAGGGCAATTTTATTTGCAGTCTTCCCTCAGGTGGAGGGTGGGAGAATGTCTGGCTTGTTTTCATCGAGGTGAATGCCTTATTTATTCGTATGCATGGAATATGTCTGACAGTTTAGCGACGTGTTTCTTTGGCTATGCAGAGTATATTTGGGGCATTGCAGTTGACCCAGTATTTTGCCTTATTAGTTTGGATAGTTCCAAGCCTTAGGAAAAGGGCAGAGGCAGGGAGGGAGTGTCGGCTCGTTGGGATGGACTCGCCTTACACTGGGACGAGAAAATCTTACCTGTCTGGTATGACTCANGGTCGGACCGCGCCAGGGCCGGCTCATTCACTGCCACGACCCGCCCATCCCGGTTCAGAGCCGGCCGATCGCCGGGCAGGACCAGCCCATCCCTAGGCCGGCTGGACCATCCCCGTCCCCGCCCCGGTGCCGGCAGCCCCGCCCCGGGGCGCTGCGGTGCGGGGGGACTTCCGGGGCTGCGNGAAGCAGAGAGTTAATAGTGAGTAGGTGCAGGAGAGGGAGATCCAGAAGAGCAAGGGCTGCTAGTTCTGTTTTCAAGAGAGCTGTTCCTAGGCATGCATGTGTTAGAACTGCTGTTAGATATTGGTTTGGCTCACTGGTCCCTGAGATAAAAGGTCCTCTCTTTGGTTTGATTTTTTTTTCCTTGGAAATCAGTGGAACTGCTTCGCTTGTCAATGAAAAGTTCAGTCTTGTCTGGAAGATGACACTTGCTAGTTTTGCAGTTCAGAGGACAGGGATCCTGGGAGCAAGCTGCGGATATATATAGCTCAGCACTTTATATGGTAATAAGGCAAGAGCTTGTGCCTCTCCCAGGCCCTCATCCCACCCACCTGTCTGTCCCTGACATGCATTTAATGGATCACATGCATGGAACCAACCATAAGAGTATATTGTCCGTGCAGTTAAGGTCCTGGTCTCTATTGCTGCTGCTGGACAATTCAATTCTCCTTGAGTAAATCTCAGGTCTGAATTACAGGATTAGATGAAACTACAGTATTTCCAAAGCAATGACCCTCCTTGTCCTATAAGCTCAGCTTTAAAAGTCAACCTCAAAGCCATAATGAAAAGGAGTTGCCTCAAATGAAGCAAGCAAAGTATTTCAGGGGTAGGAAAGATACTTTCACAAAAGGAAATGTTACAAACAACTTCGCATGAAAGACAACATGCTTTTATTTTATGTTACTTCTAAAAGGAATAAAGGATAAAAAAAAGGTTTAGCTTCAGTAGGGCAAGCAAGTTATAGAGCTTTGAAAGGGAACCCAAGAACTTAACAAACAGAAGTGTTCAAAGGAACAGGGGAGAGGGATCCGAGTATAATGCGGATCAGATGTCTGCTCTCTGCATGGCTGCCATAGGAGAGGCAGCTTCCTAGCAGGACGTTTATTTAGCTTGTTCAAAGGAACCGCATATAGATCCAGGGGAGATATTCCTTATATGGAAAAGTATGCAGACTATTTGGAAATAGCTTGCCTAGGATGAAGGCTGGAGAAATGCTACTAGATTCCTGTTGTGAAACTAACGATCTTCCTAACTGATCCCCATGCCACCTTCCCCTGCTGGAAAACAGCATTTGGAAGTTAGTTGAGGGCAATTTTATTTGCAGTCTTCCCTCAGGTGGAGGGTGGGAGAATGTCTGGCTTGTTTTCATCGAGGTGAATGCCTTATTTATTCGTATGCATGGAATATGTCTGACAGTTTAGCGACGTGTTTCTTTGGCTATGCAGAGTATATTTGGGGCATTGCAGTTGACCCAGTATTTTGCCTTATTAGTTTGGATAGTTCCAAGCCTTAGGAAAAGGGCAGAGGCAGGGAGGGAGTGTCGGCTCGTTGGGATGGACTCGCCTTACACTGGGACGAGAAAATCTTACCTGTCTGGTATGACTCATCTCCCAAAAGCGAGGCACATCCCTAGAGCCACCCCACCTGAGAGGGGGCAGCTGCAGCCCCGTCTCCCCTCCCCGTGCCTCAGGAGCCAGGCCGGGTGCAGCACCATCTGGCGGGTTGCTGGATGCCATTCTATGACGCTCATATGGGGGCGGTTTGCGGGCCAAGGTGGGTCTCGACCCCGGCTCCGGCCCGGTCCGGTCCGGCCCAGGGCAGCTCGCGCGCTGTGCCGCCAGGCGGCGCTGCTGCCCCGGCACAGCCACCGGGCAGGACCGGCCCAGCCCCGGCCACGGCCGGCCCAGCCCAGCNAAGATCCGCAGCCTGCAGGAGCAGGCGGACGCCGCCGAGGAGCGGGCGGGACGGCTGCAGCGGGAGGTGGACCAGGAGCGGGCGTTGCGGGAGGAGGTAGGGCCGCCCCTCGGCCCGGCTGGGGCCCGGGGCTTGGGGGCGCGGGTCTCGGGGCGCGGCTGCCCGGCCGGCGGAGTGGGAGGCCGCTTTTTTTTCGCCGCCGTGTCCGACAAGAGGGTTGTTACCTGGCGGGCCGGCCGCGGGGTTAGCCCGCAGTGCTGCGTTCCCCGCCCCGGTAACCCGAGCGCTGCGTGGGCCGGGCCCAGGTGCGGTGCGCAGGGAGACAGCGCTAGGTGTGCTGGCCAACAGCAAAACCCCCAGCTGCAGTGAGGTTGGACTTAGGCTAGGTGTTTGAGATTACTTGTTTTGTATTAGGCTATGAGCAAGGCTTTATGGGGTTTTTCCCCTCAGAAGTCCTAGTTCTTTTATCCCATGCAGACGAGTTCATCTGTGGGAAGTCAGTATGGCGCCTCTTGGGAAGTACGTAAAGCTGAACCTGAGATGGCCCCTTGTACCTGACAACACCCCGAGTGTGAGCGTACAGCCCCAGTCGCTCTACAGCTGTAGTGTGTGTTGCTCATCAAAGCTGCTTAGCGGGAGGGGAAGGGAACAGTAGGCTTGGTTTTAGGCAGAGGCAAGATCAGGTGTGAAGAGAATAGGCTTACGTAGCAGAGAGATGTAATTACGGGTGGCAATGACAATAAAAAAAACCTGATAGGGCTGTTCTTTGTCTTATCACTGACCTTTGGGAGTTCCTGCAGCTGTAGTTTAATGTTTCCTGCTGTAAAATGTACAGTGTTCTTTGGGGCAGTTTCAGTGTCTTCAGTGGTTGCATAAAAACCAATGAAAAGAACAAAGTTTTTAGGTAGTTTACTACAATAGAAAAAATGGTGATTATTTGATTTCCTTATAATATGGGCCTTTCTGCACATTCTAGGCAGTAAGTTCAAAGGAAGAGCCTCCTGATTACTTGCAGGTGATCTTCCTTACGGAGCAAAATATGGCTACTTGTGCTTGTGTAACTATTGCATTCTTGCAGATCACTTGGCATATCCGTTTTTTTCAGTGAAGAGCCATAAGTCATTTAGAAAAGGTTTCTGTTTTTAAAAAACTTGTTTTCTAAGCTTTGTGGAGTAACTGACACAAATATTCCTACTTTCAATAATGTGTTTTATTCTGAACAACATATTAAGGAATTTCTATTGAAAAGGGAAGATTTGCTGCTAACTTTTGTGGCAGAAGAAATAGTGCTGGAGGAGTGGTTACAGCCTTGAGGTGAAGTCCTCCCTTAAGAGTTTAGCTTCATTGCAGTAAGGCTTAGGACCCTAAAGGTTAATGTTTGTCTCTTCTCTGGACTTGGTTTATGTGGATGGTGTGGAATTCTGCAGAGTACATTTACATGGTATTTAAGTTTTCGTGTGGAGGGGTCAGTGCTGGGGTTCTGAATAAAGGCTGAAAACTGAACTCTCAGGCACATGTAGACGTGTGCTTTTTCTGCAGTGCTGGCTACAGATGAGGGGTTTTATTGTTGCAGCTGTATTTCTGCACGCTTGAGGAGGGAGGCTGTGAGAGCACTGCAGCCAGCGAGCTGAGGTGTGAATCTGCCCCTTCCCTCAGTGTAATGCCTTACATGTACAGCATGTGACCAGCCAGGGTTGTTACGTGAGGGTTTTTTCTTCCTGTGCAAGGTACACATACAAAAACAATGAAAAAGCTACAGCTGTGGCCAAAACATAGCACAGCCTCCAGCTTTTGATTGTTAAACCAGATTGTTAAAAGTTTCAAGGCTGTGATTAGCAGGCATTCCCTTAAAAAAGAATCTTTTCTTTTCAATACCTACATCTCAAAGAGCTGTTAGAAAAATGCATTTTGAAAAAATAATTACCTTCTCCTTCTGGAAAAACAGTATCTCCCTTATAACAGTGATAATTAACACCCAGTGGTAACTTATCCATGTCATCAGTCATTGTAAAAATATGTGGTGTGTAAGTGCCACGGCAGAACCGCAGGTTGTGTTTGCATGGTAGCAGTGGGAGTGCCCCGAATGTCACTGGGGTTTTTTCCTTCCTTGCCATATAAGGAGAGAAGTCCTGCTCTGCAGAAGAACTGGGGCCGTATAAGGCTGATTGGTAAATCCTCAGTGAATTACTGGAGCAGGAAGTGAAAACTTGAACTTTAGTCACTCTGAGTTTTTGAAGCACATTTTATGCTCTTATCATGACAAGGAGTCTTGACACGATAATAATTAACTTGTAACATTACAAATTTCCCTAGGGTAGCCTTTATGAAAGGTCATTTTCTTTCTTAAATCTGAAAGTTCAAATTTTTACTGTTTTAAAGCCAGAAGTCCAAACCCACAGGTTTGGAATACCACTGCATGATTACATAGCTAAATGTTTTCTATTTGGATTAATGTGGATATCTAAGGATGAAGTCTCTTCTCATTCTGGTTCTATGTGTTCACTGCCAGTGCACATTCATGTTCAAAGATATAATTGCTTCCCTGTTTATGTGTTACTTTCGATCATTCTAGCTGGACATCATTGCTTTTATGTCAAAGGTTGTGTTACTTGTGTGGCCTGTAAGTTATTCTTTCTTGTGTTGTGTGCAGCAAAATCTTTGCTGTGGACCACTGTATCTGGTTAGAGAAGAAAAAGTACCAAACTGATACTTTCGGTATCTGCTTTCGTTAGAACGTTGGTTCTCCCCTCAATTAGATATCACAGGAAATTCAAATATGTACTTCCTCAAATATAGCAAATATATATAATATAAGTTAGTTTTCAGTACTAATTGTTATTCTCTGAAGTAATTAACTTTTTAGAATAGTTACCCTTTTATATCTACTTTGTGCTTAATATAGTTTTGAAAGAAAGTAAGTTTAAGGATGAGGTTACCACAAGAAGGCTGTTTTAGAACTTACTCTGCAACTTAAACAAGTCTAGATTTGAGGCTGTAATATATAGCAGCTTGTAATGATAAGAGGCAGATGAGTTGCAAGTGTTGCACAAAAGGTTAAGTGAACAGGTAATTCAAGAAAGGCAAATTTAGGGGCAGATTGAGGATGGAATTATGGGAGGGGAAAAAATAAAAGATGTTTTAAGAGGTTGCTGCCTGTACCAGGGCCCTTGCTGGTGCCTTTTTTGTCAACTCTTGCACAGCTTGCTTGTAAAAAACACTTCTGGGTATTTGGGCACTTCTTAAATGTTCTCATACTCCCTCTTTGTCAGCTGTCTCATTGCAAATGCTGATCCAGGTGTGTTTTTACATGTTTACACTGAATTCTTCTCATGGAACTCAAGGAAATGTCGGCACAATTCTTACAAAATATGGTGAAAGGTCATAAATAAAGGAATTGGGGTAACAGAAGAATTGAGTAATTAGTTTGTGTTGATTTAATTAGAAAAAGGGATGGTCTGTATTTAAGGTCTGCAAGTACAATAACAGAAAATATTTGGGTAATGGTGCATAGTTCTTCCTGTGCAGTTCTTTCTAGTACAAATTGTACAGTCCTTGATGTGCTTCATTGAAAGCAAGCATTAATAACTTTTTTCCTCTGTTAAGCAATAACCTCACAATTCAATCATGTACATCTCTGTGTACGGACTTTTTAGTGGATGAAGTCAGAAATAACAGAAGTGCTGTTAAATGGCACTAGCAGGTAATGGGGTAACCTTTTACAAGGGAAGATGTGTGCCTTGCTATGAATTAATTTGTGTTCTTCCTGTGCTTAGGCTGAGAGTGAAGTGGCTTCCCTGAACAGACGCATCCAGCTGGTTGAGGAGGAGTTGGATCGGGCTCAGGAGCGCTTGGCTACTGCCCTGCAGAAGCTGGAGGAGGCTGAGAAGGCTGCAGATGAGAGCGAAAGGTTGGTGGAGCCACACCTGAATGGATTGTTACCCTTATGACAAAGATCATAATTGCCAGGGTGTGGATTGGGGAAATCAATTAAACCACTCCTAGGTCTCTCAACATGTGTAATCTGCTCTTCCTTTGCGTACGTGGACTTCAGTTACAGCTTGTCTGTAGAAATGTCCAAAATACTTGGGCTTGGATTCTTTTTCAGTTTTGAAGATGAGATTTTAGTGTGGTAGATCTTTTGATGTGTCATGCCACATCCTGCAAAAACTGCTTGGCCCAGCCCAGAGTTCTCTTATTGGATGACAACTCCTTATGATAAGCTTGTGCTGTTGGGTGATTCTTGTTTTCATTGTGGGTAGAAAATCTCACCTGGAGAATAGCAAAATGCTGTGAGAGGCTTTGGTTCTCCTGTTGCCAAGATTGGTATGTGAAGGTGAGCAAAGGAAAGAGACTGATAATTCCATCAGATTTCCAGAAGTCCCCTAATGTAAGTTAGGGACTCAAGAATTTGTGAATTTGGAAGATCTTATTCCAATTGTATTTTATACGTTTTATTGTGAAAGAAGCCCACACATTCTGCATGTGTATGTCTACATTACTAAGGATGCAGTCTGTTGAAAAGAAATGTGCGAGAGACTCACAGTGTGTTTGGAAACATTTAAGGTAGTTTTGGATCAGACATGTGCAACACACTGTTTCTTGTTATGAAGGATTTAAATTTTGCTTTTAGAGAGCACAGAGAGCTTCTATGGCCCTGACAAGGCAAAACCCAGGGGAGTCTGGCCCACAGACATGATTGTTGTCAGTCCTGCAAGGGTTGTAACAGGCTGTTGAGGAGTGTAAAAGCACAGATGTTTTGTCTTATTAGGTCTTTAGAAGCAACACCCTTTTTTTACCTTTCTATAAGATGAGGTTTTTTTCCTGCAATTTAAAATGAAAAAAATTCTACAGCTGAACTACATTAAGAGCTAAACAAATCACACTTTCTCTTCTTTCCTAAGACATACTTTGTTCCTTGAGCCCCTGAAGTGTAAGTGCACAGGACTAAATCTATGGTGTGAAGACTCAACTGTCTCATGTGCTTCATTCACCTGAATCCAACTGTCTGAAAATCACATACCACAAGTAGTAGAGCTGGAGATAAACTGGCAAGCCCTGAACCTTGCATTTCCTGTTTTTCACGTTTTTCAGAGGAATGAAGGTCATTGAAAATAGAGCCCAGAAGGATGAAGAGAAGATGGAAATCCAGGAGATCCAGCTTAAAGAGGCTAAGCACATTGCTGAAGAGGCTGACCGCAAGTATGAAGAGGTCAGTTCTTGAGTGCAGGTCATCTCTTTCTAAAGCCCATTAGGCTGTGCCTGTAATTTTTGTTTTTCTCTTTTGCCTTTTACGTTCAAAAGATCACGAACACCTCCCTTCACAGCTGTGGAAGGAAAATCAGGCACTCAGATACCTCAAGGGACCAGGTGGCAGGAGAGCTGTGCTTAGATTTTTCCCTGAAATGTTTGACAGTATTCTCTAAGCTCTTAGGGAGAGAAATATTTCTCAGTTGCCTTTTGGTGAATGAAAGGGAGGTCTTGAAAAATATCAGATAACTAAGTCTCAAATGAATAATGAAGATATCACATAATCAAAACTCATGTGTTGACCAAAAAAATGAAGAGGCCTGGCCCCCTGCTTTGTAGGTTCTAGAAACAGGTGACAACATAGTATAGTTTATATAATACAGACAACATAATAAATGTAGTGCAGCACCATAATATTCCTGGTTGTCCCTTTCCTGTCCTTGTAGGTGGCTCGTAAGCTGGTGATCATTGAGAGCGACCTGGAGCGTGCTGAGGAGCGTGCTGAGCTATCAGAAAGGTAAGTGTGCAACTGCCCTGAGATGTGTGTGAGGTGCTAGAGCAGAACTGTAACTGCATGAAACATTGGCAGCACACTGTGTGTTCAGCTCAAAGCTATGTTTTGCTCATTTACTGTAATGGTTGAAGTAAGTGGTCAGTGCCAAAGTAAATGTGTTGCTCTGTGTGTGCGCGTGTTTTGTCACTGCATGCTGTACCTGCACACTGATTTTGTGAATGGCTTTTGTGCATTTCATGTGTTCACTAACAGCCAAGTCCGACAGCTGGAAGAACAGTTAAGAATAATGGATCAAACCTTGAAAGCATTAATGGCTGCAGAGGATAAGGTACTGATACTAATAGACAGTTTTTAGGTTTAACTGCAACCCAAGTCTTTCAGCTTCTGTAGCCAGTTAACTCACTCAGTAGTAACAAATAAGTCCTTGCTATGCTCTTTACTCTCTTTGCATCTTGCTTTGATGGTTTTCTGTGGTCTCTTTTTTTTTTTCATTTATTGATTTTAACCTTTAAAACTGATCTCCTGTGCAGCCAAAAGAAGCTGAACTGTCTCACATGTAAAAGCTCTGTAAATGTTTCTGTGTAAGCCAAGAGCTGTAGATAAATTTCTGTCTGGTCATTGTCTTAATGTGCACTTGAACTGGTATTTGGCATCACAAAGAGTTGCTTTGAATCTGTGATGGATCAGCTGCTTTTGAGGCTGTTCTTTTGCCCTGTAATTATTTTCATTTTTCTCTATCTTTTCCCCTTATTTTCTCCTGTTTCTTTTGCTTGACTGAATCTTCCATCCTCCCCTTTCCTGCCTTCCCTCCAAAATAACAGCAAATGTGCTGAGCTTGAAGAGGAGTTGAAAACTGTGACCAACAACCTGAAGTCGCTGGAGGCTCAGGCTGAGAAGGTAGGCTAGAGACTTATGTGAGAATATGTCCCTTACATTGTCATCTGGCCTATGGGGTTTTCTTTGAATGCAGATCACTTAGCAGCATTTCTTCAGGGCTGTTGCCAATAGAGGCATTTGGATTTACTACTCAATTCACATTTGGCTCCTATTGGAATATAGCATATCTTGTAGTTCCAGATAGGTCAGTATTATTTGGCCACATGTTCTGTTGAGTACTCTGACAGGATTAGGTGTTAATTATAGACTCTCCCTCAAAATGGCATTGTGCACTAACATCCAAAAGACATTCCTCTTTAAAGCTGTAGTACTCATTTCTTCTCAAAGTTCCTACCATATTGCACTGGAATGTAACTCAAGGGAAGTTTGACTCTTGTAATAAACCATATTACCACAGCCTTCCAAGTGGAATTAACTCTGTTTTACCTGTAACAATTTCTTGTGTACATGTAATCTATTACAAGAGTTTCGAATGTGGGGCTTTCTGGTACATTTAGAATACCCATCTAATACCAGTGATCCTCTTTCTAATTACAGTACTCACAGAAAGAAGACAAGTATGAAGAGGAGATTAAAGTTCTGACTGACAAACTGAAGGAGGTAAAATTAGAGCTGTTCTTTGCAATGTATCTTCCAGTGCATCTTTGAATCTTTTAGTATAAACATCACTTTGATGCTGTAAGGATGAACATTCCATTTTGGAAACAGCTTAATATCTCCCCTAGAAATTAGTTTATATTAGCCTTATTATTTGCCTCCTCTCACTGTACTTTTTTCCTCATTTGAATTATTTCTTCTCTACTCCTAAGTATTGTGTGTGTTTCCTAAAGTAGTCTGTGTTTGTCCTGACTTCAGGCTGAGACCCGTGCTGAGTTTGCTGAGAGGTCAGTAACCAAGCTGGAGAAGAGCATTGATGACCTAGAAGGTATGAGGATTGTTTTTCTACTTACTTTGGAAATACATCTCTTATTCTTCTCTTGTGTGGGGGTTTTTGTTGGGTTTTTTTTTAATACTCAATTCTACTGGGCTGACTTGTCCCACTTATATAAATGGGTCTGTCTAAAGAGTAAACAAAATATTTTCTAAATGAAATGTATAGATAAATGCTTCAGGTGAACAATGTTTTGCTCTTGCCTGTTACTTTTTCTCTTATGTTCTCAAGACTCCTTCCATTTTTTTGCTTTATACTCTTCTCTTTGGAAATACAGAAATGTTACAGTGTAAATGATCAGATGACAAGTGTTAGTATCATTTTAGTAAAAAGCTGATGAAGAGCTGCATTATGTTTGCAGTAGTTAGGAATGTAGCAAGGTGACCTAATCTATTACTCTGATAAGTGTGGGTTGTGGCAGGCATTTCTTGGCATACACTAGTGTTGGGTTTTGGTAAAGCTAATAGATTGTATACATAATCAGGACAGCTTATTTCACTTCAGAGGGTTTGTTTGTAAGGTTTTGATAAATCTAGAACTGCAGCAGAGTAGTCGAATATGCTTTCTGCCTCTGGAGAAAATAATTCAGTAGGACTTTGTAATTTGAAGTTATGTGGAGTTAGCTGTTTAGATGCATTACACTAAGTGTAGGATTTGAAGAAGCTAAATTGTGTGGTGTGGCAGGTGGATCCTGCATGAAGGCAATGAAATGCCTAAGCAGCTGCTGAAAATTTATGATCCCTGACTCAGGAAGGAAGCAGAGAAGAAAGATAAGTGTTTAAAAGGAACAAAAATTGCTGTAAGGAGCTGAGTTTGACATCACACAAACCAGAGTGGCTTAAAAAAAAAAAGTGGTAGAAAATGGTAATACCTTCCTTGAGCCCCATTTTTCAGATCTCTTCTCCCTAGCTCCCATGTCCCCTCCTAATTAAAACAAAAAAAAGCATCAAAACAAAAATCCAGGGCAGTAAAACATGGATTTTTGATTCTTTTGTGCTCTTTTCTTGGTTTTCTGTATATCACAGGTTGCCCCATTGGCAGTGCACTTAATGAACTTGTTGCATAGAACTGTTGACTATTTTCTTTCTTTTATTCTTCTCTAATTTTGTTTCATTTTGTCTGTCACAAAACTGCTTTCTGTGCACTCTTCCTGTTTCCTGTGACTTCTGGATGGTATCCCCATGCCACCACCTTCACCTTCCATCCCACAATCCTGCTCTATTTCCTTGCACACCTCTGCCTTCCCTGCGGGAACATTAGATGAGCTCTATGCTCAGAAACTGAAGTACAAAGCCATCAGTGAGGAGCTGGACCACGCTCTCAATGATATGACTTCCATGTAAATGTCTTGTGCCTGCTGCTGCTTCCCTGCCCTCACTGATTGTGCAGTACCTTGTGAAATGATGCTCCTTGTGTAGTGGGAGATGCTTTCCTTTAGAGAGAATAGGTGTACAAAATACCATGAACAATTACTTTACCCTGGCAAAGTGTGGGTGAGTGTTGTGCCAAGCCTGGTAAATACTCATGGTGATTTTGTAAGCTTGTGGTTACTTTTTGATCCTGTGTGTGCAATCCTTGTGTCTTGTGGTTGCCCTTTGTTTGTAGCTCTGTGTTCATCCTTTCAGTTCACCTCTGTTCAAACATTATCTACCAGGCCCATTATGTTTGTTTCACCAAAGAAAATTGCTCTGGTATGTGTTGCATTCAGAGTATTCCTTTACCTGCTGTCACAGTTTTTGCTCTGGCAAAGCTCCTGCAAAAATATCAGAGAAATTTAGATTTAGCTATGTTCTCTATTAATGACAGTAGAAAGTGTTTATCTAAATTTCCATACTGCTCTGAGTATTTCAGCTGTTACCAGCTGGATTACATGTGGAAATGGATTTAAAATACCTTGTCATTAAAACCCATAAAGACGACAGTTGAATTGTAGGTTGCTTCTGCTATTTTCTGAATTGCAGTAGTAATTTTATTTGCATACACCAAAAATGTGGTAATGCCAACATAATTATAAGGAGAAAAATAAAGAGTGGCAGGAAAGTAGGAGAGCCAGCAGCTGTAAGGTGACTCCTGGGTCCAGTGTTTGACACAAACTGACTCTTGTTCCATGGACTCTGAACAGAGGTCAGCTGTGCTACCTTCACCTTCCCATGCATGAACTGTGCAGCTGACATGGGAGAGGGGAAGAGCTGTGCTTCTCAGGTGCTTAGGAAGGGCAATGTTTAGTCCCAGCATTCCCTTTTGGAAGCCCAGGCATGCTTTAAACAAGACATAAGGTTTGCTTAGAACTTGAAACTTACTTTGTATGCACCCATATTTTATGTTTTTTTCTTCATGTTTTGTTGTCCCCATGTCTGTTCAGTACTTTCCTTCTCTCTACCAATATTTTAGTAGAGGTCTAATGTTGCCTGCTTTATATGCTTTGATTTTTTTTGTTTTTAAAATTCCTTCCCAATATATGGTTTTGCTCAGTGGCTTATCAAGCAGATGGATTTCTTTGTTCCTCCTCTGTATACAGAGATTACAATATTTCTTCAATTTGGGATATTTCTAAGTGGAAATCAGACTTAAAATTATACTCTACTGGTACATGAGGACGTGACTGTATCATTCCAGTCCCAGCATGGTGTGCTGTTTCTCTAGCATAGTCTTCTCAGCATGCTGGGCTCTGCTGTGCCATTGCTGCTTTTTTGGAAGTCTTTACTGCACCTTTTTTCATTTTCTACTTTATCTCACTTTTTCTTTTCATGCAGATAATTTTCTTTGCTTCAGTTCTCCAAAGACATCTTCATCGGGTTGGATAAAACATCTTTCCAAGCTTTGGATGTTTCATGGGTTCATTGTCCTGTCTTCTAGCTTAGACTCTTCTTCTATCACCTGTCTTAGAACATGCTCTGTTTGTTCTCTGCTGTACAGAAACTACATTTCTCAATGTAAAATAAATATCCCAGCTGTATCCCTTTTGCTATTCCTTTGCCTTTTATTTATTTAAATAACTCTTTAAGTTATTATTAATAAAATTTGCGCTTTGATGCCATTAGGGATTTCCTTTTTTTGGTGTTTTCATTTTTTAGCTGAAAACACTTTTGCCTGATTGTTGACAATGCCAAGCCAGCAGTGCAGTGTGTGGGATGGTGTCAAAACTGACCAGTTATTATCTTAGTTTTTCTCAAACTCTGCTGCAGATAAAATGACAAATAGATGTAATAGGAATTTTTCCAGTTGTTATTGTTAGGTCAAAATTTGCTAGGACACTACTTCCTTGGGGTCACTTGGTCGTGGGAGCATGGCTGAGAGGGCAGTTACATCCTTGATGTAACCAGATTTTTCACTTTAAAGCCTGAAATATTTTCCTAGCTTTATGCAGAAAACTTCATATCTTTATTTAAATATGTTTGTCCATTAACTTAAATATTTGAGACAGATTTAAAGAGGCAGCATCCAAAACTCTAAATTCTTTTTTTTCACCCAAAAATAATCCTTGAAATGTCTTGCAAAAAAGTTTTCTCTCTTTCACACCTCAGTTATTCAGCAAAGATGATGCTTGCTAACATTTTGGGGTTTTTACAATATCTTTTTCTTGAGTGGCATGATAGGATTAGAAGTTCATTGGGGAGGTTTTGGTAGCTTTCCACTTATGCTTAGTTCAGACATGTGAGTTAGAATTGCAGACTCATGAGAAATGTTTCCAAGCTGGAGTAGGAAAATTCTCATGATTACACTATTAATGAAATTACTCTGCTGCAAAGTGGAACATCATGGATTTCAGGTTCCAGCTGATTTGTCACTGTCTAATTAAGGATGAAGCATTAAATAGTGACATCTTGTGCTTTTTTTCTATTGTTGTTTGCAGCTAGGGAGTTTATTGCCTTATTTTAACTTTATTTACATCACAGTGAAAGAAGTTTTCCAGTTCACATGACAGTGAAAACCAGATCCATTTCTGGTGATGCTGTAACTCTATATATTGCTAAAGTTCCTAGGTCACCAAAGCGAAATAAATTCATTGTACCATAGCTGAATTGTAGTTTTTAACTTGTAGAATAATGTAAACATCTTCCTTGTTCAACTTAAAGATTATTCAACAGTGCAGTCTAAACTAGA
Source organism: Alaudala cheleensis (assembly GCA_013398995.1). NCBI lineage: Eukaryota > Metazoa > Chordata > Aves > Passeriformes > Alaudidae > Alaudala > Alaudala cheleensis. The sequence continues at coordinate 329,937 of VWYE01016859.1, forward strand.
TTTTCTTCCCTCCTCGAAACTTGTTTTCCAAATAAGGCTTGTGAATGGATGCATTCCCTTCCTGGCCTGCCATCCTTGGATAACTTTGGCATATCCCAATTTTCTGCCTGTGACACACCCTAATGTGTCAGGGTGGGGGGAGAAGCCAAATACAGGATATGTATCAGCAATCACAGATAGTTCAAGTAATAAAGTTCAGTAATTTATTGCTCCTCAACTGACATACAGTAAGTGGCTGTGTGTGAAGGGTAACCAAATAGAATGAGATATAGAAAAGTTAACCTAATGTAAAATGTAAAATTATTGAGGTTAATAACTTCACAATTGCAAGAGTTAGGGGGAATGTGGTCAGCTGTAACTTGTCATCTGAACCAGAGTAAAATATGCTACAGCAACCCCAGTTTCTTAATCTATTGTGTTTTGGTTCATTGTTTTAGCAGAGTTTTTTGTCCACTCAATTCCCTGCAATACTGGTGTTTCTTAAGAAAAGTAAACAAAAAAAGCAAAATCCACTGTAGGAACCTGTAAGTTTTTAAAATAGTGATTGTAAACATCAGTATTAAAATTTTGCCTTTTGTGTCAGTCATAAGTGATCAGTTCTGCACTGAAGGATGATAGATTGCAGGACAGGGTACTGGAAATGAGCAGTGCAATGCAGTTCCCCAGGTAGCTGCATGCAGAATTCCTGGCTGGTCCTGCTGCACTGATCACAACTGCAGGGAGCTGTTGTGGTTCCCTGCTCCAGTGTAGTTCAGCCCTCTTGTCACCCTCAGTTGTGGTGTAGTACCTGCCATATCTGGCTGGTTTTGTGTCTCAGGCTTCTTCCCAAGAGTGCAGGGTTGGCTGTGAGCTCTGCTGAGCAGAGGCTGAGCTTTGCTGGCCCTGCACAGAGCCAGAACTCCCTGCTCTGCTGCTGGGACTCCTGCAGAGCCAGGTTCTGCCTCTGGAGCAGATGGCCCATGGGGAATCAAGGGCTCACTGTACTCCTGGGAAGTGCTTTCCCTGCTTTACTGGGGGATTTAGTTGTTTGGGAAGTTGAGAAATACTGTAAATCTATGTCTCAGTCAGAGAGTAGACATCTGTCTGCTGGTAAGCATAAGTTTATTATTCATTTTTGAATAACAACTATATACACTTTGCCAGACAAAGTGAAATTTTAGTTACTCTAAGATTTTGATGTTTTTTTTCTACAAAAATGTGACATTATCATGATGAGAAGGACAGGATCCATTTGTTACTGGTGCAGGATCAGAGCTGTGAAACATGCCCTGGCTTTACTGAGCTGGCTGTGGGAGTTTGGGCCAGGGAGGAAGCTGGGAGGAGCTGCTCACCATACAAGCATGTCCTGCAGACCAGCTTTGCCTTGTCCAGTGCCTGCAGGGGAAGAGGATTCCTGTGGAAGCTGTTAGGCAGCTTGTGGAAAAGAATCAGAAACAGTCATTTCCTGTAGGGGAATAATCTGGGCTCAAGAGGTCAGGAGTGCAGTCAGGCTATTGAGAAGAACATGGACAGTTTGAGAACACAAGATAGTCAAAAGCCATTGTGGAACATTATTTTTCACTCTGCAGAGCAACTCTCACTAAATGTGCTGTCACAAGATGGCTGTGGCTCTTCTGTTTCAACATGAATTGTCCTCTTTTGTTTGTTGTTTTTGAGCAAGGTGTTCATCCTTCCTTTCCATTTTCACCAAGTGTGAGTCTGTTTTCTTACAAAGTAAAACTTGGCAATTTACAGGTATCAAAGTGTGTTAATTCCAGTAACACAAGTATATTTTCCAATCAAAAGTACCATTTCAGCCCATCAGATTTCCTAGGAAAGGAGAATGGGCTGATTCAGACCTGATGGTAGTTGCCTATTAGCATTTCTCCTGCTGTTACTTATGCTGGCTGTGGTGCAATTGCTTTCTCTCTACTGGCAGATGAGGTTCCACCACACCTTAAATAGTTTGCAAAGAAAAATGGCACTCATAAAACAAATCTTTCACATACTGTACAGAAGATTAAAGCACAGCCTAATACTTCTAGGAATATAGCTGCAGTTCTTCCATTTCTATTCCAGTTTGTGTCTCACAGCTGTTCCCCACCACAGGATTCTTAGCCAGTTCTTCATTTGGTACAATAGCTGTTCCTTGGAGTAGCTATTTAATTACTTGAGTTCTAGAAACGGAGGTAAAATGTTTCTCTCTATGTTACTGAACTGTCTGTCATGTGACCAGTTTCTTTATTAACTCTTATTTAACTGTTTTCTCTGTCTAATCTGTCTTCATTCTGCCTCTTTTTTCCCTTCTAACCTGCTTGCTGCCTGTACAGACCAACTCTACCAGCAACTTGAGCAAAACAGTCGCCTAACTAATGAACTAAAGCTGGCATTGAATGAGGATTAAACTTAGTGTGACCACACTGTTAACTTGTTTGAAAACATCTTATTCCAAACCTCTTTAAGAATGAATCAGTAAAGGTAGAAATAAGCAAGAAACCTAGAAATTGATTTTTTTAAGCTATTGATTCTGTGGTAAATTAATGAAAGAATTGGTTTCTCTTGGGAAAATATGGAAATGCTTCTTCTGGATGAGGCTTTTCATTATGTGTCTGCACACCCATTTTGGAGGAGCACTAAGCTCTTCTGCTGTGTAATAGCTTCTTTCCACTTAAGTAAAGAGCTACAGATTTCACTAACAGTATCCAAAAAGTAAGAGCCTGCCTTGCAAAAGGCACTCAGTTTATGTGGCTGCATGAATTGGCCTAAGATTTTTACCACAGTGGGAGGAGAATATTCACTAGAATTCATATTTCTGTATTTCAAAACCAATGTAGAGGATACTTACAGCTGTTTTGTCTGGAGACTTTGATGAGATAATTTTGCCTTACTATGAAATTGGCTTGTATTTGATACTTAAAAAAAAAAGACTGGGAGCTCCATCTGACAATACCCAATCAGTTTAAAGGTATGCTTGCATAGGATGAAGTTACTATTACTGGATCCTGGTAGGATGCACCACCAGAACATTATGCTCACTGATTGTATCAACTATGTGTATTAAGTGATTGTCCTATAAAAGTGTGCATGCAACATAAGGCTACTAACTTCGAGTTTATTTATTTTCTAGAAGAAATCAATTTCTTAAAGGTCACTTCGCTGAAAGCACAATAGTTTTAATTTTTTTTGTTCTATGTGTTTTTTGAATTCTATGAAACTTTAAATTGTGTATCTGCAAAAAACTTACTTTCTTTATTGCCTACTTTAAAAAAAAAAGAAAAAAAATTATGTCACATACTTATAAGCAAAGAGCTTCCAGAACATTGTTGCATTTTCTTAACAAATGCAGCTGTAAACTGTTCTAAACTTGCATTACTTGCTGTTTGTTTTATTAATTTGGAATTCTCTCTAGTTGTGTTATCTGGAAACATTGGTATTTATGAGCATGCACACTTCTTAACTTTCTAAACCCTCTGAGTGAAATGATGATTGCATGCCTTCATGTTCTGAGAATCAGTGCCTCCAAAGAACTGCTATTCATGTTTTAATTTTCTAATCCCACAACAGAGAAAGTGGCGCATGCCAAAGAAGAAAACCTTAATATGCATCAGATGCTGGATCAAACTTTACTGGAGTTAAACAACATGTGAAAACCTTCTTAGCGTCAACCACACTCTTTTGTTTTATTATTTTTACACCTGCTTGCCGTGAAGCCCCAAAAACATGTCTTTATTTTAGTTTCACCACAGTCACAAGAACATCTGCTAAATTATCGAGCAGGGGTCAGGGAAACACCAAAATGGGCAAGCCATATGCGGGTTAAGCAACATTACATTATGGTTTAAACGTGCCATTTCCCAACCAAAATGTTACCTACACTTTGTAGAGAGTTCAGCAATTGGCTATGCTTAGTCTTTGAAGAATCCTGGCTGTGGCAGAAAGTGTCCCACCTCAAGTGCCAACTCCAGTTTTTACACGAGAAGAATGGTTCATGTTCAAGAGAGATCAGGTGGAAATGGTGCTATTTTGAACAAAAGGTTCTACTTGAAGTCTTTTGTTTGATATCAGATAAGTCAGGAGTAGTCCAGCACAGTAATTTATTTTTATCAGAACTTGACTGATCTGTGAGAATTTGGACTTTCTGTGCCTTCTAATTCAGTAAAATGAAGATATATAAGCAATGGAGACAAGTGAAGGCTTCTGAAGGTTTTAAATTGTATCCTTGCAACTCAATACAGAAGTGTAGGTCAGCATTTCACCTTGAGTTTTCATTCGATTGTATTTTTCATGTTGAAATGAAAGATTCAATAAATTCAGGACAAAACATTAATTTGGAAGAGATTGTGTTAAAATGTATTTTATTTGTGGGGAGTTGGGTAGGGGAGGAATTTTTAAACTGATATTTGCCTCACTTTTTTCACACTTTCTTTGAGCAGTCTTAAAAGTATACCTGTATGTAAACATTGTATAATTATATGAAATAAAATGCACATTTTAGGACATTTTTTAAATTTTGTTCTCCTGTGGTTTGTTTTTCATCACATCAGTTTGCTGTGCATCCCTGTGTGAACTCTGTGTGTGTGCAGTGTCTCTCGTTGTGTGAAACACTGTTAACACACTGGTCTTTTCTGTGTTGTTAGGCCAGCTTACAGAAATGTGGTGCTTTGGACAGATGTGGATCTGTAGCTGCTCAGAGGGGCCCTTTGAGGGCCATATTTCAGGTGCCTGTCCTTGTCACTTGACTGCATGCCCAGGATGCAATTATCCCCTGGTAGCTGATAGGGCTTTCCAGAATTACTCATCATTGACCAAAATGATTTTGATTAGACCATTGCAGAACTCCCACAGACCTCTTTGGGAAATGAGTGCTGAAGGCCATGCTCTTGGAAACACCACATCCATTTGTATCTATTACCTGGTGATATGTGCTAATTTACTTCAATACAGTGATAAACTTTGAAAATCATGTGTCACATTCATAAGAGATACTTTTGCTCAACCTTTCACTACTGGTTGCTAATTTCAGACTTCATGTAGGTGTCTTTATTTGAATTGTGAGGTCTGTCAATGGGCAGCTTCAGGACTTGAAAAATAATTTTTATTCCTTCTTTTTCTGTAGTATATTGCTGGAAAGCTGATGCTGTCCATCCCTCTAGCAGCAAGGAGCTTGGTAGGAGACAGGTACAGATAACCTTCCAGATCACCAAAGAATTTCCATTAGTGGACCCTTAGCAAGCAACTGAAAACAGATGACTTTATCAGCCACTGGTGTAAGCAGGTAAAGGGGTAAAGTAATACACAATAATTTCAGCCTAATTGTGAGTCAGAGAGGGAAGATGTTCTAGCACAAGCCTGGCTTTTTTTGATCATGTTTTAAAGGGAGGAACTTGGTAACATTAAAAGCTTTTGTGTGAATTATTGGCTGCTGCCAAGTCATCCTAAATGGAAAGGATTAAATCCCTGGCTTCATGTTTCTCTTGTGTTTTTGGGGAGTAAAATACATGTTACAAGGCTCCTGCAAGGCTTTAGCTTGTGCTGGAGACTGACAGATAAAATTGCAACCACATAATGCAGAGGTAAGTCACTCTAATCTCTTGATCCTTCTTTGCTTAGCACAAGGATGAAGTGTCAGGTAGTTGAGCTCTAAGAGTTTGAGTCCCCATGCGTGTGTGGCTTCCACTGGTGCTGCTGGAGTCAGGAGAGCTTCCCATAACAAAGTACTGTGCTGGGAATTGTTTGTGGAGTAGGGCCCAAGGCCACCCAGAGAGTTGGGGCTGTGCAGGAGCAGAACAGAGGAGCTCTTGGCACTGAGCTATGAATCTTACACAGCTGATGTTGCTGCCAGCTCCACTGGATTGCTGTTATGGCCCCTTGGTATGTGCTTGAGTCCTAAACAATGTGTCTGAGTGAGGTCAGACCCTTTGTTTGCTGCTTAAAATTGCTTCTCAGGAGACCACAAACTGTTTTGTGGCTTGGGGAATCTGAGTTCAGCTCTCACTGTGTGTAAGGGTACAAGAAGGCTGTGGTTTTCATATCTCTGAATGCTGTGTCACCATTAATAGGGCAAGCATGTGCAAGTAAGGAGATAAGAATTAATCTGAAAAAAACCTGTTTGCAGAGTAGACTTCCCCAAAGTGCACTGTTGCAGAAGAATCCATAAAGCTTCATAACAGGAAAATAAAAGCTTTCCAGTTTCAAGAGAGCTGAATGGAGCAGTGAACATGATGAATCACACCAAATGGCCTTTTTGCCAACTAGCAACAGCCACATAAATACACAGAAATACACATAAGGGTGTGTTTGCTGGAGCAGGAAAATTGTTTTTACCATATCTCATAAGCCACTTCCCCTCATGGGTTCTTTAGATGCAGTGTGTAATCAGACAAAACTCAGTGAAGCTACAAAGCACTGGCTTGTAAAAACAAGTAAGTTGAGCCCCAATTTAATTCCATTCTAGCAAATTTGCAGCTACTTTACTGTTTCAACTAAAAATTTGTTAAATCACAGAACCTTGCATTGTTCAGCATTCCTCAAGATGTATGTCCTGGTTTGGAGAGTTACCCTTTATTTTAGTGCAAAACCACATTTGCCAGTTGAAAATACATCCTAATTGTGCAGCCATGCTCTGTAATTGTCTGGTTTGGTTTTTGAGCTGACCTCTCTCAATTAAATGAGTAGTTCTGAGAGCATCAGGACTGGCAAAACCTGCCTTCTTGCAGATTCCTGTCTCATGGTTGGCTGTAAACTTGGAATTAATTATTTTCCAGACATGGAAACATTTGTGTTGTCTCCTGCTCCTTCTTGGGATTTCTCTGCTATCAAATAATACACAAGGCATGCTGCAGGGTGTGCTTTCCTTCCATCATGACCCTCAGAGGCATGTTCTATCTTAATGGTTCCTTATGTTCACAAAACCTGCAGAAATGTATTTTATCTTTCAGAGTTCTGTGTGGTCAATCAGTTCAATCAACAATAATTGAATGGGTGAGAGATAAAGAAAAGGAACTTAGATTAGGAAACAAGGCTACAGCAGTAGGCTGCACCTATAGAGTGCTGTCTCTCAGCTCTGGATCTGTAAGGTATTGTGTGTATTAAATGCTGCTCAAAATCTGGGTTGTCAAACTGTTAATATCACAGGAATATCTATTACATTGGGCTGTCTACAACTGCTGTCATGTTCTTTAGTGACAGCAAAAGAAGAAAGTGATTAGCCAACTAAATTTTAAAGCTGAGGAAGGAAATACTCTACATGACTCAGCACACAGAAAAACAGAGTACTTTTTTCCTCAGGTGTTCCTCTGGGTGGGCTTCTTTTAATAATAAAACAGGAACATCAGTGAAAAAGATTAAGTGGGAGTTGCAGCAAAAAGGTTAAAGCAGAGGAAACAAGGATAATGCTTTTTATTGTCATGGAGGATTTTTTGAAAACACACACAGAAATAGCTCTTTTAATGGAGGGAAGCTGTATAACTTACTGCCTTCAGTGTGTGTTGTGTTCTTTCCAAGGTACAGAGAATCTACAAGTTTGCATAATCTTCTTGGCTTCAGTTGCAAACCCATCTAGTTTTCTGTAAGTCAGAGCCTTGCCAATTCGTAAGCTGCAGCTGAGAATTGCATAAATGCAGGATGCCCCTCAATGCCAGCAGCTTAGTGAGCAATCTAGGTAGTCCAGGTGGAAACAATGGGAAACAGAAGCAGATAGAAGTCTTACAGACACATAAAAACGCCTAACTCCTTCCCATTTGTTATTTCCTGACTCATAATGCACCAAAAGATAAGGACATTCCATGGTATTATGGATTTGAGTATTGGGGACCTTAAGGACACCACAGCACTGGCTTCTTCCTGTCTCTTTGCTGGTTTGAGGAATAGCTGCATAAAGATTAAACAGCATCTTCTTCATTAAAAAAATTGAGCAAAGACACACAAAAGCCCCAAGTCCTGCAGAAGCAGCTGCAATTGCCATTACCACATGTCATAACACACTGACATGCAGGGTTGTGAGAACAGTTCTCTAATTCTTCACAGCCAGACTAGATGGATCATGGGTGTGAAGGGTTGATACATGTTTGAGGCCATGATCCAGCATAGTATTTTGAATGCCTTCTATTCCAGGGCCTGACTGTGATCTGCTTCTTGGGATTGTTCCTTTCTTTGAGTAGATTTCCTTCTTTACCATGAAACACAAGGAGAAATATCAAGGCAGAATCCATGAGGTCTGTCACAGCCAAAGCTCCTGGCAAACAGTGTTTCCTTGGCTAAAACCTGCCAAGTGCTACACCTAGTGACAGTTGGCTGTGCCACTGGGGAAAATGATGCAGGTCTGGTGTTTTTACAGTACATTTTGTGAAAGAATAGTTAGGGTGGTGCCAACTGCAAAGCTCTGGTAAGTTGTTTTAACTTGGGACACATTGGTATTGATGTTAACATGGAGATCTGGGTGAGTTTCCAGGTTAAAAATAAAGCATTTCTTTGCAGGCCCAACCAATAGTTTATTATGTTTTCCTTGACAAGAATATTAGTTGGAGAAATAGCATGGGAAAATGCTTCAGAATCTTTCCTGGATTATGTTTTTTTTGCAGCCAGCAAGGATGAGCCTGCCAGACTTTTCTACTTAATCTGGATTGCTGTGCTACTTCCCTGTTTTTTTACTGTACACATGTAGACTATGAAATAGGATAAAAGGGTGATGTAATTTCTGCAGGCTGTCCAGGAAAAAAAAATCTGGAACATGAATTAGGTGAGAAAATAGGAAGGGAAAGAAGATGGAATTGTACATGGGGGCTAAAGGCCAGTCATGAGGGTACAGAAAACATGAAGGTGATCTGCAGAGGGATGAATCCTCCCCTCTAATTGCTGCTGTGTTGTTATGCTTTGTCCTGCTCCTACAGCCTCCATATGTCTGTGTGGAGTTGTGCTCCTACAGCCACCGCATTCCTTTGCCACAGGGGAAGATGTTTAGCAAGGTTTAGGTAACAGGAATTCTTTGTCAACCTCATCTGGGTTTAAAGTCTGCAAGAACTGTAAAAATCCTTTCGGTGGTTCTTGCCACACTGGCAGAATCTGGGTAAAATTCCTCTATGCTGGGACTTCATTATCAATCATCTTAACCAGGAAATTACAACCCTTCAAAAAATAAAAATGCAATCCCACCATTTTTTGCTGCTTGTCAGCAGGTAGCAAACATGTAGCACATGTGTGTGTGCTTTTATTACATTCACATGCTGCTATATCTGAGTGCAAGGCATTTCCAGGAAATGAACAACTGCTGGGAAGGATTATGGATACAAGAGACAGCCCAAGTAACGACCCAAACTGGCTGTTAGTCCATGGGAGGTGCTCAGGGCTGAGACCTACTGTCATAAATTGGAATGAAAAGCACATGGGCTTATGTGTCTGTGTGCAGGAGATACAGATATTATTGCCCTTTTGAGCAATTAAGTTATGGACTCCTCCCTCTGCATCTCCTTCTGTGTATGGGCTGCCAGCAGCAGGAACCCTACAGCTGGCAGAAGGACTGATAGGAAGGGTTTATTCTAGAGCCATTATATTTGTGAATCCCAAGCTATTAACAGTTTGGATTTAATTAAAGAAAAATGATAAAATCCAAGTTGAAATTGAGTGCAGATTGTGTAGGGATTTGTGCCATTTCAGCTAAGTTGTTTTAAAGATCATTTTACCAAACCACCCAGGTGCATACACAGCTTTAACCATATACACATATGGAGCACATACAGCTGAGGTCTGCCTGTTTGACTAAGCCTTAGTCAAACAAACAGTTCCATTAGAGCAAAGTCTCAGTGTTGCAGAATTGAGCTTTAATAGCCATTGCACAATGAAAAGTTCTCTCTTGTGTCAAAGCTGCTGTGACATTTGGTATGTAGGTTTAAAAACCAAAGAGCTGCCCACAATGAGCAGTGCAATGTTGTATTTCAATTTCTAAAGAAAAAACTGGTGCTCAGAGGTGCTGAGCAGTTCTTTCTGATCTGATTAGGACACCTGCATACTGTATTCAAGGTGTGAGATGGCAGAAATCCCTTTTCAAACTGCTTTAAACCCAGAAAGCCCTAAAATCTGTTTTCCCAGTTCCTCTTTTGCCCACGTCAGTTTTGCCTGTGAACAATAATGAAGATTAATCTGTAACATCAGGTGTGTCATTTATCAGGTATAGATGTATTTCTCAGACAACATGAGGATTTAGCTTTGCTTCTGTTTTATTTTTCTGGCTGAGAATTTACAAGAACACAACAGCCCACATAAAAAATGCATTTTACTCACACCTGTTGGTTAAATTGGCAAGGCACTGAGTCGAGTAGGAACTTGTTAGCTTTCATTACAGCACTTGGAAAAAATGTCATCATCCACAAAGTAGAGCACAGCCTCCCCTCCAGCACCAGCACACCCTGAGCTTGATTCTCCTCTGACTAATGTGTTCTTATCTTGCTTACCTTCACACTGCAGATTGCTTTTACTGGTGATGAAAGGATGGAAAGAACCCAAGCTGAGTGGCAGACATTGAGATGAGTGTGCAGGTAGTAAAAATGTTCCACTGAGTAATGTTAATCACACTGAGACATAACTATAAGTTAAATGTGTGATATACATTGCTGTACACCAGAAAGTACAAGCAGCATTAAAAGAAGGAAATGCTCCTGTTTTTGTTCAAGATAAAAGAAATAAATGACAGTATTTCCAATTCAGGCAGATGATGAGTTATTCCAAGTCCCAAGAGAGATGAACTGTCTTACACTTAGGGCATATTAGAGAAGTCACTCATCCCAGGCAACTGCCTTCCCTCAATAGCAAAGTTTTAAAACTTTTCTTGGTTGTTTCCTGTGGCCCTGCTTGTAAAGGTACAAAAGAAATACCTACTTTAGGCTTTGCAAATATCCTATTGCAGTATAAACTTAGGCAAATGTCAATTATTTATCCAGTATGGAAAGGGAATAAAGTAAAATCCCTTCTTACTGATTTGTGTAGTATATAGTAATTAGATATCTTTAGAGGGGCTCTTTTGAAAATATTTCTGAGTTTGGGAAGAAAAATACGAAGCAAAGGAATGAAGTTTGCAGTATGCATGGAGTCACTCCCATAAGAATATGCAAGCCCAGTGCCAAATGCCTTCACCCAAATACCCAAGACATTACTAATTTGATAAGAGTCCTTTTCCTGTTTTTTACTAGCCTGTGCAGTTTCTCAAGCCATCTCTACTCTGTTCCCACAAAGAGCAATTTTAGTGGCACAGAACATGTCTGCAAAGCAAAATCAAACTCCAGTTGCAGCACAGGTAGGTGAAAGCACACGAGAATGGATGCTCAGAGCAGTACAGGTGTGGGAAATGGGCTGGCAACAAGCCTGCACCTATAGCTGGGTGAGGATTTGGCATAAACTGCAGAGAAGCCTTTGCTTATGGCAGTAGATATCAGTGAAAAGACATGCTGGGGCTTCAAATAATGTTGAATGGCTTGGAAAAACTGCTAGATTAGGTACTGAGCAGGACCCAGAGCCTTCTCTCTAGAAAAACAGATAAGTACAGTAAATGCAAATCAGGACTGTATTCTTCAGACAGAGTATGCCTGAAGAATCACACAGAAAATCTGGAACCATGTTTTTCCTTCTGCTGCTGTATCTATCCAAGCAAATGTGCCTGTTGTCTTTCTTCCTGCCATGCTGCTGGTGTGGTACTGGGTGCTGGCGCTCCAGGATGGCTGAATGCAGTTGCCTGGCCCATCTCTCTCACCAGTAAGTGCCAGGCTGTCAGAGTCCTCACAGCCACATCTTTGATTCACAGACTCTGGGACATGGTCATTTCATTAAGCTTTGTATTTTGGGGAGAAAGGGTGGAAAGAGAGGTAGTTATCACCCAATTGTGAGAAGCTCTTTATGGAACAAGCCAGAAAGCTTTCCCAAGTGCCTGCACATATAATTCTATCTTTGGACATATGAGCCTCACAGTACCTTGTTAATATGTTTAATCTTTCAGGTGTTTTACACCTTCTGTGGCTTGGCACTTTGTTTTGGAACAACATACTTGAGTCTGAAAAGATACAACTGGAAAAGTCCAACTCGCTGATGCCGAGTAGTGCCTCTGGCACTCTGAGCAGTGATGCTCACCATCATTTTCCATCGTGTCTTGTATCTCTGCCCAGCAAGTGAGAGAAAAGCTGGAGAGGGTAAAAACGTTACACACAGCAACTGAATTCTAATGATAAATGTGAATACACTCTCAGGCACGCAATTGTTCAATCCTCTCTGTGCTGTTTTCTACCAGGAGAGACTGTTACCTGGAGAATAACTTCAGGAAATACAGAAAAAAATTTTTGCATATTTTCTTCTCTTTAGAGGGAGAGTGTGTGTGTGGTGATTTTCTCTTTTTTACACTGATGTATTTCACAAATGTTCCTTCACTACATACTTTCAGCTGGTGAAAATTATTTTTCCTCTGAGTCTGAAAACATTTCAAGCAGACCCTGAATTAAAACTATGAGAAAATCACCACTGCAAAACTGGAATTTTAAAACTAATGTTTTTGCAAAGAAGAAAAATAAGTGGGTATGCCCTTTGGCTGATCTGCAACCGCAGCCTGGTCTTTTCAGCATTCCTCTTCTTAACATGCAAAATATTTCCAAACTCCCTTCCTGTTTTTTTAGGAACTGTGCCAGACTGCATGCAACTTTTGAAACCATGGCAGCAACAGTGTGGCACTGTAAAACTTGCATATTCTATTTTATTGAAAGTATATAATGCCCAGATGATACATCCTGAGTGCACAGGAAAATGGAGTAAATGAAGCAGAGCTGATGATAAATATGTTGGTCTTACTGTCTGAAGACCCACTGCTTTTAATCCTACTCTTTCTCTTGGTCCAAATAGCTTACATGCTTAAAGATTTGTTCCTGACTAATATTTCTCAGCTGACCTATGACCTTAGTGTGGAAAAGACCCAAACCAACCGAAACAACTTGATGAAGATTTTAATCTTAAACTCGAGCTGTGAGTATGCCCTTATTTCTGTACCTTTAGGGGGATTGTGCCTGGGTTTAGGGCTGATCTGGCTGTCCTAGCATAGAATGTTAGAGGTCAGAGTAGCTCTGTTACTGCAGTACTTACACTGAGATCATGCTTATCTTATCTTACTTGATAAATAATAATACTCTGAGAGCTGCTATACTGACCAAGACCCAGCAAAAAAATGTATATGTGTGAGGAGACTGTTATAACTGAGTTCAGTAACTCTGTGACAGCCAAGGAAGCTCCCAGGGCAGTGGAACCGCTCCTTTTTTAGCAGCTGGTTAAATGGGTGAGGGCTTCTACTGCCATCTACTGTACCAATGCTTCAAGCCAGAGGGAAATAAAAATGCTGTCTCTTGGTTCTCAAATAAATGAAATTGCTTCTGAAAAGAGAGAGAAAGCAGAGCTTGATTTCTCCCTACATCTAATATTCTCTTTATTTATTTTCTTTTCTAATTTAGAAAGAATTTGAGTCTTTTATTTCTTTCCTGTGCTGAGAGTAGAAACATCAGGTTTGATCAAGGTAATTGTTATCCCTTCACTCTTTGCATTTTCCATCAACATAAATTTCCCACGTATCTATAGGATATATATTAATCTATCATAGATTAATATGGCCACTTCTCTGCTTTCTTAATTTTATCTAGTACAAATATAAATTACTGCCCTTTTGGACAACTTTAGCTCTTGTCAATTATATTCCATTAGATTCAACACTTTTAGATTTAGCTTTACAGAAGCTAATCTTTAATTATTGAAATCCAGTTGGAATAATGGAAATCCATTGGTTTAATGGACCATTTCATTGCTTCACAATAAATCCAAAAAAGAAAACAAAGGAGCTATCTTACATTAATACTTTCTTCATTTTTAAAAGCCCTTTCCTACACATTCACCCCAGAAGCTTCAGTCTGAGTCTGTGGCAGTTACAAATGGTATTTGATAATATGAAAGAGCAGAGATGGGCTCATGATTCCAGGTCTGACCAGCCCTTTATCAGGGCAGTACTAATATTAATCACTTGCTTTCTATCTTTCAAACCTTACATGCTGTTTGTTAAAAACATTATCCATTTTTTTTCAATGGAAGGGTCACATTTAGGGGCATGTTACAGCAGAGTTTGTCGGTGAACTAGAAAACCAAATGAGATCGTCATAGCAAAAAATGATGTGATCAAAGTCCAGACCTTCAAGCAGGAATAGCCATAATAACATCTGTTAAACATTGCTGAGACATCAGAATCCACAGAAGCATTTGCAGAAATGGAGGAGGACTCACAGAAGTGATGAAGCTGTTTTCAAAATTCCTGATTTCACTTTTTTTTACCCCAAGACTTATGTTTCAGGAACTGTTGATGAAGCCTCACAATTTGCAAATGCCTGATGTTTCCAGGCAGAAACTGGTGACCATCAGCAGCAAAGTGGGAACACTGTACCTTTTGCTGTGAGCTACACCACTGCAGAACAGCACAAAAGCTGCTGTCCATCTTCCTGGGGTTCCACAGCTCACATCATCACAGTGTTATGAAAAAGCCAGTGAATGCTGTAGCATACAACTGAAGAGCAAAATAACTGGGAAGATACACCAGCACTTTGTTTGAAGATCTTGTATTATTGAGCATTTGGTGTTTGTCTTAGAGGCTCTAAAACCTTAAGGGATTCTTGATGGTGAGACTCCAGAACTGGGCCCAAGTGGAGGTGAGTGAGCACAGCCCTGCCTTGCTGAGAGACCCATTGTGTCACACCATTCCTTATCATCTGAATACATCCAGCAAGTATAGCCTGGCAAGGAGGCAGAGCAGGGGAAAAGTCAGCTAGTTTAGTGCTAAACCCAGCATGTGGAGTTTTCTCCACTATGCCAAAAGGGTCTCCAGATTGACATTTCTGGCTGTGTTACATAAAGAAGATGGATTACAGCTGAGGCTCTGCCTATACTTCTGAGTCACTGATGGACAAGAATAGAAGAAAAACATTGTCTCTTTTGTTAAATTAGAATTGGATCAGCCTAGTGCTTGCTGTCCTCATTTTCTATTGCTATCAGTAGAAAAAGATTAGAAAATCCTCAAAACGTTGTAAGCCCGATACCTCAATTCAAAGTTAGCAAACCCAGCAGTTTAGAAGAAGGTAAAAGAGATAACAATAGGCCAGGTTGTGCTACTGGACTTAGCACAAAGCTCTTCATTAAAGCAATCAGAGAAAAATGACAAGCTCTGTTTCTGGCCCATTCAGAAGTGTGATGACCAAGAGTGTTCGTGCTGAGCAGGTTAATGTAAGAATGCAGAGAATCCTGCTGCAAAATGCTTCCAGAGACACTTTAACACAGTGAAAATGAGTTACAAGAAAGTAAATACATCATCTTGTACCAGTTTGATATGAAGTTGTACTGTGATAAGCAATGGAGTTTTATTGAGAAAATACTAATGAGCAATAAATGCCTGCAGGGAAAAGGGTAGCATCTGGTCTGCATTTGACTTCACACATGAAAGCTGTTTGGCCTGACTTTCTGCCAAATCCTGCAGTTTTTGAGATCATTGGACATGAAGAAGATTGAAATCCCTAGGTTAGTATCTCAGACAGTGAGCCATACTTGTAAGCAGAAGTGGAGACTCTGTCCTTTGAGAACTCTGCATATGCCAGCTGTGCCACCCACACTCTTCTGGGCTGAAACATGACACTACAGCCAGTGCTGGAAGATTCAGCTGTGGTAAGTAATTCCTGACAAACCTAGTTCAAATATGTTCATCTTGCAGTTAAAAGCTTTTATCTGGGTATTAGCCTAGCTTGCTGTACTTCTGCCTGGCATATGTTTGGCAGCAGCCTTTTTTTCATTTGATTCTGCAGACATTTGCTGGGGAGTGTAGAGTTAAGAAATTTATTTTATGGCTTGAAGTACTCTTCACCTTCTATATCAATTTCTTATGCATCAGTGCAATCAAAGAGTTGGTTAAAGCAGGTTATTTTGTCAGAGCCACACTGGTGCTGGTAGGAATTACAACCTCACCTGCATCAGGAGGAACAGTGAGTGGTGCTGAGCCTGCTGGGGGCTCTGGGCATTCCAGTTACCCAGCAGAGAGGACTTGTGCTCCAAAAACCTTTATTTTCAAAGAGTAAGTCTTTGGGGAGGATCCACAGGGATTTGGCTCATTTTGCCAAATACCACCTGTAACTGTACATGGACACAGCTGGTGGCATTTGGTGGCTAGCTAAAGGAACCAGTTCTAAGTCCCCTGTACTTGGCACTAGTGAGGCCACTTCTCAAGTGCTGTGTCCAGTTCTCTGTCCTTCAAGACAAGGACACTGAGGTGCTGCAGTGGGTCCAAAGAAGGACAATGGAGATGGGGAAAAATCTGGAGCACAAATCTGATGAGGGAGCTGGGGGTGTTTAGCCTGGAGAAAAGGAGATTCAGGGGACACCGTATTGCCCCCTAGAACTCCCTACACCCGGAGGGCATAGCCAGGTGGGGGTCGGGCCTCACTCCCACACAAGGATGAGAGGTCATAGTCTTAAGTTACGCCAGGGGAGGTTTAGGGTGGGCACTAGGAAGAATTTCTTCACTGAAAGAGTGACATTGGAATGGGCTGACCAGGAAGGTGTTGGGGTCATGGTCCCTGGAGGTGTTCAGGGAAAGACTGGACCTTGCACTCGGTGCCATGGTCTAGTTGATAAGGTGATGTTAGGTCACAGGCTGCACTCGCTGATCTCAGAGGCCTTTCCAACCTGATTGTTCCTATGATTCTGTTCATCGCCCTGGCGGGCCGGTCGTGCCGAGCCTCG